>CM031239.1:980108252-980505981 GCA_018340775.1 Taxus wallichiana var. yunnanensis
AGGAATATAAATATCTTAAAGACTTCTTTTCAAATTTTACAATTACATCATATTTCAAAATGCTAAAATACATAAGAAACAACATAACAAACTGTGTCTCAAGATTTTGGAAGTAATACATAAATGGAATACAAAATGGAGTGATTTCAATTCACAAGATGAGAACTTTTTCTTCATAGATCTTCCCATATAGCCATTCTTAGAGGATACAATGAAAGTAATGTTTCACAAACATTTGAGAGAAAAAGAGAGACCAAGATGTCACAAATTCCAACCATTTCTATACTTGTGATCCAAATTTGAATTCTTACAAAGAATCCAATCTCCAAGAGAACAAGGCTTGTTTAACCACCCAACCTTAGGCATCATTACATGCCTTTCCAAGGTTGGAAGACATGCTATCCTCCTCCCAAGCCCATGGGAAGGAGGACTACTATCCACAAATTTTACACAAGAGGAAGGGAGACAACCAACATTACATTCACATAAAGACAAGACAAATATTAAAACAAAACACCAATTTTGCAAAGATAACAAAAAAGAGGAGAAACCATGTTCTACCTCTAAAATGGGGAAGAGAAGAAAGGATATCTCAAATGCCAAAAGTTGTAACCAACATTGGTAAGACAAAACTAAGATCTCCATACCCTCCTTATTCCTCCAAAGTCATTCAAACCCTCCTTATTTGTCCATCCTTTCACCAAATCCTTCTTGGGAGGATTTTCAAACCCAAAGGGTTTCTCACCAAGAATGGGGAAGGAGGTTCAAGCCATATGAACCACCTTCCCCACCTCAAACTATTTGAGGGGAGTAACTAAAATCCTACAAGGCTTACCCATCAAGCCATGAGGATTGAGAGGAAAATCCCTCTCTCTTCCCCCAAACTCCAAAACCCATCTTGCCATATGATGGATGGGGAAAAAAAAAAACCACACACATAACAACAAATGGTAACACCCAAGTAGCACACACATTTTAAACAAACAAGGCTAACATCTAATATGCAATAAACACAAAAAGAACTCAAGGAGCCTACCTCCAAAAGCTCTCCACTTCTAACTTTTCCCTTTCTTTGTCCAAGCAAGCTCTAGCTCCAAAATCCACAAGCCTCCAAGCAAAAGCTCCGAAAAAAAAAAAAGTTCTCTTCTTTCCCCATGAGGGAGAATTTGAAGAGGAGCCAAAAAAATCCTCACAAATGAGGGGGTGACATGTGTCACCCCTCTCTTCCCTCAAGGTCAAAGATTCTCAAAATAAAAGGGAGAAAGGATAAAATAGCTTTTAACCCTCTTCTCCCAAATTACTCAAAATGAACAACAAAACAAACTTGTGCAACTTTTAACAAAGCACACTTACCCATCCACCTTACATGGATGTGACCAAAGGAAGGAAAATGGGAGGAAACCACCTCTATGCCTTGGAATTAAGCCCCCTCACTATTAGGTAGGGTCCAACGGCTCATTTTCATGCTAAGAGAACTCCTAAACTAAAAAGGGTCACTAAAAATGCCTAAAATAGCCCAATTTTGGGTTCGGCACATTTGGGCACAAGGGTAAAGGATGTGGGTCCACCCAAGGTTCACATGTGACCCTAATCCCTTTTGATTAAACACATCATTAAAAAACTCAAAGTTTAATGCAAGTGGGGCCATTAAGTCCCCAAAACAAGTTTACAAAACAAACTAAACATCCTAAGCAAGATTAATATTACAAGACATATTACATTACAAATGAGGGTCACTCATGGTGCCCAAAACAATAAACTCTAATACTAAGGCCTCATACAAGTAAACATGGTTAGGGCTTAGCCCCATGGGCTGCTTGTGCAAAATTGTGTAGCTGGCCTGAATCCCACATTCTCCTGTGACCTATCACCTGCACACTCATTGCACACATTAAATGCACCTGTCGATAAAATGTGAATCAACTACTCAATAAGAAGTCAATGAATTTCTATGCTAGCATATCATCATTCTGGAATCAAAAATGTGACAACATGCATAATTATACACAATCCACCATGAGTTAGCCATAACGATAAAGTGACATTCATCCATAGAATCCAAACATGAAATCAAACTGAGTATCCATCAAATATAAATGAGGTCCGAACAACATCATATCAGTTAGTATCCATGACATCATAAGATAAGGTGACAACATAGTAATCAAGCTAAATTGGTGTTATATGCCCAAATCTCCATACATGTCTAATAAGATCAAATATCCTAATGTAATGTCCAAAATATATCAAATCCCTGCTAAAACATGTCTATGAGAAAAAGGAACAACAAATAAATGAGGCTATAAAAATGTGGGCACTACACTAGAATTTTCATAAACAATACAACAATCTAATTTTAAACTTGCATACCAATAATCTATAATATAGAATTTTTAATATACTATTTTTCTTCTTCGACCACTTTGTTTAAGGGAATTTATGTTTTTTTCTAAAACTTAATCCATCAATATGTATTTCCCCTTTTTCTTCTTGCTCCCATGTATGTTTTTTTTCGCTCTCCATATTTTTTTCATTTCTCTTATTTCTTTTCTTCCACATTCTCAATTTTAATGATTCCTTCTTTTTTTCCTTTTCATTACCTTTATTTCTTTTCTTCCAAATTCTTTGTTTTGTTTTCGTTCTCCATGTGATTTTCCCTCCTCTTATAGTTGGAAAAATCAAACAAATAATAATAACAAGAATAGTGATGGATACACCCACAATTATGGAATAATATGTATTTTTATCATTTACATAAACAAATTGTAATACTATAGTCCATAAATTTTCCCATCACATAAATGGACAATTTTAATAACAATGCTATAGTAATATACAGATATCATATTTCATGTACCTAATTATAATAGAAGAATATTATATCTAATTTACACTGTAGTCAACAACAATAATAAAAATTTATACTACCATATTACCATAAAATTTTCACTTATGACCTTGTAGTAACAACAATATCTTTTTCTATGTCATACATCCTACTCTCTCCTCTCCTCTAGACAATTTAGCATAAAAATGTTAAATGATTAGGGAGAATCATCTTCTACATAGCCCTAATATTTTCTTATTTATATTTACATATAATGATATTAAATGTTTTTAGTGTTTTTGTAACATGTATTTGGATTAATCATATTTGAAATAAAATTTTCTTTCAAAAAATTAATCATAGAAAAACCAACAAATCATAAGAAGCATTTAAAAATTTGGGGCCACAAAAACAACTTACATAAAACCGATTGGAGATCATCTAATTTATTGGTCCCACTCCGTATCGCTAATAAGTTACTTCATAAAGTCAATGAGCAGGTTCCCATCCGTGGTTTAAATGTTTCTTTCTCCGATTTCTATATTTAAACTCTAATAACTCAAAAGACTGAAAAAAAAAAAAAAAAAAAACTTAATAACAAGTATATTATAAAAATTTAGTTATAAAAATTTATGTTTAAGACGGATGAAATATTTTATATAGATAAAATATGTGGATAATCCGCACAAAGTATTTGGATATAATAAATTTATTTAATCCCAGAGGATGAACTCTTTTGTCATAGCATCAATAAACTAATAATTTATGCTTCCCAAAGTGGGCTCGAGAATAGCGATGGATCCTCCTCATATAATGCTTGCTCTGTGGTAGCAGTGGAAGGTATAACATGATGGTCATCTTGAGATCCAGTACCCATGAGGAAATCAAATGCAAGCTTATCATCTTTGTGAAAACATATTGCAGAGATCTTCTTGTGTGGCTGCCAAATGAGATTCCAACTTGGTAATTTTTTCCTGCAGTTGATTAACTACACTTGTACACCCATAAACTGGATCCTTCATCCTAGCAGTTGCTTCGTATACCAAGCTTTTAACTGCATCTTGCTTTTTCGCATCCTCAACATCCTAAACCAGCACCACATAAAAGCCTTGAATTTCATTTTTTATGTAATATATGTGGCTAAAGTCCATATATTTTCTCATGACAAATAGAGAGCGTAATGGAATATACATTATATATGACATATAAAGATTTGGATATAGCTTGAGTTCCTAATACCACAAGTCGCGTTTGTTTCTCCGACAAAACACATGAAATTTACAATAATATCACAATGATAATAATATATAGCTTCTTGACATATTGTTGTAAACATCTTACCCTAATCATACATTTCAACTTGTAATTACGACCACACTCAAAATCAACATACACATTTTTAGAATTAAAATTGAAGACACTCACATTTGCAAATCAACCCGCAACTTAGAATAGAATTTTTTTGGAAAACTAGTGATGTTGTACTACAAAAAAATAATTTACAAAACTTATTTCAAGAAAATACTGATTGGTTCGCTCAATAAACCTACGCCTTATCATTTTAGTTTTAAAATAATGTATTTAATGTTGATTTCTATCTTTATTTTAACGTTTTATTACTCCAAACTATTGGGAATGCTAAGTAACTATTATTAGCTACATCCAAGGTTAGTTGGAAGCAATAAATTAGTTTCAACTCGTCCATTTGAAAATATTACCGATAAGCAATGCACCGGATGAATCCACGCTTCGCAGACAATAATTTAATTGAAGTAAAATACAAAAATACACATTTTAGTTTCAACTCGTCCATTTGAAAATCTTGATTATGATGTAAATCATTATCATCGAAGCAATTTCAATACTTTACTATCATTTTTTTCTTTGCCAATTTACCTTTTATTTTCCAAGATTTACATGAATAATTCCAATATAGTTTAAATTTGTATTTGAGGTTTTAGTATTGCTTCACAATTGCTATAGAAATATTTTGACGTCTGTACTTCTCAAATATTGTATTCATTTTAAGCTAAAATATAATGAGTAGTTTAAATTTCTATACATTTCTTTATGAAAAACCAGACATATAATAAACTATCAGATTTTTAAAAGAATTTACACAATAGGAGATAATCTAATTTGTCACTAAAACCCCATACCACTACATGAACAGTCCATAACTACCTCATTGTATTTATATTAGAAAACTGTATAAATGTGTATGGAAGGTATAACGATGGGCATGGATGGTTTTTAACTGTTATTCCTGGGCAAGGGAGGAAGATACTGTTAATCGATTTGAATGTATATGTTTGATGCAGTCGACCAGAATAGACCGGCTTAATATATTTATGTCAATAAAAGTTAAATTCCCTAACACTAATATTCTTTCGTTTGACTAACAATTGCACGGATGCGAAAAAAACATCCGTTATATCATTGTATGGTATAACAGAGCAAAATAAACTACTCTTATTCCTATCTCTATCTCTGAAATAAGGTCTTGGTTTAACACAGGTGGTAGTTTATCAAAAACATCCCACTAACCAAATAAAACGTAAGTGAATCACTGCAGTGGGGCATTGTTTCCTTCTGTAATCGTGGTGGGTGTGATAATTTTAACTGTATATTACGCGTAAAAATTAATTAGAAACCGCAGACAATGACAGGTTAAATATTTAATAACTGTATAATTTTTAAATAGTTTGTAATATCGATCATATATATCCACACTCATATATATAATTTGTGAAATATAATATTTATTTATACTTATGTGAACAGATCTTAGATATGTGTATATAAATATTGGCATTTACCGCTATCAGAAACAACTAAGCCGGCTGTAAATTTTTAATTGACAGGCAGTGATAATATGGTATTCCAGGCTTGGAATCATGTTTTATTTTTCGTCAACAGCAACAATAGATTCGCAAAAAGAGAGTTGAAATACGCCGATCGACCAATCGCCTTATCCTTAAAAGTGACATAATCTAGTCTGTGGTTCTTTTACATAGTAAATAACACTTGCATTGAAAAAGAGGTGTATTGGTTTATTTGATTGTAAGCTATAGGAAGGTTGTCCAAAACAAAACAATAATCAATAATCAAGTGAACTCTATGTAAAGAGTGACCTTTGTAGTGCATCTGTTATGAGAAGAACAAAACAGCCATTGAAGAGGATTGGAATCATCACCATGATACATTTACACATGAACATGATAAGGAAACCACAAGACAAGAAAGGAATAGTTATGCTGTCGATAACAATAAAGATGATAGCAATGATGAACAGGTGCATTAAAATCTCAAGAACTGTTTGGAGAAGCTCAATTTGACATCACTCGGCCCAAGAGATCATCATGATTGTGTAAATACATTTAAGACAATTGACAAGTTATTGAACATTTCCCTACAGAATTTTTTATCTACCAAGCATTGCCCGAGTAAAATCCTTCAAATTCAATCAATAACAATACCTCTCAATCACATAGTAAAGGGACAAATGTGAACATAAATTCAGCATCCATGATGATGTTTCCATATGGGTCTCCGGATAGCTCCCATTGTATGGTGCATCATGGACTATGTAAAATTGATAACCAGCCAAAATACAAATTATATACATCCCAAGCCCGAAACACTTACTACAATGTTCAAACTAAAAGGATATTGTTTAATGAGTAGTCTATTGGAGCCATATATTGAGTATGAATCAATGACAAGAAACAACGTACATGTAATGCCCCTTTCGGTGTTGACTCCTTTCCTTGATGTTGAACCCGTTGCCAGCGATGAATGGTCATTTTGTGCCCTGTTGTCGAGTTTTGAAGCTCACTTTGCGAACCCAAGTAATTGGTGTAGGTGTGGCCTTTGGCGCTATGGGCAAGTTACCATAGCAACCAACTTCGTTACTAGTACCTTAGTCCTTGTTGTTGTTGTGTCAATGGTCATGCCTTGGATCAATTTCAGTGATCCAAGGCATACCTCTTATCCTTTAGTGCTCGCATGATCCTTGTTTCAAAGTAAAGTTGACTCTTCTCCTTCCATTATGCCACTTTGCAATTCTCAGTAGCTAATTCTTTTACAAATTTTGATAGTACTTTACTTCATCTTAGGAAAGACCTTATTGATGATTTATTGTATCTTGATTATCGGGTTTTGGAGGATGTTTTGTTTATGGTACTTATGGAATCTTTAAACCTATACATAGGTATTTGGTTTTTTTATAAAGGCACCTAAATTTTGGCTAAATTAGCAAAATTACTCTTTAATATTTTTTAAAAATTAAAGAGGGGAGCTTGACGCCTTGGTTGTGTGGAAGTGGGAGGAGGTTAGTGGTGGCGCCAAGTCTTTTTGAAAAGACTATTGATTAATGTCAATTGTTTAAATTCTTACCTACCACCTCTCATTCTCCTTAACAACAACTTGCCTTATTTGTGGCTTTCACCAAATGGAATTTTTGTGTTGAACTTCATTTCTTTTATCCTGCTAAAATCGACCTTTTTGCTAAATTTAGTGCTTGAATTCCTTTGGCGAGTGGAGGGTGGTTGAAGACCTGTCAAGCTTTAAATGCATTAATGAATAGCACCCCACCCATTACTCCACTTTCTGGCCGAATGTTCTCATTTATTGGTTTTATTGACCCCTTGGCCTGCATTTTCGGGAAGAAAAATGCCAAGTTTAAGCTATTGTCCGCATGGGTGGTTTGATGAGGATATTTCAGACTGGAGGAAAGTATGGACATCCATCTAGCTGAGACAGATAATTTCACCATATGTTGATCCTTGAGCTCGATCGACGTCGTTCTTAGTTGAAGGATTTTAAAATCAGGCATGTTAAGTCTAGACTTTGCAACAACTTATTACTTTTTTATAATTTCATGAAATAAATGTTTCTTATTCCTATAATGGCATCTTGAAATGGGAATTTGTGGTGGAATTTTGATTGTTTGGAGTGTACTGATTTCCCCTCTGTTCCTTCTCTGAATGGGTGTTTTTATACTGTTTTGCAAAAAGGAAAAACTGCATTCTTTTTAATCTGTTATTTTAGTTGGATGGTATGAATGCTTAACTACCCTAATTACTGGTAAATCTTGGATGCAAGGGGACAAAAATGTAATAGTAATTAATAGCTCTCTTGGGTTTTGCTTGAAATAGTTATTTATTAGTCTATTCATGAGTGGCAATAACATTTTGAGTGAATCTGATTTTTTCAACAAGGAATCTTGTATTTTATTCGTTTTTTGGAGGTAATCTTGTCATTTGCAAATGAATCCTGAAATTTAGTACTCAGTTGGGTTGTGTTTTGCTTTAACGATATTTTTAAAGTGTGTATTTTTCTTCTAATTAAAACAGAGGTTTTAAAACCTTGTATGGGTATTATTGTTTACTACTTGTTGGCTGCACCTATGTGGCAACATGCTAGATCTTGGCCACTGTTACATGTTGAAAAAATGGAAGTATAGGAATTGGGAACACACATACTTTATTCTTGAAATCATACCTCATTATTTTGGTGTTCCTCTGAGGTGTTTTTCCCTGTTTCGTGGCGTGGGTTTTGGTTTTCATCCCCACTTCTCTGTTATGATATTTTGGGGACATTTATGAACCCTTATCTCTACCCTGGATATAGTTACTATGATCTGAATCCATAATCGTTTAGGAAGATCTTTCATTATGCATTTTCTTTTGAGGTTCTCTTTTCGTATGGTTGCATACTTGAATCTTTGAGCTGGCTGTAGGTACATTATAATTTACATCAAAGCTAAATATATGACTATTGTGGACTCTTTGATCAATTAATATTTTTAGTCTAAAACTTTTTTAGGTTTCGATCTTGAATGTGATGTCTTTTTCTCCTAGGAACTATGACTTGATAGACCGAGTAACCGGGTTTTCTCGACTTTGAGTGGTCTCCTGCTAGAGGGGATTGATGTCTTTGTAAAGGAAGATTCATAACCACCGGCCCGTGTTATGATTACTCTTATCTTAACTTGTTCGAACAATTTCCTTGCTAAGAGGTTATTGATAATTTGTGAATAGTTGTGAATGTATCATTAATGGTCACAATTTTATGATAGTAACCTCGTTGTTGGTTCTAGAATTTGAAATGTGTTTGACATGACTGCATTGTTCTCATTGTTGGAACAGACTCTTGTTTACTCATGACATATGTTACGTCATGAGGATATTCTTGAGATTATGAATGAAATTTATTAAATAAATACATTGTTGGCCTATTTTGGAAAAGTGTTAAAAATTATTAATAACATTTGGGGGTTACTTTCCATTATATTATTTAGATAATTTGTCAATTATGAGGGGATTTGTTGCTAAGATTAATGGTTGTTTGTGACTCTTTTAAATACATTTGAAGAGTGGCATTGATTATGTTAACTTCTACTACTTTTAAATTATCTTGAAAGGAAGAGGTGGTAAACTTCTTGTTTATTTGTAACTATGGATTGCTTCTTTTGGGGTTGTGAATCCCATTATGCTAGGAAACCTAGAAGGATGTTTAGATGGTAACCTCATCTTAAATGGATTTGAAAATAGGAGGGCTTTTTCTGCCTCGTACTTTGTTTTTCAAGTAACTTGGTTGTCAAGTAATGCCCATCTTGGTTTTTGTCAGCGATCCTTCTTTTCTTATCATTACCTTGTGGATCCTCTTTTTGATGAGAGAAATTAGTTCCTAGGTTGAACTTTAGTTTTCAAATCATTTTATCACATGATGGTTTACCCTTCTTACACTTGTTTGGTTGCTCTAGTTTTTAAGCCAAAGAAAATTTCCTTCTGGAAGGGTGATTTACCTTTCTATTTCGCATCTATGATTGTATCTATTTTTTTTTGGGCTTCTAAAAGATTCTTGTGATGGATGGACCGAGTATTATATGTCAATCACGTAATCTAAACAATTACATGATTGAAATCCTAATACTCTTGACCATGTTCTTAACTGGAATACTTGAATTCCTTCTTGTTGGTGGTAAAAATTATTATCTCGTGTGAAGAATTTGTGATTGGTGGTTTGTGCTTTAAACCATTCTTGAAATAGAACATTCCTTTCAAGTTATTGTAAAATGTTAGCTTATTGTTGTAATGTGTAGCCTTATCATGCTCGGTTCTTGCGAAATCGACTCAAGTTAATACTTGTGAACATTATCTCTATATAAAACAAAGACAAGAAAATATTCCCACTATTACTACTCGTCCGGTTGGAATTTATAGGTTATATGCAGGGATGTATTCCAAATAGTAAAGTTTACCTCATGTCGAAAGTTAATATTTTATGTTTATTTTGTAGTAGAGTATTATAGAAACAACCAAATATATGTTTTTGACATAGAGTATAAAGTGTTCGTAATATTTTTAAAAATTAAGAAATTATTGAGAATAAAAAGAAGAAAATGATTATTATTTCACACAAGGACACTAGAGGACCAGAAGGATATTTGACTCAACCTACTAAACACAAGAATAATCAAATTCAGAACAAATAATTAACTATACACACTAAATTTGTGATATGGATAATGTTATTTTATATATATCCTACATAATATGATTAAATATCTATAAACACAACCACGCGTGATAACATAAAAACAATTACAATCTAAATATAGAATGTAACATACATAAGAATATCTCTCACACCTTAGTTTTCACCAATTGTTACAATATGTAATAACAATTATGAATTATTGTTACAACTCATCACACCACATAAAATACCAAAAATAACATGTTAAAAAGAACAATATGTTTCTAACACTCCTAACCAAGTGTAAATAGGGTTAATATCAATAGAATCTTACCCTATAGCTTCTTACTATGTTTCATCATGATTTTGATCTATTGAAATCCCAAACTTCCACTAATTAAATCAATATTGAAAACCCCACGATATGGTTGGTAAAAACAAAGGCTCATTAACTTTGACTCCATGTTGGAGAAATAGCACACAATATTCCTTGAAATCCTAATCCATACATTAGTAAAAATTAACTATAATGATGAAAAACATCGTCTTTAACCAATCACATCAAGATGATAAAACACGCTACATACTTAGTAAGAAACCAAACCTTCATCAAAAACACTCGAAATAGAACACACATTATTACTAAAAATATCGTCTTCTTAACAAAATCACATTTGGAGGAAAACCATACATCATAGTTGATAATAGTAATTTGTAAAAGAATACCTTGGCAATCCTAAAAACACCATTCCTCAATTGGTAATATTAATCCCAAAAAAACTCAGAATGGAGAGCTCACACGATAGTTTTTGTAACCCTACACCTAGGGTTGTTGGCGATGGCATTGACGACATAATCCTACGTCAGAACGATGGTAGGATCATGACATAAGTGTTTGGGATGGCAAGAATGGTGATATTGTGGCCAATAGAACCAACACATTTTTCCTTTTGGGGAAGTTATGCAAAAGGCATTGAAGTAAATTGTCTTCTTACCCGCAGAGCTTAGTGGCGTGGAAGGGCTTAGTCTTGTGGAACCTACCTTTACCCTCTAATAGCATTTCCCTTGCTGCAATTTCTAGCATATCTCTACCAGGGACAATTCTTCAAGAGATGGCGATAAGACCTCAAGGCCGTAAACCGACAACTTCTTTTGGAGGGAGATGCTACCCTAGAAATGATAGGTCCCCTTTGGGGGTTGTTTAGGCTATGAATACAGATTCGAAAAAGTTTTTGTAATAAGGAGGGTTAACCCTAGGGTCTGCATTCAAAGTTAGCTTTGAGGCAAGAGTTTTTTCGGAGGTCGATAAATCCAAGAACAAACATCCCGCCAACTGTGGCTTCCGCAAAGATCTCACCGTCTGTATTTTTCTATGTGGAGGTTTTCCAATCTAAAGCATATTTCAAGAGTTATGGGATCATTTGCAGGTTTAATAACCTATTTTGGGTCTCACCGCTCTTCTTGATTGGATATGGACTAATTGGAAGCCTTTTATAGAAATTAAACTTTATATTTATTGCACATCTAGATTTTATTTCATTATAGTTTTCAACAAAATTTCTGATATAGATTTGATATTTGGTAAAGTCTAAGATTTTAAATCTCATTTTCTTATGAAATCGTGGTTCCCCTTGTTCAACCCTATAACTGAAAATTTTCATGTCAAACTAGTTACGATTCGGTTTCCATTTTTGCCCTCTAATTTTGGAGTGAAAACTACTTACTTTCAATAGGGGGAGCCTTGGGTAAATGTCTATTCATTGACCCAAAGACATATTTATATGATTTTACCACATATGCTCGTATACTAATAGCTATCAATACTCTTATTGATTTTCTCGGCTACTATTGATCTCATAGTGGAGGACCAAACCTATGATCAAAATATAGATTATGAAGGATTCCTTTTCATATGAAAGACATGTAATTATCTAGGTCACTAGCTAAGGAATGTCATATGAGAAAAAATAAGATAAATTTAGATCTTCATGGTAGAAGAATTCAGACCATAGTCACATGCTTGTTAATAGCCTTGACCAAATATTGATTCAAAGGAAGAATACAAGAATGAAGGTGATCTTGATCAAATGATTGTGGAGTCCATCCCTTCCCCTACACCTGTAGGTAAGGGTACACCTTGTGCCAATGTAGAGGATATGAATTCCCTTACTCTTGTCAATCAAGTTCAAGAGAACAATGAGAATATTGAAATCATCATTTTGATTCACATAAAATAAAATGCAAATCCAAATAATGATCTAGCTTGGATTACTATGGGAAAAATAAGAAAGTGAATATGAAAAAGGTCCCCTTAATATTCATTTAAGATCTAGTGGAAAGAAGCCTCATGGATGAACTCGATAATTCTTGTTTCAATGTTTCTACTTTGTGGTTTATGTGGCGGTGTAGTTATTGTTTCCCTTTGCCATGGGTAGAGGGATATGAACTTAATTGTGATTGTTTATATTTTTATCCATTTCCAACATCTTTTACATGGTTTGGTTCACCTCAATCCACTTTTACCATAGTAAAAAAGCTAAAACGATGATCGTTATTGGAAGAACATTTGTAAATATACTCCATAGTATTCCTAGAGACCCCACTCTTTTATCAATGACAATGACATTAGAAATGCGACTACAGACATTTGTTAAATTTTAAATGAAATTTATTGAATTTCAAAAGAAAACATAAAACTATATATTCCATATATTTATACCTATCTCCTCTCTTTCTACTCCCTCCCTCACTCTCGCTCTCCTTCCCTACCTCCCCTCCCTCCCTCTCCCTCTCCCTCTCCCTTTCTCTTCCTCTCCCTCCCTCTCCCTCTCCCTCTCTCACTCACCCTGTTTCTCTCTCCCTCTCCTCCTCTCCTCATCCCTCATTCTATTTGTCTCTTTACATATTTCTCTTTCCCTCCCTCCCCCTCTCCTTGTCTCACCTTAGGTGGCCATCAAATTTACCACGAACGCATATATAATTTTGAGTGTTGGATTTCTTTTAAAGGTTTTCATGTTTGTACGATACTAATAATATTTGGAAGAAAAATTAGAACTATTAATATCATATATAAAAACATTGATTTCTTATAAAAGTAAAATTATAAGGCAATAAACATATTGTTCTATAATATGTTCTCAATGGTCCTTAGAAATGTAATCAAGCTATCCATTACAATGTATGGTAAGTTTTTCTAGAGACTTTAATGCCTCCAAAAATATTGGATGAGTATTTTGTTCAAATGTGTCAATAATTCATATATATATATACTATAAGGAACTTCATTCGTACAAAGACATGGACATTCTTATCTATGATGCTACTTCACCTTGGATTCATGTTTCAATTTTTTGTTTCTGTAAATCTTTAAAGACGAAGAAATTGGAAAAATACCTTTTTCATTTAAAACCCTATCTATATATTTTCAATGCAATAAGTATTGTGTTCTTTGATGTTTATTTCAAACCATTGTTGGACAATATATTAGGTATTGCTTTCTTAAATTATATCAGATTAAAGTGTTTTATAATCTCCAATGTATACCTCTTTACTAACACCACGGCTACTTACTACTTACAACCTTAAAAATTCTACAAATGATAATAATCCTCATAACTTCTAGAATAAACAATAATTTTGTTATTTTTCGTAAGTTTCAATTTACCATAACCCTATGTATTACTAAACTATATTGTAAAACAAATCCTAATGAGTTAGATGCATTTCCAAAAGCGCTGCATAAACAAGAATGAAATGATAGAAAATAGAGAAGAATTAATAAATCTAGTTGCCCAAAATCAAGCTATTATTTTGTTTCTAGGTGACTCATTATATGTTTTGAAATGTCCTAGTTGTAATATTCATACTTGTACTTATTTATTTCTATAATTGTAGTGACATAAATTTCACGCATAGACGTAGAAAAGTATTATATTATATTTATAAGTAAAAATAATGGCATATTTTTATCTTATATAATTTTATCAATATTGTTACTCTCTCGTATGGTGTAGGTATAGATTACGTAGGTTTGTAATTTTTTGAGGAAAGAGTTTATGTATTTCTGATAATTTCTTTGGTGTAGCCAATAAATCTAAGAATAATTGAAGGAAAAATGTATTAATTCTCTATTTGTAATTTTCATGGGTAGTTGTATATTGTTTTCTATAGAGAAATTGTTAAGCATGGTCCAAATGCCACTCTTCACAAAACCATGGGAGATATATAAGAATTTTTATTTATATCAATAAAATTTGTGTTTTGTTTAGATTTGAATCACATCACCTACATGATATTGATAAATCAGGACTTACAAGAAACCTTGTATAAAAATTTTTTTAGTTGCATGCTAAGAATCTCTTACAATCATGTATCTTATCCTTACACTATTTATCATCCTTCTCTAATAATTTATAGGAATTTATTTCTTTCCATAGAGTAATTTATGTTAATTTGTTAGCTTGGATAGTTGTTCGACTATTTGCTAAGATTAGATAATAGTTATCTTATTGTTGAGAATACATTTAATTATTTTCTAATTTTTGATTTCCTTTAGTGACACCTTGCAAGCTATTTTTTATGCTTGTTAAGTTGTTATGTATCTCAGCCGTTGATTGAGAATCGATCTCGGCCGTTGGTTTACCAATGAGAATAGTATAAAAGGAGGTCATTGGGTATTTGGAAAATACAAGTTTTGAAGAAGCATTTACGGTGCTAGCAAATGATTTTGTAAGTTTGTAGTGATAGCAAATAATCTTGCAGTTGTTAGCAAGGGTGCAAAGTGATAGCATTGGGGATAAAGGGGGGAATATCAGCGAGAGAAGTAGGGAAATTATCGAGTTACGCTAGTAAGAGGCAAGGAATCTTTGTATCTCTTAATTTGCTGAAGTTAATATAATCCTCATCTCGTAGAACTGGTTTTCCCTTAGGGTTTTTCCAGTGGATAATTTGTCCGAATATACTATGTTCTTTGTGTTACTCATTTCTTTCCATATTTTTATTAGTGAAGTTTAGGTTGTGTTATTTTTGATATTAGTTGTGAATTAGTTTTCGGAAGTTAAATAATCTTTTAAGATACAAGATTAATAATCGGAAGGATGCAATAGAATTTTCACATTGTATCGAGTTGTGTTAAGGGTAGAAAAGGTTTTCCTAGGAAAGAAATTAAGGGTTTCTATAACCTAGTTTGATCTCTTTAAATTATTTTTACTTTTATCCTTTGAGATGGCTTCAACTGGTTTGAGAGTTCAGGATAAATTAGATGGTGCCTCAAAATTTGGTGTTTGGAAGGCCAAACTGTATTTATGGTTGGAAGAGAATGGTATAAAGGATTATGTTACCACTATTGTGTACCTACACATGCAACACAGGTTGTAGCATACAAGAAAGAGGATTCCAAGGTGAGGAGGATTGTCCTTGATGGTGTCAAGGATCATATTGTTCCACACATCTCCAAGTTAGATACGGTGAAGAAGATGTGGGATGCCATTTTGAATCTATACCAGAATGCTACCACTAACCAAAAGCTGATTCTCAGAGAAAAGTTGAAGAATACCCGGATGAACAAGGGAGAAGACATTACAAGTTACCTCACCAGGCTTAGACTCGTCAAGGATGAGTTAGCAGCTGTTGGAGATAAGCCAGATGATGATGAGCTAGTAAGAATAGCCCTAAATGGGTTTACTAAATAGTGGGATGTCTTTGTTCAAGTTGTTAGTGGATGAGACACCTTACCGAGTTGGGATCGACTATGGACTGATTTCACTCAGGAGGAGTTTAGACTAAGTCTTGTCAATGGGGCCAACAAGAGTCAGAAAAGTGAGGGAGAACAAGAAAATGTTTCCCTAGTGGGAAAAGGGAAAGCAAAGAAGGGATTTAGCAAAGGATCAAATTCTCAAAGTGAGAAGAAGAAGGACATGTCTAAGGTCAAGTGCTATGGCTGTCACGAGTTTGGCCACTATGTTAGTAACTGCCCACAAAGGAAGAAGAATGATAAGAAGGGAAAGAACCAGGTGGTGGCTTCAGCAAGTGCAAAGGAGCTCTCTAGGAGATTGGAGGATGAGTTTACACTCATAGCTTGTATGGTCAGCTCAACCTCATAGTGTGTTTGGTATATAGATAGTGGGGCATCATTTCATATGACAGGAGTTAGAGAGTACTTCTCCAGTTACAAGGAGGAGGACACCAATATCCATATTTCTATGGGGAACTTTTCCAAGCTCAACCCACTGGGAAAGGGTATCCGCCCAGTTTTAGGGGGAGAATGGAAAGATAGTTCCACTTCATGATGTCTTGCATGTGCCAGGCTTAGGTATGAATCTGATTTTTGTATCTGTTCTTCAGGATAAAGGGTATAATGTACTTTTTAGAGGGACACATGTGTTGATTAAGCACAAGGATTGGAAATCACCCATAACTATTGGAGTTAGGAGTGGTCACCTTTATAGGTTACAGTTTGATACTCCTAAGGCACTTCAGAGTGCCTTGTTTGGCATATAGTTGGTGAGAAGTAATGAAACCAATTATTTTCCTGCCACCACCGTATGTCTTCCGCCTGGCCTGTCGTGAGCTTTCAAAAAGAATCAGATTTTATTTGATCTTCCTTGTGTTTGTCTCATTCCGGCATGGCATTAAAGAGCCCCGCACCCTTTTCTTGGCATGTTCAGTTTTCTTCCTGGTTGGTGGCCGCACATGCCTCAGTCATTAATTCTTTTAACTTGACCTGCGATGCCTCGATGTTTTCTACCCAAACCACGAATGCTTGTTGGCGCTCCATCAAATACTGCAATGATGAATTGCTTCGGCGTGTTACGGGACAGTGGATTTATTGATGGTTAAATGAAAGTCTACCGCCATGATGTTGCATGGGTGTGTGTGGGTCTCAAAAATGGTGTCAGACAGCAGTTCGGTGGAGTCGCAGGCTTTTAGAAGCTCTTCTTTTGTTGCTCCTCTCCTTGCCATGGCCGCACAGGCTGTTTTTGCAACGATTTTCCTGCTGATGGGTCGTGCTTAGAATGGGGCCAAATGTTTTTTTGTTAAATGCTTTCAATGGTTGCAGCCGCCTGTTCCTCCCTCCCTGCTCGTGAAGTCCAGAGAGAGTAAGCGTGATATTCTTTGCAGGCGAGCCCAAGGAAACGATGGTGTTGATCCTGCTATTTGCAGTTGCGCGACTGAGTCGTGATCAGTTGTGCAAAATCTTGCAGCTGTAGTAGAAGAACGAGATAAAGTTTTAGTTGAGCCGTCTTGCCTTTTCATTTTGGAAAGTCACTTCCAGCCAGGCTGCAGGCCAAGATATCCGATGAGGGCAGTTTCTTCATGAAAATCACAGTTTTGGGTGCCGCGCTTAGCAAAGAAGCCTTCAGGCAGGCCGTCAACAATACGCTAGAGAGGAGGCTCTTTTATATACCCTCCTTTAAAAATTTATAGAGGGGTTGCTGGATTATTTGACTATGGTCCTCCCGGTTGCGCTGTCAAGGCCAATGTCATTGCTTATTGGTGACAGATATGTTGTTCCAAGTTGGGTTTGATATGGTGGTTATAGTTGAAGCCAGTGGAAGTAGGCGTGTTACCTCCACTTTCATTGGGTGTTGTATGGTGTGTTCTTGTTGGGGAACCACAACAAAATAACCGTCTGCAATGATAATTAGCTAGGTAGCAGCAGGCATGTTGCGGTATAGTAGAAGCTGTTTGAGCGCTCCAACAAGTAGGTGGTCCAACTTTGATGTTATCATTCAAAGATTGACTACACCCTTGAATTCGAGAATCTCCTTCAAGGTGACAGATCACACCCACGGGCACAGGAGATCTATGCAATGTTGGAGAAAATGTCTTGGGAGATGAAGGTAGCAGGATATTTTCAGATCTAGATCATGTACTGAGTTTTGTTTCTTCAAAATCAATTATGTGACAGTGAGGGTGTTACCAGCAGACCTGATGAAATTTATTTACAAAGATCCTACTTGTTGTTCGATGTAACTCATGGAAGAGAACCTCATAGAGGCCGATCTGTTTCATATCAGAATATTCATGAAACATAATTTGCTCTGCTATTATATGAGCTGCTTCAACAAGTCACTAGGTTGGCAGGCATAAAGTTTGTTGTTGGAATAATCACGCCTTACAGACTGCAGCTGAAATGTTTGCACCGAGAGTTTGATGATGTCCCCAAATCTGATGAAGGAAAAGGATTGTGTATCAATACGGTAGATGCCTTTCAGAACCTGGAGCGATGTAATCATTATGTCTTGTGTCCGAGATTCGAACCATGGTCGGTGTTTAGCTTTCTAGCGCAAGTGCTCTCGGACTGAGTGGTACGTAGTTTGAATCTCATCCCCCAAAGCAGCTGCATTGAAGCAATATAGTGTTTGGACAACCACCTATTGCATTCTTCTAGTCGTGCCTTCAAAAGGGAATCTTGGTGTGGTATATTGCAAGAAAAGACCAGTGAAGCAGAGGATAAAGCGGAAGGCGTGTGGCTGTAGCAGTCCCTGCTGGATGTTCACGACTGGTGGATGCGTTAAAACAGGCAAGATAGACTAACCATATACATAATATGCTAGTATCTAATAAACCTCTTGAAATGAAACTTTTTCCTTCTAGAAATTGGTTTAAATCGGTGATTTTGTGGATTTGTGTTCAATATATGGTTAACAGTTTGTTACTTCTGGTTTTGCCTCTATTGGTTGTTCTTGTTGACGTGATCAAACCCATTTATTTATAAAACAAACAAAGGTTCTCGAGTGTATGCTTGTGTATGCTTGATTGACCATATATAATATAATATATATATATATATATATATATATATTTTAAAGTTACTTCTTTTCTGCAAAAATGTGTTGTTTCTTTTGTGAACCTGGGTATGTAATCGCCCCTAGAACGTTGCAGCTTTGACTAGTATTGGGCTCCTATTATGTTATTGCCCTGGAGGAAAATATACAGTTAAATTATTATTTTTTTATGATGAGCGTGATTATGCACTTCGTGTATTGTGCAAATTATTAGGGCATTTGGGAATTAGAAGTTCAATATATATGCTTGTTAAGAAGGAAGCTTTGGACCGAAAATATGGCCAGGTTGATAGAAGGGCATAAATTATTGATAGAACCCCATTTGATTCTACTCTTTCTATGAGTAAAATTTGATAAAATTAATGACCTTTATAGTGTTAAGATACGGTATGTTGATGATTCCTTGTGTGATCGATTTAATTATGTTTAGACATAATGCCTTGATGGAGTAAGGTAATATCTTTCACGGTTCGTGAAAGTTAAGGTTTTCATCAACTGCTTAAGGTAACATGAAGTTCCTTAATTTAGTCAAACTTATTTTGTACTTCCTTCTTGATGAGTGACCTTTCATTACAAATTTAGAATGATTGTGATGGAAGGTCGTGAATATATTTTGTTGTCTCAAAAGGGAAAAGAAGCTATGGAATAGTTTGTTTATGTATCAAACGTAATAATTGTAATTACATCATTATAGAAGTTCATTATTGGAGGATATCTATCTTCAATGGTATATTATGTGTTTAATCAACGCATAGGTTACCATAACTTAGTGATGAGATGTAAATTAAGGAGAGTTGAGAGACCTTTTCTTTGTATCCATCGTTTATGGAATTAGAAAGTGAGTTGACGTCGGAAAATTTCAACAAAGTCTAGATTCATGGCTATGTTCCTCTAGAAGCGGGAGGGTTATAAATCTAAAGTATTATGAAAATTGTAAGGATGTGTTTAGAATACTATATTGCCTACTCAATTTGGGTATTAATGAGGCTTTTCGCTATTCTAGCCCAGGTTATGTTCAGTAGGTAGGCTGTTAGGCGATACCTATTCCGGGCATTCTTACCGTCCTTTCCACTCATCCTTATTAGCTATGAAGTCACTTATTACCTAAGATATAATGGTTGTGGGTTTGAATATAAGATTTTCATCCTTTAAACCCTTTTGATTACATGATGGAACTTTGTTGTTACCCTCGTTGTTCGTTTCTAGCCTATTAGGTCTATGGCCCTATGGAACGATTCCAAAACTATATTCTTTTTGGTAACTAAGATCGGGTCTGGTTTTTATCTTTGACTTCACCTTGAGAATGTTGATTGATAGGTTACACTTTTGATTTCAATCACGTAATCTACGGGATTACATGATTGAAATCCTAATACTCTCAACTCTTGTGTCTAATCATTTAAATTTCATAGTCTTGCGTATTTGGTTGTCAAACTTTTGTAGTTTTCGAGGTATTTTCATAACTAAAACTTATGGATTTCTTCTTAATTGATATGTTGGAAATTATATCTTGTTTCAAAAGGTTGTTAGAGGTTAGAACTTTGATCCATTTCTTGAAATAGAATGCTTCCTTTCATGGTTTTGTTAGCTAGTAGCTTATTGTTGTTATGTATAGTCTTATCTTGCTTAGTTCTCATGAACTGACTCAGGTTATTAATTGTTGCAGATGGCTTATGTGGTTAGATGATGGAAGAACTTGTAGATTATTGCATCAATCTTGGTTATGATGTTTCTTTTTACGAATGTGTACTATGTTATAAAATTTGGAAAGGGCCTTTGGACATTTTAGAAGAAGGGTCAGTGCCTAGTAAATGTATTGTAGAGTATTGTTGTTGTAACTGTTGAAACTTTGGTTTGTTTGGTTATCATGTGAAAGATGAAATTTGATTACCGCTTGGTTATGGGATATTCTAGTGAATTTTAATCCTTAGAATAGTAGTGGGACATGTCCCATGTTATTACTCTCTTGCTCCCTAGTCATGGTTCAATAGAGATGGTATGTCCCTTTAGTTTGTACATCATGTTGGAATGAATTGATGTAACCTTGTTTTGTTTTCGCAAACGAGTACTGTTAAACTCTGCTCTTGAGTTAAAATGTTGAGTTGTAAATCCTCCTAAGGCATAGTAGTAATGTGTTTGTAAACACTATGAAGTGAGCTGGATAGTCCTTATAAAAGTTAAACTAATAAACATTATCCTTTTATGGTGAAACCTTAAATGATCTAATGGCAAAATCAATGGTTAGATTTTAGAAGATGATAGGATTTAATAAGTAGGAGGAAATTGATTAATAAAACCTTAAATATCTATATATCGTTTGAAATGTTTTCCTTTGTCAAACCTAATTAAGTAAAGTCTAGATGGAACATTTAACCAATCTCGATAAACTCTTAACCTCAATGAAAGATTGATAGTAAACAATGTGACCACGAAGCTGAATTACTCGTTGTCTGATTCATTAACCCTTACCATGATTCATGGTGATATTTCTTAAGCAAGGTCAACATTTGATCCTTAAACAAGAAGGCTATTGTTATGAACCCTAAGCGGTACTTTCCACTCAATCGGAGCTTATGCCTTCACCGGTGCAATAGAGGTGTGGAACATGTGTTAGTGACTTGAGTAAGTTTAATTAACCTAGTAAGAAATGGAAAATGTTCTAAAATCAAATGAATAAAATAGCCTTGGACATAAAATTGATGATCCTAGTTTAGAAAGCTTGGCCTTAAGCTATTTAGTCAATAGTTGAAAAGACATAAGTTCTCCCTTGTGAAAAGAATTGTGTGAATCATTACATGAGATTTTATAAGAACGTAAGTTAAGAATTAAGAGATGTTTTAGTAAACAAGAAAATTTAATAAGAATTTCCTCATGGGATTCCCTAAATGTAAGTGTGTCATGTGGTTGGACTTCCATGTTGTCTTGTCAAGAAGAAAAAAAATGTATGTATTGTCCTTGAGTAGGTGTGAACGTCTCCGTCTGCTGCGCCTTTATGGCCATCCTTGTATCAAGTTGTTCAAAGTGTTAGTTGTATCCTTGGTGACGACATGTTGCGTCGTGTTATGTGTCGAGCAAGTCAAAAAAAAAAAAGTTATCTGTATTTCACCGTGTTGTATGTGTTTGTGATTTTGGGTCGCTACACTTTGGTATCGAGCGTAGGTTCATGCTCTCGAACCTATGGGCCGATTGGTGTTGTATGGTGATGTTACATGATGGTGGTGGTGTTACATGATGATACTGCATGATGATTATGATGTTGCATGGTGGTGGTAGATATTGGAAGAGTAATTTGGTATAAGCGTGATGTGATTATTGTCGTAATTGTGATATTGTGAACACACGTCTTTGTGTATGTCACTCAGTGCGTATTTGTCATCATGTTGATGTGTTGGGGATGAGAGTATTCTCTCTCCTTCTTGTGGATTCTATGAAGAGTTCACGTGTGAATTACTGTTTGTGGCATGTTAAAAGAATTCTAATGTGGATGACGTAGTGTTGGAACATTGTGGCATATTGTGATATGTGGGTGTATCAATGTGTTGTATGACTAGTTGATGTTAAAAGAAACGAGTTGTATCATGATGTTTTTACCATGTTCTGAAGAAATGTGTGTACCACCTTGCTATGTTGCAATGGATGTTATGTTGTGATGTACTATGTTCATCGTATGTATGACTGTGCAAATAGGTAATGCTTCATGTTGTGATTTTGGGTCATACGGTGAGTGTATGAACCCTATCGTATGGTGATTGCGCTTTGGGTGCAGAATGTGGTAAAGTGATGTATTACGCCCTGTGGATGTATGATTGTGATCTACCCTGTATGCATACCATACGTGAGACGTTATGGTAGTTACGTGTGTGCCACCGTTATGTTAGTGATGTTGTTGTATGTTATGTTGTGAACCTTACGCTAACCGATCCTGAGGGAAATCGGTAGAAGTGTATGTTGAGAGTGAGGAATGGTGTACCATGGGTCAATAACTCGAGTCAAAACTTGGTTTAGTAGATTACATGTGATTCTTTCCTCTCTCCCTATGTGGTTGTATGTATGCAACCTTAGTGTATCTATGACTATGTTTAGCCTTGTCGAAGTGGTGGCGGGATGATTTAGATGGAGGTGATGACAGTTGTATTATTGATATGTATTTTACGAGCTGAGGCTCGATGTTCCGAGTGCTAGCAACTCGTTGAGTACCCCTTTGGTGGCTAGATAAGGCCACACAGTTATCGTAATGTGACATCATTATAAGTTGATTTTATTCGTAATTGATTTTTTTCCTTATTTTGTAAGGACCAGCAGCTTTTCTTGATTGCAATGCTTTACAATTTTGGGCATTTCCTTGGTTTGTGGCACTAACATGGGGATTTTGATACTAACTATGGCCATTTGGTCATTTATTTTTGCTTGATTTTGGGTCTTCTTTTAAATTTGGAATTTTTACCGCCTTGCCCAAGGCTTGTACTTTGCCACTTGGCACTTTGATTGGATTGTTGTGCTGGTTCTAATGTCGTGATGTGTGGAATAGGGTCATGGGATGCACTATGATTGGTTGGATCTATGGACCCGCTTCGTTGTATGAAGTACGCCCAAGGATTAAATATAACTAGCAGGTTGTTGAACCACGCGTTATTATGTCACTTGGGTTAGGAATGTTCGAACTCTATGTGTCTTGGACCATAGGGTCAACCGGCCTCCTTAAGGGAGGCATAAGAGTTTGAGGAAGGCATAAGAGTTTGAGGGAGGCATAAGAGATTGAGGGAGGCATAAGAGTTTGAGGGAGGCATAAGAGATTGAGGGAGGCATAAGATTTTGAGGGAGGCATAAGAGATTGAGGGAGGCATAAGAGATTGAGGGAGGCATAAGAGTTTGAGGGAGGCTTATGATATTTGTCTGTATGGTTGATGTTTCAGGATATATGTTGAGTTATTGTGATGTTTGGTAGTGGTATTTTGATGTATGTGTTACTCATGTCAGATGGATATGTGTTGTGATGTTGTGGTTATGTCATTGATTCCCTTGTGGGCACTATGTACCTGTAGCATGGTTTGGTGTTATGTGAGTCTTTCATTGATGCAAATTGAGGAAATGTCTGGTGGATTGTAGTACTCTTTTGTTTGAGTATTTGGTATGTCAGTCATTGATGTGTGACGTGTACTATGTGGACTGTGCCTAATCCATTCCGTATTTGAGTAACCTTTTGTGGTGTAATACAATCGTGAAGTATATACTTGTGTGCTTGTGAATCTGTAGTGTCTTGTGAACCTGATAGGGTGTTGTGTTAGCAGTTCATGTTGGGCACCCACAATAAGGAATAAATCAAAACTCTTCAATGATGATATTTTTTCAAAGAAACTAAAACTAGAAATAATGATAATGAAAAGAGACTAATGAAATGATGAACAAGAAAGAACTGCCAATCTTCACAGAACCTTAAAAGTTAAAATTTCTACCAAATGTTCCTCTTTGCTTACAACTTGCCTTCCCTCTGGGTTATGTCGCATCGAGGACGATGCTTTGTTAAGGGGAGGAGAATGTAGCGCCTTGTTTGGCATATAGTTGGTGAGAAGTAATGAAACCAATTGTTTTCCTGCCACCACCGTATGTCTTCCGCCCTGCTGGCCGCGTAGCTTTCAAAAAGAATCAGATTTTTATTTGATCTTCCTTGTGTTTGTCTCCTTCCCGCCATGGCATTAAAGAGCCCTGCACCCTTTTCTTGGCGTGTTCAGTTTTTCTTCTGGTTGGTGGCCGCACATGCCCCAGTCATTAATTCTTTTGACTTGCAACCTGCTGATGCCTGTTGTTTTCTGCCCAAACCACGAATGCTTGTTGGCGCTCCATCAAATGCTGCAATAGATGAATTGCTTCAGCGTGTTCTGGACAGTGGATTCATTGATGGTGAAATGAAAGTCTACCGCCATGATGTTGCGTGGGTGGGTGTGGGTCTCAAAAATGGTGTTGTACAGGTAGTTCAGTGGAGTCGCAGGCTTTTAGAAGCTCTTCTTTTGTTGCTCCTCTCCTTGCCATGGCCGCACAGGCTGTTTTTGCAACGATTTTCCTGCTGACGGGTCGTGCTTAGAATGGGGCCAAATGTTTTGTTGTTAAATGCTTTCAATGGTTGCAGCCGCCTATTCCTCCCTCCCTGCTCGTGAAGTCCAGAGAGAGTAAGTGTGACAGCTGCTGCAGGGCGAGCCCAAGGAAACGATGGTGTTGATCCTGCTGTTCTGGTTGCACGCGACCACAGTCGTGATCAGTTGTGCAAAATCTTGCAGCTGTAGTAGAAGAACGAGATAAAGTTTTAGTTGAGCCGTCTTGCCTTTTCATTTTGGAAAGTCACTTCGGCCAGTACAGGTGCCGCAGCCAAGTTATCCGATGAGGCGTTTCTTCATGAAAATCACAGTTTTGGGTGCCGCGCTTAGCAAAGAAGCCTTCAGGCAGGCCGTCAACAATACGCTAGAGAGGAGGCTCTTTTATATACCCTCCTTTAAAAATTTATAGAGGGGTTGCTGGATTATTTGACTATGGTCCTCCCGGTTGCGCTGTCAAGGCCAATGTCATTGCTTATTGGCGACAGATATGTTGTTCCAAGTTGGGTTTGATATGGTGGTTATAGTTGAAGCTGCAAGCTAGGGAAGTAGGCGTGTTACCTCCACTTTCATTGGGTGTTGTATGGTGTGTTCTTGTTGGGGATCCACAACAACTGCCTGCAACAGTAATTAGCTAGGCAGCAGGCATGTTGCAGTATAGTAGAAGCCTGTTTGAGCGCTCCAACAAGTAGGTGGTCCAACTTTGTTGTTATCTGTTCAGCATCGACTACACCCTCGAATTCGGGATTCTCCTTCAAGGTGACAGATCACACCCACGGGCACAGGAGATCTATGCAATGTTGGAGAAAATGTCTTGGGAGATGAAGGTAGCAGGATATTTTCAGATCTAGATCATGTACTGAGTTTTGTTTCTTCAAAATCAATTATGTGACAGTGAGGGTGTTACCAGCAGACCTGATGAAATTTATTTACAAAGATCCTACTTGTTGTTCGATGTAACTCATGGAAGAGAACCTCATAGAGGCCGATCTGTTTCATATCAGAATATTCATGAAACATAATTTTCTCTGCTATTATATGAGCTGCTTCAACAAGTCACTAGGTTGGCAGGCATAAAGTTTGTTGTTGGAATAATCACGCCTTACAGAATGCAGCTGAAATGTTTGCACCGAGAGTTTGATGATGTCCCCAAATCTGATGAAGGAAAAGGATTGTGTATCAATACGGTAGATGCCTTTCAGAACCTGGAGCGATGTAATCATTATGTCTTGTGTCCGAGCTTCAAACCATGGTCGGTGTTTAGCTTTCTAGTGCAAGTGCTCTCGGACTGAGTGGTAAGCAGTTCGACTCTCACCCCCAAAGCAGCTGCATTGAAGCAATCTAGTGTTTGGATAACCACCTATTGCATTCTTCTAGTCGTGCCTTCAAAAGGGAATCCTGGTGTGGTATATTGCAAGAAAAGACCAGTGAAGCAGAGGATAAAGCGGAAGGCGTGTGGGTCAGAAGCAGATCCCTGCTGGATGTTCACGACTAGTGGATGCGTTAAAACAGGCAAGATAGACTAACCATATACATAATATGCTAGTATCTAATAAACCTCTTGAAATGAAACTTTTTCCTTCTAGAAATTGGTTTAAATCGGTGATTTTGTGGATTTGTGTTCAGTATATGGTTAACAGTTTGTTACTTCTGGTTTTGCCTCTGTTGGTTGTTCTTGTTGACGTGATCAAACCCATTTATTTATAAAACAAACAAAGGTTCTCAAAGTGTATGCTTGATTGACCATATATAATATATATATATATATATATATATATATATATATATATATATATATATATATATAATTTTAAAGTTACTTCTTTCTACAAAAATGTCGTTGTTTCGTTTGTTAACTGGGTATGTAATCGCCCCTAGAACATTGCAGCTTTGACTAGTATTGGGCTCCTATTATGTTATTGCCCACGGAGGAAAATATACGATTAAATTATTATTTTTATGATGAGCATGATTATGCACTTAGTGTATTGTGAAAATTATTAGGGCATTTGGGAATAAGAAGTTCAATATATATGCTTGTTAAGAACGAAGTTTTGGGCCGAAAATATGTCTGGGTCGATAGAAGGGCATAAATTATTGATAGAACCCCATTTGATTCTACTCTTTTTATGAGTAAAATTTGATAAAATTAACGACCTTTATAGTGTTAAGACACTGTATGTTGATGATTCCTTGTGTGATCGATTTAATTATGTTTAGACATAATGCCTTGATGGAGTAAGGTAATATCTTTCACGGTTCGTGAAAGTTAAGGTTTTCATCAACTGCTTAAGGTAACATGAAGTTCCTTAATTTAGTCAAACTTATTTTGTACTTCCTTCTTGATGAGTGACCTTTCATTACAAATTTAGAATGATTTTGATGGAAGGTCGTGAATATATTTTGTTGTCTCAAAAGGGAAAAGAAGCTATGGAATAGTTTGTTTATGTATCGAACGTAATAATTGTAATTACATCGTTATAGAAGTTCATTATTGGAGGATATCTATCTTCAATGGTATATTATGTGTTTAATCACTGCATAGGTTACCATAACTTAGTGATGAGATGTAAATTAAGGAGAGTTGAGAGACCTTTTTCTTTGTATCCGTCGTTTATGGAATTAGAAAGTGAGTTGACGTCGGAAAATTTCAACCAAGTCTAGATTCATGGCTATGTTCCTCTAGAACGGGAGGGTTATAAATCTAAAGTATTATGAAAATTGCAAGGATGTGTTTAGAATACTAGATTGCCTACTCAATTTGGGTATTAATGAGGCTTGTCGCTATTCCGAGGCCGGGTTATGTTCGGAGGTAGAAATTTGTTAGGCGATGCCTTTTAGGGCATTCTTACCATCCTTTCCTCTCATCCTTATTAGCTATGAAGTCACTTATTACCTAAGATATAATGGTTGTGGGTTTGAATATAAGATTTTCATCCTTTAAACCTTTTTGATTACATGATGGAACTTTGTTATTACCCTCGTTGTTCATTTCTAGCCTATTAGGTCTATGGCCCTATGGAACGATTCCAAAACTATATTCTTTTTGGCAACTAAGATCGGGTCTGGTTTTTATCTTTGACTTCACCTTGAGAATGTTGATTGATGGGTTACACTTTCGATTTCAATCACGTAATCTACGGGATTACATGATTGAAATCCTAATACTCTCAACTCTTGTGTCTAATCATTTAAATTTCATAGTCTTGCGTATTTGGTTGTCAAACTTTTGTAGTTTTCGAGGTATTTTCATAACTAAAACTTATGGATTTCTTCTTAGTTGATATGTTGAAAATTATATCTTGTTTCAAAAGGTTGTTAGAGGTTAGAACTTTGATCCATTTCTTGAAATAGAATGCTTCCTTTCATGGTTTTGTTAGCTAGTAGCTTATTGTTGCTATGTATAGTCTTATCTTGCTCAGTTCTCGCGAACTGACTCAGGTTATTAATTGTTGCAGATGGCTTATGTGGTTAGATGATGGAAGAACTTGTAGATTACTGCATCAATCTTGGTTATGATGTTCCTTTGTACGAATGTGTACTATGTTATAAAATTTGGAAAGGGCCTTTGGACATTTTAGAAGAAGGGTCAGTGCCTAGTAAATGTATTGTAGAGTATTGTTGTTGTAACTGTTGAAACTTTGGTTTGTTTGGTTATCATGTGAAAGATGAAATTTGATTACCGCTTGGTTATGGGATATTCTAGTGAATTTTAATCCTTAGAATAGTAGCGGGGCATGTCCCATGTTATTACTCTCTTGCTCCCTAGTCATGGTTCAATAGAGATGGTATGTCCCTTTAGTTTGTACATCATGTTGGAATGAATTGATGTAACCTTGTTTTGTTTTCGCAAACGAGTACTGTTAAACTTTGCTCTTGAGTTAAAATGTTGAGTTGTAAATCCTCCTAAGGCATAGTAGTAATGAGTTTGTAAACACTATGAAGTGAGCTGGATAGTCCTTATAAAAGTTAAACTAATAAACATTATCCTTTTATGGTGAAACCTTAAATGATCTCATGGCGAAATCAATGGTTAGATTTTAGAAGATGATAGGATTTAATAAGTAGGAGGGAAATTGATTAATAAAACCTTAAATATCTCTATATCGTTTGAAATGTTCTCCTTTGTCAAACCTAATTAAGTAAAGTCTAGATGGAACATTTAACCAATCTCGATAAACTCTTAACCTCAATGAAAGATTGATAGTAAACAATGTGACCCTGAAGCTAAATTCTGTTGTCCTGTTCCGTTAACCCTTACCATGATTCATGGTGATATTTCTTAAGCAAGGTCAACATTTGATCCTTAAACAAGAAGGCTATTGTTATGAACCCTAAGCGGTACTTTCCACTCAATCGGAGCTTATGCCTTCACCTGTGCAATAGAGGTGTGGAACATGTGTCAATGACTTGAGTAAGTTTAATTAACCTAGTAAGAAATGGAAAATGTTCTAAAATCAAATGAATAAAAATCCTTGGACATAAAATTGATGATCCTAGTTTAGAAAGCTTGGCCTTAAGCTATTTAGTCAATAGTTGAAAAGACAAAAGTTCTCCCTTGTGAAAAGAATTGTGTGAATCATTACATGAGATTTTATAAGAACGTAAGTTAAGAATTAAGAGACATTTTAGTAAACAAGAAAATTTAATAAGAATTTCCTCATGGGATGCCCTAAATGTAAGTGTGTCATGTGGTTGGACTTCCATGTTGTCTTGTCAAGAAGAAGAAAAAAAAATGTATGTATTGTCCTTGATAGGTGTGAACGTCTCCGTGCTGCCTTTATGGCCATCCTTGTATCAAGTTGTTCACAGTGTTAGTTGTATCCTTGGTGACGACATGTTGGTTCGTGTTATGTGTCAAGCAAGTAAAAAAAAAGTTATCCTGTATTTCACTGTGTTGTATGTGTTTGTGATTTTGGGTCACTACAAGCACTTATGAGAAGTAGTAATCCTAGAGAACTTAGAGAGGTATGGCATAGGAGGATGGGCCATATTCATCATGGAGCACTTAAATTTCTTCGTGAGATAGTGACAGGTGTTCCAGAGGTGAGCACAGAGCATGATGATGTATGTAAGGGATGTGTGTTGGGGAAGTTTGCGAAAGCATCTTTTCCAAGGAGTGACACCAGATCTGAGGGTCTTCTTGATCTAGTACATTCAGATGTATGTGGACCAATGTCGACAAAGTCTCTCAGAGGATATGTGTACTATGTTACATTTATTGATGATTTCTCCAGGAAGACCTGGATATACTTCTTGAAGACCAAGGATGAGGTTTTCAGTCGCTTCCAAGAGTTCAAGGCTCTTGCGGAGAACTCGACAAGAAGGAAGATAAAGGTTCTTGATCAGATAATGGAGGTGAGTACAAAGGAAATGACTTCCAGGATTTGTGTACCAGAGAAGGAATCAAGAGAGAGTGGACGGTTCCTTACAATCCATAGCAGAATGGAGTTGCTGAGAGGAAGAACCGTTCTATATCGGAGGTAGCAAGGGCTATGCTACATGACTAGGACATGCCCTGCTATCTATGGGCAAGAGGCATGTAGTACAACAATTTACATTCAGAATAGGGTTCCACACAAGGTACTAGGGAAGATGACACCAGAGGAAGCTTTCACAGGGAAGAAGCCAGATGTAGGTCACTTTAGGATATTTGGGAGTTTGGCATATTGTCATATTCCAGAAGATACACGTACCAAGTTAGATCAGACTACAGAGAAGGGGTACCTTGTTGGGTACAATGAAACTTCAAAGGCATATAGGATTTTTATTCCAGGGACTAGAAGAATTATTGTCAAACATGATGTCAAGTTCATGGAGGACAAAGCGTTTAGAAGGTCCAAAGATTTTCTAGTAGATGATCAAAGTGAGCAGCCAACAAAAGCTCCAAGTCCAAGTCAAGGGCAGCAAAGCTCAAGTACAGTTACTAGTACAAGCATAGACTCAGGTAGTGAAGATTCACAGAGTATGGAGCAACTGGTGCAGCAGGATATGCATCTAGAAGATTTAGAGGTTGATATTTCATCCTCTATAGTTGGCAGCAGGAACCGTGAGGTTCAAAACACACAAAGGGATACTCAGGAGTTTGTGGGAGCTCCTAGGAAGAGTACGAGACAAAGGAAAGAACTAGCCAAGTTCAATGACTATGTGGCATTAGTCAACTAGTTGGTAGATAGTGAACCTTCCAGCTATCAAGAGGCTGCACAACATCAGGTATGGCAAGATGCTATGGTTGAGGAATATACTTCAATAATGCATAATGATGTGTGGGAGGTAGTGCCTAGACCAACGGATAGGGCAGTAGTTGGATCACGCTAGATCTTCAAGATAAAGCACGGTGCAGATGGTAGCATCGAGAAATACAAGGCAAGGTTTGTGGCAAAGGGGTTCTCTCAGAAGGAGGGAATAGACTATGAGGAGACATTTGCTCCAATGGCCAGGTATACTTCTATACGAGCTGTAATCTCATTTACAACGCAGATGGGATGGTAGATCCATCAAATGGATGTCAAGACAACATTCCTTAATGGTGAATTGAAGGAGGAGGTATACATAGAACAACCAGAAGGCTTTGTAGCACACAACAAAGAGACCCACGTGTGCAGATTGATGAAAGCCTTGTACGGACTCAAGCAGGCTCCTAGAGCGTGGTATGAGCGCATTGATACATACTTGCAGAAAATGGGCTTTGTGAAGAGTGAGGCAGATGCTAACCTCTACTACTTGGTGGTTGGGGGCGAGGCTCTCATTCTTGTTCTATATGTAGATGACTTGTTTCTTACAGGTGCACTAGGGCTCATAGAGGATTGCAAGAGGGACCTTGCAGAAGAGTTCAAGATGAAGGACTTGGGACTCATGCACTATTTTCTAGGCATGGAGGTGTGGCAGACAGATGGAGATATTTTCCTTGGTCAAGGGAAATATTGCATTGAAATCTTGAAGAGATTCGAGATGGAGGACTGCAAAGCCATGTCTACACCTATGATCACTAATTGGAGGAAGGTAGATACATCTAAGGACAAAGATGTAGATCCCACCTTATATAGGTAGTTAATTGGTTCGCTCATGTATTTGGTCAACACCAGGCTGGATATAGCATTTGCAGTAAACTCTCTTAGTCAGTTCATGGTTGAGCCAAAGAGAGTGCATTGGACAATGGCCAAGCATGTGTATCCCAGTGTCGATTGAGAATTGATCTCGGCCGTTGGTTTACCAATGAGAGTAGTATAAAAGGAGGTCATTGGGCATTTGGAGAATACAAGTTTTGGAGAAGCATTTGCAGTGCTAGCAAATGAGTTTGTAAGTTTGCAGTGATAGCAAACAATCTTGCAGTGTTAGCAAGGGCGCAGTGATAGCGTTGGGGATAGCAGTGGGGGAATATCAGTGGGAGAAGTTGGGAGATTGTCGGAGTTCTGCCAGTAAGAGGCAAGGAATCTTTGTATCTCTTAATTTGCTGAAGTTAATATAATTCCTCATCTGTAGAACTAGTTTTCCCTTAGGGTTTTTCCAGGGATAATTTGTCGAATATATTATGTTCTTTGTGTTACGCATTTCTTTCCATATTTTTATTAGTGAAGTTGCAGTTGTGTTATTTTTCGATATTAGCTGTGAATTAGTTTTCGGCAGTTAAATAATCTTTTAAGATAGGAGATTAATAATCAGTGACTGCAATAGAATTTTCACAATTTCTCTACAATTGTAATTTATTATGACCGTGATGCGAATATATAATACAAAAATAGAAGTAAAATATGTTTATTTACTTTGTGGTAATAAAATATTAACTGAAATTACGAGAAGGACATCCACTAAATTTTTGTTTATGATGCTCTAAACCTCTAATCCAGCCACGAGTAAATGGAAAAAGAGGAAGGTTCTAATTATTGTTTTTGGTTGCTAAAAGAATATTTATTCTATGTAGAATTTTGTATGTATGAACCAGGGTAATAAGCATCTCATCTATGTAATGGAGTTACAACACACCCTCAAATTTATGGTATTGCATCCGTATCATATGAATAACTCAATAAACCATTACACATTAAAAATTCAACGGTCTAGTGATACAACTCACACAAATTAAAAAACAAGAACGAGCAATTAGCTAGTACGTAATTAAATACATACTGAATTACACCGAGCATTTAAAAAAACACTATAAAAGTAATATTGATAACACTGAAAAGAAATTCAGCGGCGGAGTCGACTCCTTGCAGAGATAATTTAATTAAAATAGAAGCCAACGGACCATACTGATTACTATGTAAATCATCAATCAAAGCAAGGATACAATATATATTGAGAAATACTCTTAAAAACCTGGAAAATCGTATTTTATCTTCCAAAACAGGTAAAAAGGAGTGTGCCCCATACCTTAAGCATTTTTGTAATATTGCTAGTTCCAAACACTCGGTGCACTCTTTCAAATTTTTCTGGATCATCTGCTGGAAAATAAGGAGCCAGCGGACAATTCTCTGCACATTTCTTTCGCTGCATTCTGCAAGCCGCGCATGCTGGGGATTTCATCTTTCTTTTGGCCATGTTGTGTCAATGGAAGGCTTTCTTCCCATCGAAGGAAAACATAATTATAACAGTCGTATTCCAACGAGAAATGTTTCCTGGGCAGGTTGATCTTTCCTTGTAACTTCGCTTAGATTCATTTGACTAACAAAATTTCATTATTCACATGTACGGATACCACAAAACCCTTCGAAATCTTTTCTTATTATTCTCATGGAGGGGCTATGCTCCTATTTTTGTTGAGGGGTGGTCCCATGACAAAATAAATTTAAGAAAACAAGAAAATATAGAATCTTTTCCTAAAAACAAGGTGCACCACCCACTTTTATTTTGTAGGAACAAATTATGCCAAATGTCAATTTATAAATGAGTAAATCTAATATTGAATTTTATTGCAAATTAAAATATAACATTTTTAAATATCATCCCTAAAAAATTGCAGCATACTCTCAAAAAAACATTTATACCATAGAACCACATTTGCTATAAATTTTCCTAAAATTCCTCTCCATACCAGCTAAGAAAATTTAGGAGCATGGGACCACTAACATCTCTAAAACTTTGCTTTAAGCGGCATTTCGTCAGAAATAGCGGCAGTCATGTTTTTCTACCCGTAAAACCGGGCGGAAGAATGAGACAAAATAAGCTTGTCACAACGTCACGGCAGTCATGTTTTTCTTATTCATATGTGTATCTGTTAAATTTGATTGGGGTTGTCAATTATGGAAAAACTATCACAAACAGTGTCTCCTCAAAAACATCTCTGAAACTTTGCTTTACGCGGCATTTCGTCAGAAATAGCGGCGGTCATGTTTTTCTACCCTTCAAACCGGGCGGAAAAATGAGACAAAATAAGCTTATAAGCTTGTCGCAGTTGCGCTGTAATGAATCGTCACAACGTCACGGCATGAATCTAAGTATATGTGATACTGCTGGCGTAATATTCAAACGACATTCAAAGTGAAGCTTAATTTTATTTCAATGCTGGCTTACAATCCATTGAATGATACATTCTAGAAGTATTTACTGTTAACCTTACGTGAAATGATCTTAAAAGTTGCCCCTGTCGTTGTACTAATGACTGTTCGAGATTTAGATCGGAATGGTCAGGAATTCTGATTACGTTAGAGAGGAAAGAATTCTACAACACCGAATTTCGCTACCAAAGACCTTATAAATCATTGTTTGTGCCGATAGGTGTTAACCGCGGTGGAAAAGGGGTGCACCTCCCACAACATTGACGCACGACAAGGACGCATATGGTCGATGTCGTCATCGTGAAAGTTAACTGTTCATTTATACATATTTTTCATTTATTTTTTCTTTATTTTCTACTTTCATTGTTCTCGGTCACAAATTGATTCTTGGTCACACTTTTTCATTTATTAATGGTTTTCATGAAATGATATTCCAAACAACTAACATGATAACACTATTAACTGGGTGAAGCAAGTTGCAGCCTATATTGAACCGTGATCCCTAAACTAAAATGTAGGAAGAGCTTGTAGAGGGTGTGGTCGATAAGTGTAGAAGCATGTGGGATTCCAACACATGCAAGTTTCATCATCTATAAGTGGTAATCTTGAACAAGATGTTACAAATGAATCCACCTCATCCAACATGTTAATAATTACCCATGACCCACAAATTTCAGATTCACTGACCAATTTCAAATAAAGAGGTTCCTTGGCCTTTGAGAGCGCAAGAAGGAGAATGCCAAATGAAACAATTTGAGGCTTACCCCTTTCAATGTGTACGGTCGGAGTTTTCAACAAAAATGCTCTCATCATTTTAACAATTTATCTTTGGGTTAAAAGTGGATGCATCATATCTATTGGCTTCACCATCCACAACATGATATTGATATGTTTGAGGCCCTCCAACTCTTGTATGAGATTTTGTCACAACATCATGTTGTTCCACTCATAATGTTTCCACATGTAGCACTATTTTCATTATGATACGTAGCTCTATTCACTTTATGATGTGTTTCGTAGATATTAGGAGGAACGCACACACACACACACACTCACACACAAGCCGCTTGGCTAAAACATTAAAGTAGTAAAATCGTGCACACAAGTGTTTCTTATTGAATCTTTAACAAATGAAGAACATTCATGTAACGACCCACAAATTCACACACACGAACAACACAGTAAAAGACAGGATATTTTTTTTTGAACTTGCTTGACACGTAACATGACGCGACATGTCGTCACCAAGGATACAACTAACACTGTGAAGCACGTTACGGGGATGACCACAAGGTCAGCACGGAAACATTCACACCCAAAAGGACAATACACTTTTTTTGACATGACAACATAGAGGTCCATCCACAGAACACACTAACAGTTAGGGCCATCCACAATGAGATATTCTTGAGGATTATTTATTTTAAAAATACATCTTGCAATTCTTAGTTTACGTTTTCAAGGATGCTCAAGGTATGATTCATATAATTCATCTTACCAAGCTAAGTTTATTCTTTTTACACTGAGTAATCATCTTTAATCTTCTCTATTATGACATTCATTTGCTTAATTCGTTTGTTTAGAGAAAGGGGTAATTTAATTTCACAAGGCCATCTATTAACACTTACGCTACTAGAACTTGTTCATGCCCATATGACAACATGGGTTTACGTTTAACATACTTAAGAGAAGAAAGACAAGGCACCTTGGAGAAAGGTTAGAGGGAGAAGGTTGAGTCGAAATCATCTTCAAGACCTCATTTGTTATTACCAAGATTTAATTGAGGCTTGAGAACTTAACCAGAATTATTAAAGATTTTACTTAGGCTTGACTAATTGAGTTTTATAAAAATAAAACAATTTACCATCCAATGGCTAAGAGATAGATTGCGTGATTTCGAAACTGATTCCTCCTACTTATTAAATCTTATTATCTTACAACAACTAACAATTTGTTTCACCTTAGGACCATTTTAAGAATTCACCAAAGAAAGGATAATGTTCGCTAGTGTAGCTAGGGATATCAAGTTATATAATTTTTACTTCACAAAGGATGGTTTCATTTTGATCACTCATGGAATTATTTGATTTCAAATAGATCACCTCTACATTTATTTGTTGAATATAAAATTATTATTTTTGTTTAGCTTCTTTAAGGGTTAACCGACCCATTTGACTTTACTTATAATATATTGTCACTCAGTCTTAGAAAGATTTAACTTGACAATTTATTCTCAAGATCAAAGTTTTACAATACTCATATCAATGTAAAGATTGAATACCATTTCTTACAAAGGTAAGTTACCAGTTTACCTACAGAAGGACAAGACAACATCATCACGAAATTTCAGAATATCCCAAGGCAAGAGGTCTTCTAAACTCCTTTGCAAGCACTATTACAAAATTTACCTCACATTGGACATTTTTACAAGGAACCTCATAAATTGCACTGATGAAAACTTTACAACTCTTTCCTTTAATCTACTCGCATAATCCATCTGCACAAATACTAGCTGGAATCAGTTCGCGAGAACTGAGCATGTTAAGGCTACACATTGCAACAGTAAGCTAACATTTAACAATATCAAGAAGGGAAAGTTCTAATTCAAAAAAATGGATTAAAAACACAACCCACAACTCCAAAATTATTCGCATGAGAAAGAATTCTAAACCATCCAGCAAGGAGAAAGTCAAAACACCAGTAAGAACAAAATCACATAAATCAAGGCAAGACCTTATGGGTTAGGAACAAGAAGGTCAAGAGTGTTGATATCTCCTTCATGTAATCCTATGGATTACGTGATTGGAATCCAAAACTTACTCCATCCAACTAAAGGGGTCCAAGAGAAGACAAAACATACTAATCATGATCGTAGGCGCGAAGCAAAACGACGTTATCCAATTCTCACAAGGGGAGGCTTCAAAGCAATAATTAGGGTTCGACGCCCTTAAAAGAAAAACAACTATAGTTTCAGTTTTAACCAAGGAGCTTTACCACTACCTTCATGTAGGATTTCTTAAACATAGGACAAGTTAACCAAACAATTCCACTCTTTCAAAGCGTACAAAAGAGACACAAAAAGGGCCATTATTCTACCAACAACCTTATCCTAATCGTCAACCTCTCGACATAAAAATAAGGGAAGGCTAAACCCAAAAGTCGTTAGTAATTTTTATATATTTCCGACAAGCCAAAAAGTATTTTAAAATAAAAAAATAAAAATTGATTTCCTTAACAAGGCCACAAAATGGGACTTTTAGTAACCAAGTTCGAAGCATAAGATATTCGAGTTTGAAAACAAAGGGATTCGATACACGGTGGGTAATACACCAGCGATGTCCCAGACTCAAAAGGCCTTACCACGAGTACAAGCACAAAATAAGAACCAACGCACAAATCCATCAGGAAGGTTACGCAGGGCAGTCAGGCCTAGAAGTTCTATGAACTCCTTGCCAATGGTATAGAAGTTGGAAAATTTACCCGATCCATGTGGGCTTATCAAGGACATGTCTAGCAAATATCAAACAGATGAATATAGTAACCACCTATTATATTATCACTGTAAACAACTATCATCCAACAGGAAACGAGTTCACAAGTACAATACCATGGATTCACCTACAACTTTTGTTTCGGTCCAGCTATTAATAGCTTGCTTGCGACCCTTAATAAAATTTGTAGAAATTTCATTCAATAAAACTTACAATGTTTCCCCCTTACTTTAATCAAACAAGAGTTTGAACCAGGTAGTAGGTATAGTAATTTTCTCAACACGTAGAGGCCAAAATAGATGTCGGGTTATTCCTCCTCTAGAACTAGGTACAAAATTCAACCATGTATAGTTCTAAAACAAGACCCTAATGCCATTTTCCAATTAAACAGAAAGTAAGGAATGCTTAAGCAGCTTTTAGAAGGCTTAAACAAGTTTTAAACAGAGAGCCCTAAACAGGAAATACGTATTTACTCAACCAGATAGAGATATGAAGGCTTAACCTTCCATATAGTAAGCCTTCTAATATAATTACCATCACAAAATTCTTTTAAAAGAGGGTCATATAAGCAAACAAGACTCAATAATGTTTCCTTCCCTATGAACTAGACTGCATCACTCAATATTGCAGTAGCCCATTTAGACAAATATAAACAGAGTAAGCTATAAGAGAGGAAAGAACATTCCAAGCAAAACCAGTGAAATTGGAACGAGATTTAAAGGGACAACCAACACAATCAAGCAGCGATATAAACAACCATGAAAACATTTGTCTAGGCACCATTCAAGAGGAAAGAAAATTCATTTCAAGATACTGAAATAAGGTAGAAAACTATTACAAGGAGTAGATTTAACATGCCTGTTTTAAACGCTAAAACTCATGGCCACGCACGTGCAGACTAGGGCTCGGGCAACAGCAACACAACCTGCGCAACTTCTCTTCCTCCGCCAGCTGAAGATCCATATCCTGTTAACGGCCATGCTTGGCATAGGAAAGGGGGTGATTGAAACATGCCTTCTTGGAATCCTCGGGAGCAACTCCGGGAAGATAGAAGCACTCAGAAGATGGATTATGTTGAGACAAAATAGGACTTTGATAGATTCCATTGTAGTGTTCGTGATGATTCAAGCATATTTTATTTGAAGCCTCTTCCAGAGCATCATGAAAATCCATTCTCGGGGTACAGCTTTTCTCCCCGAAGCTCTCTGCACGCCACCATGAACAGTGAGCAGTTTTGGCTGATAAACAGCTAGAACCTGTCTTCTTCTCAGTCAAACCATAACTATCAGCTGCATCAGAGCCGGTACCACTACTGGGTATTTCTACAAATCGATATTGATCAAAGGCATCATATTCCATTGCCCCCACACACCCATTCTCTGTGGAATCTGAAATTGTACTCTGAGTGGCTGATTCTAATTCTGTACAAGGCCTCTCTAATATTTTATAAAGGTTTTCCTTGTTCTCTCTCTCCAGAAACATCATAGTCTCATTTTGGGAAACATCATGCCCTCTCCTTCGATCCTTTGAAATTGGCATTTCATAAAACAGATCCATTTTTCTGTCAAAAATACTAGGTGATTTGTCCTTGTTACTTGAACAATGAGCCATGCCACCTTGTCGAAGTGGATCAAAGCCAAGGTTTATCCAATTGAAGCCCGCATATTGGCTGCGCCGCTTCACCCTCACACTCCTCTTGCACTTGGGCACTATAATTTTCTGCAATTTAGAGCTCCGCATCATTCCTTTCTGCAACTGAATATACAGGATCAATTTCAAGAATTATACGCATCCGCAGTGGAGAAATTCGTGAAGCATCACAGAATGAACATAGAAAAAAAAAAGGGGAAAAAAATGGTCTGAACACGAGTCTCCTTGTAACACTCTCACTGTCACTTAGTCGATTTTGAGAAACATATCTTGAAGGAGAATCCCGAACCAGAGGATGCATTCGAATTAGAACAGATAACAACATAGTTGGACAGCCTGCCTGTTGGAAGCGCTCAAAATGGCCTGAATACAGCCAAGCTTGATAGGCCAACAGAAATGAGCCAAAGTGTGACCGAAGTCACCAGAATCGGACACAAGGAGGCTGATACTCATCTACGGGCAGAGTGGAAAAAGTGAAACGGCAAGGTGATTTGTGCTTCGTGAATATTCTGATAAAGAACAGATCCGCCTTGAAGGAGAATCCCAAATCTGAGGATGCATCTGGTACTGAACAGATAACAACGTAGATGGACGACCTGCTTGCTGGAAGCGCCCACAACGGCTTCCACTACATTGTAACACACCTGCCGCCTGGCTACTTACTGTGCAGGTCATTTGCTGTGGATTCCCGACTTGAACACACCTCGTGGCACCCAAAGAAAGTGGAGGTAACGCGCCTGTGACTGTAGCTTCATCTAAAACCGCCATACCAAACCCACGCGGCCAGCAAAAGGAACAGTGCGCCTTTTTCACCTGAAACGCCTCAGGAAACGACAAACAAAACCCACGTCCATACTTTACTGCTAACAGGCCCTCATCCACGGCAGAGCAGAAGAAACATGCACGCGAGGAAGGAAAGATTTGGACTCACGTTGCACAGGAAGGGGGAAGAAAATGCAACAAGGCAAGAGACAGGAAAGAACACGCATTCTCCAAGACAGAGGAAGGCACACAGGCCACGGAAGTCAACAGAAGATTTGCAAATCAAAAATTTAATAAAAGGAAGATGCGCCCAACACTCCACCGACTCCCACTGTCTCACGCCAAAGTAGAAAAATGTGACAGCCAGTACAGTCGGCAGGTTGGGTGGTTGGGGACATTACAATTCATTATTGTAAATATAGGTCTAACATTTTTGATTTTCAAAATCCAAACCAATTTTCTTTGTTGGTTGTGTCTTGAATTTGATGTTCCCTACACTCGAATGTACATGGTCAAAATTTTATCATTGACCATTCGATTTATTTAATTTGTTGTGACCCTTATAGTATATGTCCCTAATTATTCCTAATATACAACATTTTTCATGTTTGGAAGTGTTTTTGTTTCCCTACGGTATTAATATATAAAAACATATTAATTCAAGACTTATATTATTCATTCACAAAATGATGGAATTATTGTGTACCAAAATGTTACAAATCAATTAAAAATTAAGGCCGTATAGGTTGGAAAGAATAATAATATGTTGGATACTTGACAAAACAAAATCCATGTACATGGCAAATCCTTTGTCTTAATACATAATATATAAGATTTTACTATGCTTATATACTTTTCAACAATTTTTAATGCTTTCTATTGTTAAAATTCATTTATATATAGTTGAGTGGTTATTAAAATAGAATTTATATTAAGTTTATCAATAGCGAATAAGAAGATGCATTAATGGTAATGACTAATTCAAAAATATTATCTTACCTTTTAATTGATTTTTAATTACATTTTTAACACTTACATCAATTTACCATCAATACTTTTCCAAAAAGACAAAGTACAACACCATAAATGTTGGTAGGTATTGAAAACCCTCGTAGAAGACTTTGGCATTGAAGATAGAGGAGGATCTCCTAAAAATGTTTCTCAAGGAGGAGGTGAATCTCTCCCACCTTTTCCTCATCTACTGATTTAACAAGTTATAGCGTAACTTTGTCATGCACCATGACGGGAATTCTCTAATATAGAAGGAAAATATTAAAGGTAAGACTGAGCTTTATCCCTGTGCTAAATCTTATTTCATCGTTGTCTTTTTAATCCCCTATAGAAAGGGATTTAATTTATGGCTAGTATTTGGTAATGGGTGAGCATGGCTCATGTCCAAGCCACAGTATCCGTCTTTTGATCATATAAAATACTATTGTGCATGCCCCTGATTTCAACGCATCAATTAGTATTAATTTATTAGAGAAATATTTGGGGAATTTTTTTATATAGTCACCAAGCCAACACACTTTAATTACGTTTAATTTACTCTACCCACTCAAGTTAATTGGAAATTAATTAATTATTAAATATTATTAATTTAAGTTTAAATGTATTTTTGACCCTACCATCTTAAGGTTTCCATAAGTTGAATTTAAATATAATAGCTAGGTCAATCCCATTATTTTATCTATATAAAAATCCTCATAAGTTATAAAAATAGGTCTATGGTAGAAAGGAGGGTTACAACTTAGTGTAACCCACGAAGTGGCCCTATTAGATTAAATACACACAAATTTATATTTTAAACCCAATCCCATAAATTCCCAGAACTTAAAAAGGGGGAGTGTAATGCCCACATTTTACACACACAAATACAACAGTAAAAATACTAGAATAATTTTTTTTTGACTTACATTTCTCACTACACAACACCACAAGTGCTCCACGTAGAGAAACCCAACAAAACATAAGACACTTACATAAACATGAACCCACTTACCAGGACATTGACCCAGTTACAGTAAAAAGACGCCGAGTAAGCATACTCCACGACATGGCCTATGTATGGTTTACATATTCATTAAATTTAGGTTTACATTGTGTGAGATGATAATTTTCAAGAGAATTAAACACATAAGGTTTAAAATTTCCTACTTTACAATCTTCAATTACTTTACTTTGCAAGGAAATAGTCTTTAAAGGAGAATGCACAATTGATTCCTTTATAAAATCCCATTAATTATCCATAGATCATTTGTTAATTAAATTCAATTTTAAGCAACTATGATTCTCCCAATAACTCATTCTTACGTTAAAGGTTTGTTTCTAAAAATATGCTTAGTTGACATTTGATTTTACCCTCATCAAGCAAGGAACCAATCTAAAGTTGAAGGGGGAAATAAATTTTATGATTCAAAGGAGGTGAAGGTTGAAGTTTTCCTTCCCTATAATCTTCCTTTCATTAGAACTACGTTTCTTCTCATACTATGGTTTTTTTAGTTCCAAATTTAGGTTGAGTCAATTTAGCATTTACACATCGTAATATTTATTTTTACTATATTTTGAGTGCAATCTATATTGGCTCAAATTTCTGGTCCAAACAAGAACAATTTGTATCCATTATTAACAAAATTCAATGCTTAAATAAATCATAAGGACTTCAAGTGAAATTTTGTTCCTATCTGTTATCACATATACTCTTGTTTTTCATCTTGCTTACATTTTTTCTTAGGTATCTTATTGGCATCAGTTTATACATTTTTTTTTTATGAAAGTACTTGTCTAACATCTTGAATAAGTACATGATTGGAAGCATTATAACTACACGGGAACCGCATGAGGATTTGTTTTCAAGGTAAGATCCCACGTTTCAACATTTCATGTTTCAGTATTTTAAATTTCTTTTATTGTTAATGTCATAAAATGGAATAACAAGGATTACAGGACCAAGTTTCTTGTTACTGGTTTCTCTTAAGTCAACTTATTTATAATCAATTTCATTTGCAAAGAGATACTTATAATTTTCTACCCACAATTTAAACTCTTAATCAATTGAGGTTTAGTTTAAATCCAATTTGCACTCAGGGCTCTACACCATATTATAGATTAGATTAAGGTGTGAAAATATAGTTACCCTATAAACCCTCCGTAAAAGACCAAGGTGCTATATTTCCACTAGCCAAGGTAACACATTTAGGCATGTAAAGGAACTAAAGAGATCATTAATAAGAGTTTAACTCATAGTACAACTATTTCACTAGCTCCATTTGTGTCATCTGGATCCCATAAGGAATTCATTCGATGATGAAGTTAATTTCTAGGTCTAACTTTGTAAGACTTGGTAATCCACTAGGATACTAAGGAAATGTTTGTTCTACTTACTCCATATACGGTAAGATTACACCACATAGTTGTTTCTTTTAACAACGACTCCTAAGTTATAGAAATCATCTATTGAATACATTTTTAGGTGTAGTATCAAAAAAATTAGTTGTGGGGATTAAATATCTTTTAGGACTAGCATTTTGAAAACTAATGTCGAAAGAATGAGAGGGAGGGTACAACAAGTATTAAGTATTAAATTTATTAATAATCCCTACCGCTAAAGGCAAATTTCAAGAGTATTTGGTGATCTTCGCAAACTAACACGTAAGTAACTCCTGAAAAGAAGACATTCTCCTTACTACACACATGATAACCAATCCTAGAAGGGAACCACATACCCAAGAAATTTTTTAACCATGTCACTTTTAACTGACGAGTTCACGAAGGTGCTGCTAAACATACAAGCTATAACGATAAATCAAATTAGGATCCTATTTACTTAAGTTAGAAGGTGATATTGAGTGCAAAAGTTTAAGTTCATTCTAGAGTTTCAATTTATCCTATGCTAAGAAGGATCTACATGAAGCAAAGTTATGCAAGAATATTATAGTAGGGATAAGCATTCAGTTAGATTCGTTTATTACATTTTCAAAGTAAGAAAAACAACACACCAATGATGTAATCGTCTATGAAAGTATTTTAGCCACTACATTGTTAAAATATCATTCTATGCTTCAGATCTGTAAGTTTTTAAACAAAGGTTTCAAGTTTTGTCTTCCCTTTTTCCATTTACTAGCAGTTCATAAACTTTGGGTGCATTGTGATTAATTGATTTAAGAAGAAGAAGGTCTGATTTATAAGGCTTTGCAAAATTTTTAGTACTAGCAAACATTTAAAAGATTATTTTATTGCATTATTGCACAACTAAGGTGAAATTTCTTAGTGGCAACTCCATGCTGATTTGATCTCTAAAATACCAGTTGTCTTACCTTCTTGTCATTTACTTTTGTGTTGCTAATCCCTGCAAAACTGGAAGGAAGAAGATCTCTCTTCATCAAGGACTTTGCTAAGAAGTTGTTTGCAGATTCAAGAAGCTTAGAGCTAGAGGGAAGAAAAGTGTGGGAGGTTGTTGGAGACTCGATTGCAAGAAAAGAGATCCCTTTTGTTGAGTTTGAAAGTGAGCATCCTGTTATTGAGTATTGCAATTCTTCTTCAAGTGGATCCGATTCGAGACAATTCTATTGCTGATTTGAGATCCCCATCAGGTGAGGGATCTTCTTGTGAATTTGAAATGCTTGTTCCTAAATCTACTCCTGTATTTTCTAAATTTTTTAGAGATCATCAAGAAGGAGAGCCCTTAAGAGAGATCTGACTTGAAGTTTTCATTTCCATTCCCTAAATACCTCTCACTCCTCATCATTTTGTTTCTCCTCCAAGATCACCCCCACCAAACAATATGGGTCAACTTAGACCTCCATTTGTTGTTAAGACCTTTGGTCCTATAAATTTTAGAGTAATGGATTGTTACCCAAATGCTGTCCCACAAGATGTCAGAAATAGATTGCCAAAACTCTAGGGTAACAATGATATTACTGGTGATCAATATCTCAAACTTTTTGATAATATGATGGAAGATTTTGAGATAGAGCTTGAGGATGTGTATGTGAAATTGTTTATTCATACACTAGAAGAGGATGCTAGGGATTGGTACAAGGCTCTACCTGATAATTCTATTGATTCATGGACTGAAATGAAAAATGCATTTAGTTTGCAATATGGTGACAAGACCGATCCTTGATTTCTTTTATCCGAGTTTTAGAATATCAAGAAGAACCTAATGAATCAGTCCATGACTTCAACAAAAGGTTTAAGAATTTTTTTTGAAGGATCCCTATTGGTTTGAGGCCTTGTGATGAATCTTGTTTAATCAAATATGTAGATGCATTTGATAAAAGGCAGCCTATTACCTAAGAGATAAGAACCCAACCAATCTAAGACAAAATTTCACCATGGTACTTCACATTGAAAACAATATCAAGGCTGTTGGGAAACCTCGAAGAGAGATGGTGTAAAATTGATAAACCCTAAAAAACCTCAAGCTAGCAAAGGTGTTTATTTAGAAGAGGTTGTGAAAAATTTGGCAGGGGGAATGTCAAAGAAATATCATACAAGTTTTGCAAGAGTTGAGAAGGGAATTGGGTAGACTTCACAAGGTTAGCTTAGGAAGAAAGCACAAAACCATGATATATTTGGCAACATCCTAGGGGTGATCAAAGACAAGATGATATAGGTAAAGGACCTATGTGAAGTTGAAATAGAAAACCCCAAGCACGTGAAATTAGATTATTCTTGACCCTCTAAGCATCGGGGATGTTCTTTGTGGATGAAGTTGCTGATATGGATTGGTGTGATAGATGTTTTCTTCCTCATCCTCTATGTGAAGTGGACCAACAAGTTGATGAAGATGATAATGATGATGGAACTGATGATGATATTTGCATGATGGGTTGTTCTTCAAATTCACAATAAGTAGCAACATCAACAGAGGTAATAAGTGCTAGGACTGCTGCTACCTTTTGGGATTGCATCTAACGGGTACAAGTATTTCTCACTCCTCATGCTCTTGAAGTTGATGTAGTGCAAGCTTTTGAAATTCCTAACAATGACTTTGAATACTTAAGAGATTTGATGATTAAGAAGTATGATGGTGGTATCCCTTCGAGGAAGATAGACAATTTTTGATGAATATTTTTGTAGCTCAAGAGAAGGACTATAACACTAGAAGAAAAGTTGTTAAGGGAGTTCGGCCTCAAGCCAAACCTAAAACACCCTTGCTCACAAGCATTCCAATAGAATCTCCTAGGAAAGAAACACTTGCTAAAAACTCTGTTGTCCCAAGAAAAATTACATTCCTTATCACGCCCTTGACTACCAAGAATCCTTTGCCATCAGATGCATATTCTTGTCTCCCTTCTAATGATGTTTTGCCAAAGAGTTTCCCCTATGACATAGCCCAAGTATTGAGCCAAATTAAAGTGAGTGTTCTAATCATTGAGTTTCTTAGAATTCCTGAGCATAAGAAGAGAGCCTTTGAGTACTTGGGATTGAAAGAAGAGAATGTTACTCCAGGCATAAATGTGAATGTTGTTAAAACTCCACCTCAAATCATTGTTGACCTTGAAAAACCACCAGTAGTAGAAGATCTTGGAGAGACACCTGAGGTATATTTGGGGACATCCTTGGTTGATTCCCAATTGAATGTTGATCCATTCTTAACAACTTTGATTATAAAGGATAGGATACTTCATAATTGTATGTTTGATTCCCATGCATCATGTAATGTCATGCCTCTAGAAGTCATGAATGAGTTGGATATCAAAGTGACAATATCCTATGGAAAGTTTACTACTATGGAATCAAGGGAAGTCCTGCTGGTTGGTTGTGTGAAGGGATTGGTAGTGCAACATGCAGCCTATACGGGAAAGAATTTGAAACTTGACCTTGTAATTGTTGATTTCCCTTCCAAATGGGGTATGCTTTTCTCAAGAAAGTGGGTTGCAAGTGTTGGAGGGAGTGTTCAAATAGACATGTATTTTTCTACTATTCCCATCGAGGGCAGCCTTTTCAAGATCTATGGAGAAAAGAAAATATTACATCTAATTAAGGATCTAAATAACGCTTCTTATGAGGTGTTGTTTGCTGATGTTGATGCTGATAATTTCATTGGTTTTGCTGATGGAAAATAAAATAAAATGGATCAGTCAAAGTACCTTGATAAGGTATGTTCTCCTTGGACCTTGCTATTTGATGGAGCTTGCTCCAAATTTGGAAATGGTGCTGGTGTAATTCTGATTTCTCCTAGCTTGGAAGAATTTGTTTTTTCCTTTAAGCTTAATTTCAAATGTACTAACAACATTGCTGAGTATGAAGCCTTGTTGTTGGGTCTAAGGATTGCATGGAAGTATGGTGTCAGGACATCATTGCAAAGGGAGATTCAGAGTTGGTTGTCAAACAAATAAGAAAACTATATGCTACAAAAAATCAGCGTATGAAACAGTACAAGCATGCAGTTTGGGATTTAATTGAGATGTTTGATTCCTTAAATATTATGCACCATGACGAAGTTTGAATGTTGCTGTTGAAAAGTTGGCAGATCTTTGGGTTCGGATTTGGAAATTTCAACTTTTCACCTTATTGTGAATACAACATTGAAGTGCTAACTAGGCAGTTGTCTCGACAACATCAAACATTGGCAAGTGTTTGATGATGACTCTCAAGTGCTAAGGTTCTTGTGAAACCAAGGTGAGTTTACAAATCAGAATATTTATTGGGAACTAATGGTGTGTATGACTGAAGGAAGAGAGACATTTTTGGAAAATATATCATCCAACTGAAAACAAACACCATTCCTAGAGGTCTTGTTGCACTTGAGTCAAATTTTAACAATGTTGATTGCATCATAAATAGAAACATGTATGCCTCAAGGGATATGGAAGAGCATGACTTAGGAACAAAGGAAAAACCAAGGAAGTTTTGGTTGGGAAACAATTTAAGTAAAGAAGAAAAATAGTCATATGCCCAACTCTTGAAAAAATATCAAGATTGCCTTACTTGGTCCTATTCCGAGCTAAAAGCATATAGAGAAAACTTGTTTCAACATGAGATCCCTCTTGAGGCCAAGAATAATCCATTTAGACAGAGGCAAAGGCCAATTAATCCACTTCTCTCCATGAAAATGCAAGAGGAGTTAAAGAATTTGAGAGATGGAGGTATTATTCAGCCCACTAGATATTCATCTTGGGTTACAAACCTTGTGCCAGTGAGAAAGAAGAATGGAGATATCAGAATTTGTGTAGACTTCAGAAATGTGAAAAAAGCATCCATGGACAACTATCCCTTGCCAAATATAGAAAATATGTTGTAGCTTGTGTGGTCGAGTTTCTTTCTACATTGGATGGTTTCTCTAGATACAATCAATTGGTAGTCAAAGAATCAGAAAGACTTAAGACAACATTCACTACTCCTTGGGTAACATATGTTTTTTTAGGATGCCCTTTGGTTTAATGAATCTGGTGTCACTTTTCAAAGAGTAGTGTATGTTGCTTTTTCAGGTTACATCAATGAGTTCATTGCAATTTACCAAGATGATGTGGCTATGTTTTCAAGGCAGAGAGGTGATCATTTGCAGCACTCGGAGAAGATGCTTTGATCGGATGTAGAGAGTATGGAATTTCTCTTAATCCAAAGAAGTGTCATTTAGGCATGCAAAATGCTAAGATGCTTGGTTACATTGTGTTAAAAGATGGTGTTATGATAGACCCTGAGAGAGTGGAAGCAATTAGCAAAGTACCTATCCCAAGAACCAAGAAAGGCATCCAATCTTTCTTTGGTCGATTAATTTTATTAGAAGGTTTGTTTCAACTTTGCTTTGAGTTGACTCTTCCAATCACAAGAATGCTAAAGAAGGACCAAGAAATCAAATGGGAGGAAGCTGCCATTCAATCTTTTGAAGAAATTAAGGATGCACTTAAACATGCACCTTTTTAGCAGCCCCAAACTTTAAGAGTCCTTTCCAAATATTTTCCTTTGCCTATAAGTATACCATTGCTTCTGTTTTGCTGCTTGAAAAGGATGAGAATGGGGCTGAGAGGCCTATTTCCTTCTTTAGTAAGGCTTTAAAAGCAGCTGAGATGAAGTATACAATCATGGAAAAACAAACATTTGCCTTAGTGAAAGCATCAAAAGTTTTCAGGCCTTATATATTGAGTTCAAAAGTTGTTTCTTATGTTCTCGACACCATGGTGAAAGACATCTTATCAGAGATGGAGGTCTCAACCAAAACATTTAGATGGGTGAACAAACTACGGGACTATGATTTGGACATGCAAACCACAAAGTTGGTAAGAGGTTTGGGTCTTGCTAAGCTCATGGTGAGAGCAATTTACGAATGTGGAAGTGAATTAGCTAGAGGAAGAAAGGGTAGATGTTCTTACAAAGTTGGTAAGTTCCGAGTGGTAAAAGATGTATCTTCTACCTCAAACACTTTGTGCTGCCCTAGTCACTTAAATAAAAATCAGAAAAGATCCCTCAAGTTGATTCTCAAAAATATATCATCACAGGCCTTGGGTTGGCTTGGAAGAACCCTGAAGGTGTCCTCTTGAAATGCATAACTAAAGATGATGCTCCCAAGATAGTTGCTGATTTCCATGGGGGAGTTTGTGGAGGACACTTTTTTGGAAGAGTAACAACACATAAGATTTTGAGAGCTAGTTATTGGTGGTCTACTCTCTTCAAAGATGCAACCCAGCTGGTTAGAAAATGTGATTGTTGCCAACGTTTTTGATGAAGATTGAACGCTTCAATCTCCCTTCCTTTGCAGCCTGTATCAATTGAAGCTCCTTTCAAGCAATGGGGGATGGAATTCATTAGTGAGATTTTAGATCCTTCTAGTGCTGGCCATAAGTGGATCCTTGTAGCCACTGATTATTTTACAAAGTGGGTCGAGGCAATCCCCACCAAAAAGAAACACACCAAATAGCTATGGACTTCTTGTTGAATCAAATCATATGCAGATTTGGAGTCCCAGTCAAGATTATAGTTGATAATGCCATGTGCTTTAGAGTCAAACCTTTAATGGCAATGTGCAATGAATATGGAATCAATTTGACTTATTCTTCAAAGTATAACCCCAAGGAACGGATAGGTGAGTCGAAAAATAAGAATTTGTTAAATATCATTAGAAGAACCTTGAAGCAAAACAAGAAGAAATGGGGTGAACAATTGAAATTTGCAGTTTGGGCTGATAGGATAACTCCTAAAAGAGCTACTGGTAAAAGCCCATTTGAATCGGTGTATGGAACTCAAGCTTTGTTTCCCTTGCACCTATAATTATCTTCATTTTAGTTTTCCCAACAGTTGGAAGATCAAGATCTTGGCCCATATGAATCAAAGATCAATCAGATTATTGAGTTTGATGAAGAGATAAGAGCATCCCATCAAAGGCATGTAGAATTTAGAGAAAAATTGAAGAGATTGTTTGTGACAAGAAGGTCACTCCTAGAGCCTTCAATGTTGGAGATCTGGTCTTGTGGGATAGTAGGCATGAAGACAAGGGAAAGCATGGTAAATTTGATGCATTATGGATGGGCCCTTATGCCACTGATATCAGAATTGGTGAACATACCTTCTTTCTCAAGGATTTAGATGGGGAATTTCTAGAGTTTCCTGTTAACGACAGACATTTGAAGAATTTCTTAGATTAAGCTCCAAATTTGTGGTATGCACCACACATGCAGTGTATAGTGTTTAGTTTTTTCTCTATTTTTGGTGTTTTGTCGGTTTTTGGTTTACCTTCTTTGTGTGGCAGCCATTTTTATCAGGTTCTCAGCTGGTTTTTGGTGATTCTAGCTCGTGACTCCTTTGCCCAATGGATATTTTGGCACTTGGTCTAAGTTTTGTCCTTGTGGCACTCACTGGGAGTGCCCATCCCTAAGCAAGAGCCGATGTTAGTGCCATTTTTAAGCTTGCACCATGTTGCCCTAAAATTTTCAAATCTATATCTGCTCAAAAACGTTTTACCCTTTGAATTAATGGTCTAAATTTCTTCCCCTCTAGTTGAATGCTTTAAAATGCTCAAAAACTTGTTTTTTCGCCTAATTTGAAGGAATATTCCAAGTTTGCCCTTTTATGTGCCCTAATTTTTCCAATTTCACAGCTATGTCATTTTTCCCTTTGCTAGATCGTGGAAAAATCAAATTTGATCAATTCATACTTGTTTGTATTTGAAAATCCAATCCCAAGGTCGAAAATGTTGTAAAATCATGCTTCAGTTGATTCAAAATCGAAAAATCTGCCATCCTTGGTGAAAAAATTCAATTCTAGGGCTTCCTGGAATTTTTTACATTTTGATGGTCAAACAGGCATCATTTGCCCATCAAATTCATCCTCAGAAGGTATTGGCAACATGGCAGGTTTGCATTGGCTGAGGAAAGGCGGGAGGCACTCTAACGTCTCATTTTTTTCCCATTCAAGCAAATGGGGCATTTTCGGGCCTAGGGCTCTATTTTTTCCAAATTGTCAACGTGGCATGTTTTCATTGGCCGAGGGGATGTGGGTGGTGGGGGACTTCGATTTTTTTGGTTCTAATTCTATAAAGTTTCAAAAATAGTTTTGCCCCCTCTCCAATCGAGAGGAGGACACATGGCAACAAGGCGGCGCAGAGCGGGTCAGCGGAGGGAAAAGGATATTTTTTCCTTTTTCACAAAAAGGTTAAAGTAAATTTTTGGCCCAAAAGCCCATGGCCAATAACAAGAGGACATGTGTCCATAATTTGCAAGAGGGGGTCGGTCGTCGGTGGGCGGGCGGGAAATTTTTCACTTTTGCCAAAAGGACTCAAAATCAAAATTTGATGCCCTTTGGTTCGTTAGTGAATCATAAGGAGACATGTGGCGAGGAAAAAATCAGAGGTGCGGGCCCATGAGGAAAAAAGTCAAAATTTTCCCAAAATCTAAAAAGGTCAAAATTTGTAGAATTGAAACGCGATTTCAATGGGACCCACCATATGCCATGTGTCGACTCTAAATGTCAAGGCGGAGAGGTGAAAAAAAAACGTCAAAATTTTCCATTTTTCCAAAAAATGTGGAAAAGTCAAAAATGTTCGAATTTTGGTCCCAATTGTTTTTGACACGTGGAGGGCCGGACTAAAGGAAAAATATGGATAAGATCGACGGTTGTTGTGCATCCATTTATTTTGACCACCATGGGAGCTCCAGGAAGCTTGGAATCATGATTTTTGCATCAAAATTCATCAAATTTATAGTGATTTTGTGTCATCTTGACCTTCCAGGATCATTGGCATCACTTTCATGGCTTAATTCTTAGATTTGAGATGTTTTTGAAGTAATTTGCTACCTCATCCCGAGAAAACACGTGAAATGACAAAATCAAAAGTTGTAGAGTTAGTTTTAAAAGGTAAAAAGGTGAAAATGATGAGTAAGAGGTGTTTGCATGCCTCAATGATGAAAAACATGCCTCCAAGATGGATAATGATCTAGATATTTGTAATGATTTAATCTTCTTGGGCACACCTGGTAACATGTGAGTGTTTTTCTGTTTGATGTCATTTTCATTGAATCATGAAGAATTGTTGTAACAAACTTGATCCCATGGCATATTATTTGCTTGGGAAAGAAGGCTCCAATATGGCATAGGGTATATAGTGCATTTTGGAGAAATTTTAATGTGGTTGGGAGTTGAAAATCACGAGCAAACTCGAGAGAAAGCTCGTTTTATGGAAAACATAATTATAACAATGTCGTATTCCAACGAGAAATGTTTCCTGGTCGGTTGATCTTTCCTTGTAACTTTGCTTAGATTCATTTGACTAACAAATGCTCATTATTCACATGTACGGATAGGACAAAACTGGCCGAAATCTTTTCTTATGTTAATATATTTGAATTATTCAAAAACACTGACTAACAAAATTTCATTATTCACATGTACAGATACCACAAAACCCTCTGAAATTTTTTCTTATTATTCTCATGGAGGGGGCTGTTGCTCCTATTTTTGTTGAGGGGGTGGTCTCATGATAAAATAAATTTAAGAAAACAGGAAAATATAGAATCTTTTCCTAAAAACAAGGTGCACCACCCACTTCTATTTTGTAGGAACAAATTATGCCAAATGTCAATTTATACATGAGTAAATCTAATTTTGAATTTTATTGCAAATTAAAATATAACATTTTTAAATATCATCCCTAAAAAATTGCAGCATACTCTCAAAAAAACTTTCATATAGTAGAACCACATTTGCTATAAATTTTCCTAAAATTACTCTCCATACCAGCTAAGAAAATTTAGGAGTCCCCCTCTCATGGGACCACTAACACCTCTGAAACTTTGCTTTAAGTGGCATTTCCTCAGAAATAGCGGCGGTCATGTTTTTCTACCCGTAAAACCGGGCGGAAGAATGAGAGAAAATAAGCTTGTCGCAGTTGCTTAATGTGTGATACTGCTGGTGTAATATTCAAATGACATTCGAAGTGAAGCTTAATTTTATTTCAATGCTGGCTTACAATCCATTGAATGATACATTGTAGAAGTCTTTACTGTTAACCTTACGTGAAATGATCTTAAAAGTTGCCCCTGTCGTTTTACTAGTGACTGTTCGAGATTTAGATCGGAATGGTCAGGAATTCTGATTACGTTAGAGAGGAAAGAATTCTACAACACCAAATTTCGCTACCAAACGCATTATAAATCATTGTTTGTGACGATAGGTGTTAACCTCGGTGGAAAAGAGGTGCACCACCCACAAGATTGACGCACGACAAGGATGCATATGGTCGATGTCATCATTGTGACAAAGAACGACACAATTATACATATTTTTCAATTTTTTTCTTTATTTTCCACTTTCATTGTTCTTGGTCACACTTTTTCATCTATTAATGGTTTTCATGAAATGATATTCCAAACAACTAACATGATAACACTATTAAGTGAGTGAAGCAAGTTGGAGCCTATATTGAACCCTAATCCCTAAACTAAAATGTAGGACGAGCTTGTAGAGGGTGTGGTCGATAAATGTAAACGTATGTGGGATTCCAACACATACAAGTTTAGTCATCTATAGGTGGTATTGAACAAGCTATGTTACAAATGAATCCACCTCATCTAACATGTTAATCATTACCCATGACCCACAAATTTCAGATTCACTGAGCAATTTCAAATAAAGAGGTTGCTTTGCCTTTGAGAGTAGCAACAAGGAGATTGCCCTTTCAATGTGTCCGGTGAGGTTTTCAATAGAAATGCTCTCATCATTTTAACAATTTACCTTTGGGTGAAAAATGCATGCATCATATGTATTGGCTTCACCTTCAACAACATGATATTGTTATGTCTCGAGGCCCTCCAACTCTTGTATGAGATTCTATGATAACATCATGTTGTTCCACTCATAATGGTTCCACATGTAGCACTATTTTCATTATGATAGGTAGCTCTATTCACTTTATGATGTGTTTCATAGCACTTAGGAGGAACACACACACACCCCTTGGCTAAAACATTCAAGTAGTAAATCAGGCATACAAGTGTTTCTTATTGAATCTTTAACAAATGAAGAACATTCATTATTATAAATATAGCTCTAACATTTTCAATTTTGCAAAATCCAAACCAATTTTCTTTGTTGGTTGTGTCTTGAATTGAATGTTCCATACACTCGAATGTACATGGTCAAAATTTTATCATTATTCATTAGATTTATTTAATTTGTTGTGACCCTTATAGTATATGTCCCTCATTATTCCTAATATACAATATTTTTCATGTTTGGAAGTATTTTTTGTTTCCCTATTGTATTTATATAAAAATATATATTAATTCAAGGGTAAGTGCACCAAGTTGGGGGACAATTAAGTGGACATCAAATCCTGAATTTTACATTAAAAACAACAAAACATCAAATTTAGTCTTCCGTGGACTTGAACCATGCCGAAAAGTAAAAATATGTCATAAAAATGGTACCATTGCGTAGGGGAGACTATTAGCTTTGTAGAAATACTGATTTTAAAGTGAATAGAAGAGGATAAATATCATTTTATAATTTTTTACTAATAGTAGGTCTTTAAGACACTTTTTCCTGTGAATGTTTATGTCTACGTTTAAGACTGCAAAATTTGTTTCACTTATCAAAATGTGATAAAACTTATACCATCCCAACTGTGGTGAAATTATATACATGTTCAAAAAAAAAATTATTTGATTTCAATATTTTTTGATGAAGTTATGGCGGGCAAACGGAAAGTGCTCTGTTTTCTTTATGTTTTCATACCACTTTCACGGAAAAAATCATAAAAAATAAAATATTACTCAAAAAAATACAAAATAAAATTCATCCCAAGATAGATAGTGGCATATAACTTCTCACCAAAGGAAAAAATATATATCAATTTTGGTCATCCAAATTGTGGGCAAACGGACTATAATTTTATCAACGTTTTTAAAAAAAAATACCAAGTCATTGAATTTTGAGTTTTTAATATAGCTAATCTTGTCCATTTTTTACAAAAATTATTATTTTAGAAACTAGATTCCAGATGCTACGATTCATATTAGTATAATTTTGTCTAATTTTGAGTGTATGTATTGCTAATAATCCCTACAAGTTGATATTATGTTGTTATTTGCAATATGATGTCCACGGATGACCCTATATTTGTCCATCAACTTCTGCACTTACCCTCAACACTTATATTATTCATTCACAAAATGATGGAATTATTGTGTACCAAAACGGTACAAATCAATTAAAAATTAAGGTTGTATAGGTTGAAAAGAATAATAATAGGTTGGATACTTTGACCAAACAAAATCAATGTACATGGGAAATCATTTGTCTTCATACATAATATGTAAGATTTTTACTATGCTTATATACTTTTTCAACAATTTTTAATGCTTTCTATTGTTAAAATTCATTTATATATACTTGAGTGGTTATTAAAAATAATTTATATTAAGCTTATTAATAGACGAATAAGAAGATGCATTAATGGTGATGACTAATTCAAAAATACTATATTACCATATTATAGATTTTAAGTACATTTTTTTACACTTACATCAATTTACTATCAATACTTTTCCAAAAAGATAAAGTACAACACCATAAATGTTGGTAGGTTTTGAAAACCCCCATAGAAGACTTTGGCACTAAAGATAGAGGAGGATCTCCTAAAAATGTTTCTTAAGGAGGAGGTGAATCTCTCCCACCTTGGCCTTAACTACAAATTTAAAAGTTATATCCCAACCTATCTATGCACCATGATAGGATTTCTCCAAGATAGAAGGAAAAGATTAAAGGCAAGACTAAGTTGTATCCCGTCTTAAAGCTTATTTCATTGTTGTCTTTTTTATCCATTCAAGAAAGGGATTTAATTTATGGCCAGTATTTGGTTTGGGGTGAGCATGGCTCATGTCCAAGCCTTGTTATTCATCTTTTGATCATATAAAATACTATTGTGCATGCCCAAAATTTCAACGCTTTACAACCACATCAATTAGTATTGATTTATTAGAGAAATATTTTTGGGGAATTTATTTTATATAGTCATCAAGCCAACACACTTTAATTACGTTTAATTTACTCTACTCACTCAAGTTAATTGGAATTAAATTAATTATTAAATATTATTAATTTAAATCTAAATGTATTGTGTAACCCTACCCTCTTCTAAGGTTTCCATAAGTTCAATTTAAATATAGTAGCTAAGTCAATCCCATTATTTTATCTATATAAAAATCGTCATAAGTTATAAAAACGGGTCTATGGTAGAAAGGAGGGTCACAACTTAGTTTAACCCACTAAGTGGCCCTATTAGACTAAATACACACAACTTTATATTTTAAACCCAATCCCATAACTTCACACAACTTTTAAAGGGGGAGTGTAACGCCACATTTTACACACACAAATATGACAATAAAAATACCGAGAATAATTTATTTTTGACTTACATTTCTCACTACACAACACCACAATGGCTCCAAGTAGATAAACTCAACAAAACATAAGACACTTACATAAACATGAACCCACCATACAATATGATAACATAGGGTACTCATCAATGTCATACTCAAGAACATGAACTAGGACATTGACCCAATTACACAAAAATATGTTGAGTAAGCATACTCCACGACATGACCTTTTTATGGTTTACATATTCATGAAATTTAGGTTTACATTGTGTGACCTGATAGTTTTCAAGATAATTAAATAGATAAAGTTTAAAATTTCTTAATTCACAATCTTCAATTTCTTTACTTTGCATGGAAATAGTCTTTAAAGGAGAATCCATGATTGATTCCTTTATCGAATCCCATTAATTATCCATAGATCATTTGTTAATTAAAGTCAATTTTAAGCAACTATGATTCTCCTAATAACTCATTCTTACATTAAAGATTTGTTTCTAAAAATATGCTTAGTTGACGTTTAATTTTAGCCTCATCAAGCAAGGGAACCAATCTGAAGTTGAAGGGGGAAAACAAATATTACGATTCAAAGGAGGTGAAGGTTCAAATTTTCCTTCCTATAAACTTCCTTCCATTAGAAGCACATTTGTTCTCATACTATGGTTGTTTTAGTTCCAAATTTAGGTTGAGTTAATTTAGCATTTGCATGTCGTAATTTTTATTTTTACTATATTTTGTGTGGAATCTCTATTAGCTCAAATTTCTAGTTCGAACAAGAACAATTTGTATCCATTATTAAAAACGTCAATGCTTAAATAAACCATAAGGACTTCAAGCAAAATTTTGTTTCCTATACGATTATCACATATACTCTTGTTTTTATCTCGTTTACATTGTTTCTTAGGTCTCTTATTGGCAACACTTTATAACAAAAAGATTTATGAAAGTACTTGTCTAACATCTTGAAGAAGTACATAATTGGAAGTGTTGGTGCTCAATTTAATCTCACCCTGTTTGTTCAAAATTTCTCAGTTCGTGTGGTTTGAAGTATTTTATGTCTCCCTATATGGATGAGTGAAACTCTTTACCTTCACTAGGATGTCATTTATCAATCCTTTCCTTGGGTCTTGGATCACATGAGCAGGTATTGTTTACCATTTCTTTGTCCACGAAAAAGAATTTATAATTCGAGAGTGAATTGAGTTTCCCCTTCCTTCTGTTTTTCCACAATCATGTTTTCGCTATCAAATTTTATCCCAACATCCGTGGAAACGTGGTCCTTTCTTATTGGATGTGGCCCAGCGGGTCTTTTTGGTTAAACTTGTCACTTTCATCACATTTGTAAAAAATACCAAATTGGCCCTACTGCCCCGATAGTATCTAATTGGTTATTCAACAAACATGAAGTGGTGGGAAAAGTTTCTTACTTTGACCCCGAAGATGGACACGTGGCCATTTTTCAAGATAAAGGTGGAGAGAAGGATCCTCCAAACATTTTGAATTTTTTTTTCCTTTTTGTGAAAAAGGGGTGAAGTTATAAATTGATCTGCAACCCCTCAAGGGAAAGAATGACGTCACATGTTTAAGTCAGCATTTGAAAAGTCAAAGAAGCGAAGCGGGTTAGCGGAGAACTCTAGAGTTTTTAAGTTATGTTTTCAAATGATGTAAATCTATAAAAGTGATTTGCAACTCGATGGGGCCCACATAAAAATTTGGAAGCGGAGAGGTGGGTTACCAGAGAATTTTGCATCTTTTTCCTTTTGGTGAAAAGGGGAAAAGTTATGAAATGATCCACAAATCTACTAGGGCCCACATCAAAAGTTAGAAGTAGAGAGGCAGATTTGGGGGCATTTTGATTCTTAGGCCCATTTGAATTTAAATATTTTCCACGTGGAGGGCCTGTGCTCATTTGAGGATTCACCTCTTGGTTTGACCTTTGGATTTGTGCAAAGGAGACACGTGGAGGTCTCTGCGGGATGTGCCCATACTAATCCCTTTCTTTAAGGGGACTATGTAACTTTGTCAGATCATGGACACGTGGAGGGCCTGCGCTCATTTAAGGATCCACCTCTAGGTCCTACCTTTATAGTTGTGCCAAGGAGACATGTGGAGGCTTCCGCTGGCTCCTCTCTATAATTAGACTTCTCAAGCAACTTTCTAAGGCCATGGACACGTGGATCGTTCTGCTGGATCTTCCCATTATTAGACCTTTTCAAGTGTCTAGTGTAAATTTTCAGACCACAGAAACGTGGAAGGCCCACACTTGTTTGAGAGTCCTTTTAGTTTCATACCAAAAAAGTGCTGCAGAGACACATGGAAGATTCTGCTGGTCCTACCCATTCTTAGTCTTTTCAATGGCCATGAAATATTTCTCATACCCTAGGAATGTGGCACCTTCCACTGGTCCTTAGACTCTTTCAAAAACTTTGTCAGGTTGAGAGATATGGTGAGCCCACACTTGTTTAGGGTATCCACTTTTGGGCACCATATCAAAAGTGTGCTTAAGAGACATGTTGAGGATTCGTGGCTCCTCTTTATGGTGAGATTTTTTCAAAGGCCAAGGTAGCCTTTTTGGGTCAAGGGCACGTAGAGAGCTTGCGCTTGTCTGAGGTCACACCTCTAAAATTCATCTTTGAAGTTACACTGAATAGACACATAAAAGCTTCCGCTAGACCTTCACATACTATGAATTTTCAACAATTGATAAAATTCTCTATGGTTCCAGACTTCACATACTAGCCCGCGCTTGTTTGGGAACATGCCTTTGGAATTCACCTTTGTAGCTGCGCCAAGGACACATGTGGAGGTTTTCATTGGCTCCTTTTTGTACTGGCCGACTCAAACTCACATCGCACAAATGAAGGTATCCATGGTGTTGATGATAACACTTTTTGGCACCATATCAAAAGTGTGCTTAAGAGACATGTTGAGGATTCGACTAGCTCCTCTTTATAGTGAGATTTTTTCAAAGGCCAAGGTAACCTTTTTGGGTCAAGGGCACGTAGAGAGCTTGCGCTTGTCTGAGGTCACACCTCTAAAATTCATCTTTGAAGTTACATTGAATAGACACATAAAAGCTTCCACTAGACCTTCACATACTATGAATTTTCAACAATCGATAAAATTCTCTATGGTTCCAGACTTCACATACTAGCCCGCGCTTGTTTGGGAACATTCCTCTGGACTTCACCTTTGTAGCTGCGCCAAGGACACATGTGGAGGTTTTCATTGGCTCTTTTTTATACCTGGCCGACTCAGACTCACAGCGCACGAATGAAGGTATCCATGGTGTTGATGATAAAAATAGTCTTGCCCCATTTTTCCATTAAAATCTATCAATTCACAGTCTCTGTCACATTTTATCTTCCCAGTATTGTGCTTGAAAAGTCTCCACCTTCCTTTTGTTGTTGTAATCAGTCCTTTCCTAGACCAAGGATCATGTATAGATCCAAATTTTTTTCCTTGTTTCTCTGTTCATCTGAAAAGGTCTATATTTGGGTGTAAAAACTTGGGCTGTCCCATTATTTCCTTTTTTCACAGTCAAAATTTGTTATCCTTGTCGTTTGTCCTAAATACTTAAAGAAAAATGGGTGGATGTGACTTGGAGGAAAGTGTTTGAGCCTTGTAACATTTACGAATTCTCCGCCCTTGGAGAAAATTTCATCTCCCGACCCAAATGGTTGTCTTCCCACATTTTGACTTGATGAGCATTTCTCTCGAGTCAAATTTACATCTTTGCATCAACAGGAAACATGGCCTCTTTTTTTTTTTGGACACGGCTCAATGGGGCACTCTAAAAATTTATGGATCACCTTGACCGAAAACCATCTATGTGGATGAATGACACTCATTTGAAGATTTACTTTTGGTTTGGGTTGTGGAGTTACACCAAGAGGACATGTGGAGGTTTCTCTGCTTTTCCGGGACTTAGAATTTTTTATGTAACTAATACAATTTAGTGGGACAGGGACACGTGGTGAGCCCACGCTCATTCAGGGTCTCCATTCTTGGGAACCATTTTGAAATTGTGCCATGAAGACACGCGGAGGCTTCGCCAGGTGTTCCCATTCTAAGTATTTTTCAAAAGGTTTAGAGAGGCACGGGACACGTGGAGGGACCATGCATGTTTGATGATCGGCCCTTGAATTTTATTTTAAAGAAGCGCCAGGATGACTTTTAGAGGCCTTTGCTCACTTTGCATATTGCTTGGAATTTTCAACGGTCAAAGGATATTGCCTCAGACCCTGACACATGGCGCCTTTAGCTGAGCTTTAAGCCTTCAAACAAATTTTGTCAGACCAAGACACGTGGTGAGCCCATGCTCATTCAAGGTCTCAACTTTTGGGGATCATCTCAAGATGCGCCATTGTGACGCGTGGCAGTTTGAAAATTTAAAGGGGCGGGGAAGTAGACCATCAGAGGCAACTTGGATTTTTCCTCTTGTCATCAAAAGTATTAAAACATCAAAATGGCCAACAGGCCCAACAGAGAATAGTCAAAATATTACCCCGGTCAATGGCAGAGGTGCGGAATTTTGGGAGAAATTTGGAAAATTTTCCTTTTGTGAAGAAAGGAGTTAAAAGTGTAAAATGAAGCGTGGTTCCATTGGGACCCACATCATAAACTAAAGTTGAAAGGGAGGAGCTGCAGGGGAAATTTGGAAAAATTTCCCTTTTCCAAGAAAGAGGTTAATTAGCAGAATTTGGCCGCGGTTCCTTTGGGACCCACCTTAGGGCACGTGTCAGATCATTTCTCAAGGGCAAGGTGTGGAGAAAATGTGAAAATTTTACATTTTCTAGAAGTTGTAAAAGGAAAAAGGGAACCCGCATGCCTACACTAAATTGGATCTCCCACGTGGACGGTTCAAATTCTAAATAGAAAGATCAACAACAATTGTGCATCTATATCTAATTTTCTCGCCATTTCTTATCCAAAGCTCATGGGGACATGTATTCTTATGGTTTTTTATAATTTCTTGGAGTCTCTGCACGCTAAAGGAAGAGGAACATTAATATGGAATCCTAGTTTGGTGGGGAAGATATGCAAACATCTCTCACCATTAATATGCAATGTGACTATCAGATTTGACCCAATTTTTCTTTCCATGGAACGTGAAATACTTGTTGGTATCTTGGTTTTGTGAGGAAAATACGGGGACATCTTTTACCATTAAGATGCAATCGACCTTTGGGCTCGATCTCATCTTTCATTTTTCCTCCCCTAACATGCAAAGAAACACATTAGATAGATTAGGGGTGGAAGCGGTTAGCGAGTAAAGGAAAAAGTGATCTACACGAAGAAGGAGTTTAATGTGGGAGATGTTTGAAGAAATCTACCCCCGAGCACTTGAAAAAAATTTCAGATCTGATTTTGGGAATCACGATCAAGATCATGGTTAGAATTGGTACACTCAATGTTTGGTTCTTTTGGGGGGAAAAGGATCTATTGTAAAATGTTATAAATAGGCATGATTTTTTGATGAAAAGGGTTGGAGGTTGGAATGTTGGAGTGTTAGAGGTCACAACTGATTTTTTAAGAGAAAAGCTTCATAGAGACCATCTTTACGAGGGACGTCGAGAAACTCTGTATATCTCTTTTTTTTTTAAAATTGATTTTTTCAAGTTTGTTGCAAGTGTACAACCATTGACAAGCTCTGATATTGTTCTAGAAACTTTCCCCTGCTGATAAGTCTAATCAAATTTGAGTTATTCTTTGTTGACTATAAGCAATTAGTGTCTGCTTTGTTTTAATGTCGAAAATAGTTTTATTCGTTTCCATTGTAATCTTATTCATTATTTTTTGTGAAATCACATAACATATCTTCCTGTGAAATTTAAATTGTATTTTGAATTTGATTTCAAGAAGATCCTTCATCTTGGATGAGATAAACAAATTTAAAATAAAATCACTATCATTTGTTGATAAATATTTTTGTAAGTCTTCAGTGTACCTTAGGCATGGTTAATGAAAAATTATAGTGTTTAATTGAATCTTCTAATTCAAGCCTTCGTATTGGGGTCTAGAATATTATGTGAAAATGTGCTGATTTGGGCCTCCATTGAAGAACGCCTTCTAGTTGAAGGAACGTCTTGACTATTTCAAGCTTTCTATTGTGAATTTTTTCATTATTATAATGTCCCTCCAAAGGTGGGATAATCAAGTTTATCCTACTTCACCTCCCACAAAAAATTCATTTAAAAACATCTAATCATACCCATACTACCCGTGTTTGTCATGTGTGTATACAAATGCATAATTTTACTACTAAAGCATGTAGAAAACATTAGGTTTTCATTGTGTTTATTGGCTCGAGCCTTGCTCGAAAAATATCTCCATTATCTAGAGTGATAACTCATGAGAGTTAGGCTTTGTTGCATTGATCATATTTTCTTCAAGGTCTTCTTACAAAAATTCATAAGGAAGGATATCTCCATCTCATCCACAAACAACAGGATAAAAAAGGGTCATCTTACCCTGGTTGAAAGGCACAACCATAAAGTAGTGAGGATAGGTCAAATCCTCTTGAGGGTGCTACCCATTTCTCCACATCTGAGTGACAAAGAGCAAGCTGCATTTCATCCCTGGCTACAAAATGAAACACTACATGCTCTTCTTGTCTCTAAGATTCTTGCCAAACTGTGATGCTGCTCAGCTTCTGAGGGAGAATCAATTTGGGTACCAACACCTTACTGGCACTGTTGTCGGGAAATAGTGGTTATAGTTCATATTCAGACCCTAGTAAACACTTCTTATATGCTCTAAGTGCTAATACATTTTTTCAAACATCATCTTGTGCTCGGGTCTATGACAAGTTTTCAAAGTTGCAAGTGATGTGTGTAATTCCTTCGTTTCCACACCTAATGTACTAGATTTCATTGATAAATCTGGGTAAAGAAAAGTTAGATAATTCCATTTCCATTTTCTAGTATTGATAGACATTTGATAGATCATATTTTAGTGCATTTGCACAACTAAGGTGGAAATACTTAGCGTGCAACTCCTGTTGATCTATTTCTTGATGATTACCAGTGTCTTAACATCTATCAATTGAGATTTGTTGCTAATATTTACAAATCCAAAAGGAAGAAGATATTTCTTTGCTAGGAATCCTATTAGGACATTATTTCTAGAGCTAGGAAAAACAAAGTCAGAAGGAAGAAAATCCTGGAGAGTTGTTGGAGATCAGCAAACAAGAAAAGGGATCTCCATTGATGAAAATGATTGGCCTATCATTGAAGACTTCCATTCAAGTGATTATGAATCAGGTAGCCTATTTGTGGAGTGAAATTCTTCAACCGGAGAAGGGCCTTCATTTGATTTTGAAATTTTTTCTTCTTGTTTCGCCCCTATCTTTTCAAAAGCGAGAGGGTTTTCCAAGAAATAAGGCCTTTAGTGGATATCCATTTTAAAAGTTATACTCCTATGTTTCAAAGACCCTCAACCCCTAATCAATTTATCTCCCCTCCAGGGTCACCTCCTCAAAACAACATGGCCCTGCCCATACCCAAACCTATATTTTTGGTAAACACCTTTGGTCCTATAACTTTTATAGGGATGCCTAGTTATCCAAATGTAGTTCCCAGGATGTAAGAAATATATTATCAAAGTTCCAAGGAAAAACGCTATAATCGGTGATCAACATTTAAATATTTTCATCAATATGAAGGAAGACTTTGAGATTGAACATGAAGATGTATATATCAAATTCTTTATCCAAACTTTGGAAGAGGATACAAGGAGTGGTATAAAGATTTTCCAGATAATTCCATTGATTCTTGGACAGAGATGAAAAATGTATTTAGATTGTAGTAGGGTGATAGAACTAACCCTAGGTTTCTTCTATCGAATTTGAAAACATTAAGAAGAATCCTAATGAGTCAAGACATGATTTCAACACAAGGTTTAACAAGACCTTGAGAAGATTTCTGTTAGCTTAAAGCCATGTGATGAATCATGTTTGATCAAATATTCAGATGCATTTGATAAAAAAATTCTTAATACTTGAGGGAAAAAAACCCTACTAATTTTAGGAAAGCCTTCACTATGGCTCTACAAATAGATAACAACATCAAAACAATTGGAAAGCCTCCAAAAAGGGAGGGTGTAAGACTAATTAACTTGGAAAAGCCTTAAACAAGTAAGGCTGCTGATTTGGAGGAAGTTGTGAAAAATTTGGCAGAGGCTGTCAAAGAAATATCATACAAATTAGCTCGGGAAGAAAAAGGAATTGGGAAGAGTTCACAAGGTCGATACAAGCAACAACGCCAAGATAGGTCTACAAATTATCATAGAAATTATCGAGAGAGCTGATGACAAAGGAAAGGGACTTGTTGGATTTTGAAACAAACAATCCCGGGACATGGAAAATAAAATGGTACTTAATCCTTTGGCTGCCATGGTTACTATTTTGGAGGATAAAAATGTCATTAATTTGTGTGACAGATGTTCCATGCCCCATGCTCCAAGTGAGGAAGATCAGCAATAAGAAGAAGAAGCAGATGATGATAATGTTGATGATATTTTCATGATGGGTTACTCCACGAGCTCACAACAAGGGGCAACTTCAACTAAGGTAATAGGTGCTAGCATTGTTTCTGATTTGTAGGATTGCATTCACTAGTTACCTGTTCTTTCTCCCTCTCATACTTTATAAGTATATCTTGTACAATATTTTGAATTTCCCAATAATGACTTTGACTATTTAAGAGCTTTGATGATAAAGAAGTATGATGGAGGAATCCCATTTGAGGAGGACAGGCAGTTGTTTATGAATGTTGTTGTTTCCCAAGAGAAGGAATATAACACAAGAAACAAGGTTGTCAAAGTGACAGGGCCTCAGGCCAAGCCAAAAACTCCATTGCTTTCAAATATTCCTAAAGAGGATCCTAAGAAAGATGCATCTTCTAAGGGCCTTGTTCTCCCAAACAAAACTTATTCCCCTCCTCATGCCCAAGCTATCAAAAATATTGTGCCATCTAACAAGTGTATCAACTTTCCTTCAAATGCTACCTTGTCAAATTCTATCCCTTATGATATTGCCAAAGTCTTGAGTCAAATCAATCTCTCGGCCCAATTGTTGAGTTGCTTAGGATTCTGAGCATAAGAACAATGCATTGGAGTATTTTGGATTGAAAGAAGAGAATAATGCCCCAAGAAGATATGTAAATATTGTGGAGACTCCTCCAATCATTAAAGAACTAGAAGCACCACCAGCATCAAAAGAGCTAGATGAACCACCTAAGGTTTAGTCGGGGACATCCTTAGTAGATTCTCAACTAAAAGTGGATCCATTCTTCACCACTCTAATCATTAAGGATAGACTTTGCACTGTTGTGTTTGTTTGATTCGGGGCATCATCCAATATTATGCCTCTGGAATTTATGAATGAACTAAACATCAAGGTATCAACATCATATGGGAAATGTACTGCAATGGATTCTAGAGACGTGCGGTTGTGGGATGTGTGAAAGGTGCGGTGGTATAACTTGCAACCTATCGGGTAGGAACTTGAAGCTTGATGTAGTTATTGTTGACTACCAAGCCAAGTAGGATATGTTTTTGTCTAGAAAATGTGTTGCATGTGTTGGTGGGAGTGTTAAAATGGATATGTCCTATGCCACCATCCCAATTCAAGGCAACCTTCTCAAGTTGTATGGGGAAAGGAAGATGTTGCACCTTATTGAAGATCCTAGCAATGCATCTTATGAAGTATTGTACACAAGTGTTGATGTTTGTAACTTTGTAGGATTTCTTTGATGGAAAAGAGCACAAGATTTAAGAATGAAAATATCTTGAACAGGAAGGCTCTCCTTGGACTTTATTGTTTGATGGAGCTCCAAGTTCGAGAAATGGTGCTTTGGTGTTGTTGTAATCTCTCCCGAGCCGGAAGAGTTTGTCTTTTCTTTCAAACTCAATTGTGAGTGCACTAATAACATAGTTGAGTATGAGGTAATGTTATTAGGTCTCGAGGATTGGTTGGAAATATGGTGTTAAAGACATCATTGTCGAGGAGATTCAAAATTAATTTTAAAGAAAGTTAGAAAGCTTTATGCCACAAAAATAAAGTGAATGAAATAATACAAGCATGTAGCTTAAGTTCTCATTGAGATGTTTGGTTCATTCAATGTTGTGCATTAGGATAGGAGGTTCAATGATTTGGCAGATAAACTTACAGTATTGGGATCTCGGTTTAATAATTGTGAAATTTCCTATATTGTGAATATGATGTTGAGGTGTTGAGTAGGCCATCTGTACTGACAACATTAAGCATTGGTAAGTTTTTGATGATGATGCTCAGGTCAGAAGATTTCTGCAGAACAAAGGGGAGTTTGCTGATAAAAATATTGATTGGGAGCCAATGGTGTGCGTAGTAGAGGGTAAAGAAACCTTGTTTGGCAAAGGCATCATCCAACTAAAGACTAATACCATTCCTAGAGGGTTGGTTTCTCTTGAATCCAACTTTGATAATGTTGATCACATTATTAATAGATGCATAGAAACCTCAAGGGATATTGAGGAGCATGACCTTGGCACAAAGGAGAAACCAAGGAAGATCTGGTTGGGAAGAAATCTTAGCAAGGAGGAAAAATAATCTTATGTCCAATTACTAAAAAGTATCAAGATTGCATGGCTTAGACTTATTCTGAACTAAAGGCATACAAAGAGGATTTGTTTCAACATGAGGTTCTCTTGGAATCTAATGCAAAACCATTCAGACATAGAAAAAGCCCAATCAATCCACTCCTATCTCTTAAAATGCAAAAAGAACTGAAGAAACTAAGGGATGGAGGGATTATTAAACCTACAAGCTATTCTTCTTGGGTTGTAAACCTAGTACTAGTAAGAAAGAAGAATTGTGACATCAAGGCTATGTGTGTACTTCAAAAATATGAGCAGATGATTATCCTTTACGAAACATGGAAAATATGTTACAAATAATAACTAGGTCAGAGATGCTTTCTACCCTGGATGGTTTCTCTGGTTATAACCAAGTTGTGGTGAAGGAATCAAAAAGAATTAAGACAACCTTTATATGCCCATTGGGAACTTATGTATATGTCAGGATGCCCTTTGGTCTGATGAATGCTAGAGTAACATTTCAAAGAGCAATGAATGTTGCTTTTGTTGGCTACATCAATGATTTTATTGTTGTTTACTAGGATGATGTGGCTATTTTTTCAATAAATCAAGGTGATCACTTGCTGCACTTGGAAAAGATGTTGATAAAATGTAGAGAGTATGGCATTTAACTCAATCCAAAGAAGTTCCATTTTGGAGTCCAGAAGGCAAAGTTACTTGGTCACATTATGTCATAAGAAGGGGTAATGATTGATCCGGAAAGGGTAGAGGCCATCAGCAAGGTCCCAATTACAAGTACCAAGAAGGGGATTTCATCCTTCTTTGGGAAGATAAACTTTATCAGGAGATTCATATCAAACTTTGCTGAGTGGACCATTCCAATCACTTGAATGATGAAGAAGGACCACGTCATCAAATGGGATGAGGATTCCATTCAATATTTCAATGGGATAAAGGAGGCATTAAAACATGCCCCTATTTTAGCAAGTCCATATTATAAGAAGCCTTTCCGACTATTTTCTTTTTCTTCCAGGAACAAAATTTCATCTGTCTTGTTTCTGAAATATGATGAAGGGGATGAGAGGCCAATTGCCTTTTTTAATAAGGCATTGTAGGGGACCGAGCTGAAATACACTATTATGGAGAAACAAGCATTTTCCCTAGTGAAAAAGAAACAAACTTTTTCAAGCCTTACATCCCGAGTTCCAAAATTATTGCTTATGTTCCCACACCATGGTCAAAGACATATTATTATAGATGGAAGTTTCAAGAAAAATATGCATATGGGTGAACAAGTTGCAAGAATATGACATGGATATCTAAACCAAAAAGTTGGTGAAATGTTTGGGCTTGGCTAAGCTTATGGTGAGAGAAACTTGCAAACTATTGAGGTAAATGAGGTGAAAGAAGGAAGGGTATATTTTTTTGAAAAATTGATGAGTTTTGAGTGGTACCAAGATGTAATTTTTATCTTAAACATCTATAATGCCTTGAGAATTTGAGTAAGAACAAAAAAATATCCCTTAAGTTGGCTTCGTAGAAATATGTCATTACTGATTTTGGGTTAGCTTGGAAGAACCCGAGGGATTTCTCTTTATTGCATTACATGAAGATGATGGCCACAAGATAATTACTGATCTCCATGGAGGAGTTTGTGGGGGAATTTTGTTGGAAGAGTCACAACACACAAGATCCTGAGGATTGGTTATTGGTGGCCAACTCTTTTCAAGGATATAACTCTTTTGGTTAGAAGGTGTGAGTGTTTCCAGTGCTTCTCTAGAAGACCGAAAGCTTCAGCTCCCTACCATTGCAACTGTATCAATTGAAGCCTTTCTCAAGCAATGGGAATGGATTTAATTTGTGAGATTTCAGACCCTTCAAGTGTAGGTGATAGGTGGATTCTTGTAGCCACTTTGATTACTTCACCAAGTGGGTGGAGGCAATCCCCACCAAAAGAGAAACATGCCAAATTGTCATGGAATTCATGTTGAACCATATCATCGTAGGTTTTGGGTTCTAGTCAAAGTTGTTGCTAACAATACCATGAGCTTCAGAGCTAAAACCTTGGTGGCAATGTGCAAAGAATATGGGATAAATTTGACATATGCTTCTAATTACAATCCCCAAGGAAATAGACAAGATGAGTCCAAGAATAAAAAATTTCGAAGGTTATGAGAAGAATGTTGGATGTGAACAAGAGAAAATGGGGTGAGAAGTTTAAGTTTGCTTTTTGGGTAGACTAAATTAATATTAAAAGAGCCACTGGAAAGAGTCCATTTGAGTTAGTGTATGTAACTCATGCCCCGCTTCCACCGCATATGAAATTATCCTCATATCAGTTCATTCAACAAATGCAATATCAAGAAGTAAGTCCATATGATGCCTGCACCAACCAAATTTTTGAACTTGATGAGGAAAAGAGGGCATCCCACCAAAGGCATGTAATGTTCAGAGAAAAGATGAAGATTTTGTTCGATAAGAAGGTCACCTCAAGAGATTTCAATATTGGAGATCTCATGTTGTTATGGGATAACAGGCATGAAGGTAAGGGAAAGCATTGAAAATTCGACACATTATGGATGGGCCTTTACTCCATTGATATTAAAATTGGTGAACATACCTTCTTCCTGAAGGACTTGGATGGGAAATTTCTCGAATTTCTGTTAATGGAAAACATTTGAAGCATTTCCTAGATTGGTTCCCCAAAATCAAGGTGAGCATCATCTGACAATGTATAGTTTGTTGGTTTGTTGGTTTGTTTTTTTGTCATTCGTGTTTTTGTTCGTTTTGGCCACTAGTGGCCTTTTTTTTTGCTGGTTTCTTGGTTCATTTTTGCGCGATGGTTTTGGCTTTGTTCTCTCGTAACCGACTCCTTTTCCCTATAGATATTTTTGGCACTTGGTCTACCTTTATTCACATGGCATTCGCAAGGAGTTCCCTTCCTCAGTCGGAGCCGATGTTGGTGCTCAAAATAGTCTCGCCCCATTTTGCCATTAAAAACTATCAATTTATGGTCTCTGTCACATTTTATCTTCCCGTATTATGCCTAAAAATTCTCCACCTTCCTTTTGTTTCTGTAATCAGTCCTTTCTTGGACCAAGGATCACGTATAGATCCAAAAAAATTCCTCGTTTCTTTGTTCATCTGAAAAGGTTTATATTTGGGTGTAAAAACTTGGGCTATCCCATTCTTTATGTTTTTCACAGTCGAGATTTGTTTTCCTTGTCCTTTATTCCCTAAATAATTGAAGAAAAATGAATGGATGTGGCTCGAAGGAATGTGTTTGAGAATTGTAACATTTCGAACTCTCTACCCTTGGAGAAAATTCCATCTGGGCTCAATTAGTTTTCTTCCAGATTTTATAGTTTGATGGGTGTTTCTCTGGTGAAATTCACATTTTTGCATCAACAAGAAATGTGGCCTCTTTTGGTTGGACATGGCTCAATGGGGCACTCAAAAATTTTAGACCCAAAAACTGTCTACATGGAAGAAAAACACTCATTTGAAGATTTGCTTTTGGGTTTTGCCTTGGAGTTGCGCCAAGAGGACACGTGGAGGTTTCCGCTACTTTTCTCGAACATAGAAAAAAGTTTATGCAGCTGATATAGTTATGTGGGAAAAGGACACATAGTGATCCTATGGTCATTCAGGGGTCTTCACTCTTGGGCACAATTTTGAAATTGCGCCATGAAGACAACTGAAGGCTTCCGTCGGGTCTTCCCATACATAGTATTTTTCAAAAGGTTTTGAGAGGCATAGGACATGTGGAGGGACCGCGCATATTTGATTATCATCCCTTGAATTTTATTTTAAAGAAGCATCGGGAGGACATGTTATCCAAAATTCACCCCGTGGTTAATTTGATAATATGCATCGAATTCTCAAGTCCCGGTGTAGATAATTGATTGAGCAAACATCATGTTTGCAGGGTTCCCTCATATTTTTCTAACTCTCCCGTCCAGGTTGAAAAGAGAAAGCTCTGAGAAGATGCGAAGAAGTTGCAGAAGATAAGCTTGGGCCAGAAAAAAATGTGAAAATCGGCTAAGTCCTAGTCCCCGGGACAGTCGGGACATTTGGGACGTCAAGGCGCGGATCGGCCGAAAAGCCTACAGGCGACCCAAACAGCAAAGGGACAAGTGGGACAAGAGTGCATGAAGGACGCGAACCGGCCGGTTCAGCCGAAATGAGAACAAACAGTCCGGAGACAAATGGGACATCTGGGCTGTAAAGACGCGAATCGGCCGGATCGGGCGAACCGGAAGAATTTGTCCCACGAAGCACTGGGACATTTGGGACAAATGGACGCGAACCGGCCGGTTCGGCCGAAACAGAGAAAGTTCGTACTGGGACATCCGGGACGAAGGGACGCGCGGGACGCGGATCGCCGAAGGAGCCGAAGGCCAATCAAACAATGCCACGTGTCATCGACCAAATGAGGGACGAGGAAGCCCATTTCGGGCGGATCGGAAGTTTTTGGCCCAAGCAGTTTGAGACATCCGGGACATAAAGACGCGAGGGGCCCACAAGGAAATTTCAAAAGAAATCCCACCGAAAGGTAGAGGAGAGAGAATCACGTGACCAATCAATGCGTGCCACGTGTCATCCAGTGGCGAACGTGGAAAGATTTCAAAACACGTTTTCACTGTTTTGTGGCATAAAACTTCGACCTCCATAACTTTTGATCCAAAGCTCGGATTTACACGTTCTTTATATCAACGGAAAGCTTATGAAATTCTCTACATGATTCTGGGATCAATCTCGAATTTTGGTGTATTCTGAAGAGAGAAAATTTAGAAATGGCTCTGACGCGTGTTAATGCCAGAAGCGACATTTCAACAACCAGTTTTAATGCACATGGTTCACATTCTTCTTCAGCATGGCCAGAAGTGATGTCTCAACCACCGATTTTAATGAATAATGCATTTTGTTCAATGGTTGGGCTGCTTACACGTTTTCCTATGTTTTCTGTCTCCTGGGCTCGACCCATGTATTGTATAAAGCCAGATTTGGCTCATTTTAAAAGAGAGATAACAAGTGGTTCATCTTTTCTGCTCTGCCCTCCCTTCTTTTCTTCTCTAGGGTTGAAAATGGAGTTTGAACCTCCTCCCTTGCTCTGTAATGGCGTTTTTGCCTTTTACTATTGAAATGATGTTCTGTGCAAACTTCTGGAGCAACAAAACGTGTTTTGTGATGCATCTGTCCATCCTTGCTCATTTTTGCTTGTTTCTCTTCTTGCCTCTCTTCATTGCAGGTATTTGTGCATGTTTGAATGTTCATTGCAGGTTTGGAGCTGTGTTCATGGAGTTTTGGGACATTTTCTGTGTGAAATCTATCCTTGGGCCTGTGATGCATCTGTCCATCCTTCCCATTGCTCACCTCTCTTTGTCCCATGGCAGTTTTGATAGATGTCCAACATTCTCCTTCTCTGGTGTATCACCATTTTAGTGTAGGCTTTTGTTCTTTTCCTTTCTCTCTCTCTCTCTGTCTCCTTGGCATTGTTAGATTAGGATTAGATTAGCTTGCCTGCACTGGAATAGCTTGTGGCAGGTAGTTTAGGAGCAGGAACCAGCCTTCTCTGGAGATTCCTCTCTCAGTTTCACAAGTCCCATGCTTGGAGAGAGGTTTCCATGTTGTGTAATCACACTAGATGCCTGAGTGATCAACCTAGAAGCCTGATCTGCATCCAGGGGTGCTGTGATTTTGCACTAACAGTTTTGGCACGCCCGGTGGGACCTTAGAGGTCTTCCACTTCATCTTTTGTAGGTTGGTGTGTTCCTGTGAAGATTTCAGCCTTTGGAGGCACTTGCAAACACATCTGGTGACTCCATCTGGTCAACAACCCATCTCTGAAGTTGCAGATCTTCCTTTCCATTCATTTTCATTCATTTTCCATTCATCCTTCTTTCCATCTCTTTCATTCTTTCCCATTCCATGAAGTTGTGCAATCATGACTTCATTTCCATCATGGAATCCACATCAACAACAGCAGTGTATCACACCTCCAACATGTTTTACAAATCCTCCAAATCAGCATTTTGAGCAGATTCAAGATCAGTATGCATACGCATATGAGCAGCTGTGCCAAAGTCAGTTTGGCTATGGAGCTTTCCAAGAGCAAGGGTGTGCATACAATGAAGACCATCAGATCCAAGATGGAGGTAAACATAGTGTAGTCCAGGGCTCAGGCACAGATGAAAGCATTTGGAATCGGTTGCAGAGCACCTTGTCCATGGGTGGGACCTTTTCCAAGGCATTACAGCCCTCAGGAGAAGCTTGACTTCATGATTGCAATGTTGCCTTTGCTTGCAAAGTGGATTGAAGAAATAGAGGTGTATGAGAGGAGTATTCAGCAACCTTGCCAACAAGTAAGCACACCTTCTCATGCCTTTTCTTTTCCTCTTTCCCAATCTATTTCATCTCAGCAGTGTCAAGCTTTAAACTCTCCATCTGCTGTCCCAAATGTTGATCCCATGTCTCCATCTCTCAGTCTTCCATCCCATCTCAGTTTTTCCGCCCTCTTCTCTTCCAAATCCAAAACCCCTCCACAAGAGCTAAATGAAATACCTTCCACTCCAAAGAAACAAGAGGTTTCACCTCCTCCACCACCGCAAAAAATTGTAAAATCAGTTGAGTTTCAACCTATCCCTCCTCTTGCATCCCCAATTCCATGTGGGGAAGAAGAAATTGAAAAAATCAGTCATCAAGGACAGCAAGAAGAGGAGCCCAACAGAAAAGAAATGACAGACGACTTCAAGGTTTGGGCTGCCAAGTTTGGGATGACAAAGATCCCCTTGATGGTTAAGCCTACAGAAGAGGCTAAGGTTGGAGAACAAATGGTGGTCAGGACTGATTCTGTTGCAGCAGAAGAAGAAGATCTTGCAGTCCCAACTTGTCCTCTAGAGCAGCAGATTGAAGAGTTTGACTTGACAAACTTCATGCTAGAGGAAGAGTTCTATCAAGAGCAAGATTGTATTCAACTAGTAGAGGAAGGAGAAGTTGCTCCAAATCCAAAAGAAGAGGAGCACAATCTAGCTGTGGAAGAGAAAATTGTGGATCCAAGGGCTTTGAGCACAAAGCAGGCTACAGGAGAACCTTCAGTTCTTCTTTCTACTTCATCTCTCTCTAGCCCCAATGTCGAAGAGGAGTTTGATCTCTCAAACTCAATGTTGGAGGATGAAGGAAACCATGGTGGTCAAGTTACAGATCAAGAAGACACCATGGAGGAAGTTGAACATTTGCAGCAGGACAGTCATGAGGCAGTTTATCTGTCAGATTTGGAAGACTGTTTTGATGGAGAAGAACCGGTTGAGTTTCCAACATTCTCTCTTTCATCATCCATCTTCCAAACACAAGAGCCTGCTGTCATGGAGGAGAGTATTCATTTGCAGCAACCTGCATCTTATAGAAGCTCTTTGGAACCAAGATTGGAAGATTTTAATCTTTCATGTCCTTCATTGGAGGAAGAGAAAGGGCAGAGGAATTTCACCATTTCTTCCACATCATCCATTCAAGAAGGTCCGCAAGAAGACTCCATTCTTGGAGTTGAAAATCAGGGAAATGGGCATACTCAAAGGACCATACCTTGCCCAATCAGGTATTTGGCTTCATTGGAGCCAAAGGAGAAGTCACAACCAGTCATGCTTTCTTCTGAGCATGAGGGTGAGCTACAAAGTACCAAGGATCAGCTGCCATACCTCTTCAATCCAAATGCAGAGCAACTAAAAGAGGTATTGGATTTGTTTTCAGCTGATACTTTGATGATTTGGATAGAAGACCAGCTTCTTGTTGATTTTCCATCCATCCAAACAGCCATGATCAGTGCCAAATCAATTGCATGGCTGCCACTTTTGAGAAAGGGAAGCTATTTCTCACAACCAATTGCAGGGTTTGTTTAGCTTGCTTTTGCTTCCAGTTAGAGTAGAGTAGGTAGGTTTGCTTTCAGTAGAAGAAGTGCTTTTTCACACTCTGCATGTTCCATTTGGGACATGTATGATTTTCAGTTTTGTACATAGTTTTGGTGTTGTTGGTTCTTCTCTTGCACAGTTCGTTTCGGTGGCATCTTGGTGAGAACACTCCAGGTTCAATGGGTTTCAAGTGGCTCGGAGGAAGTTTTCAAAGCTCGAGATCGATTCTGCAAGTTACAACTCAGGACTCCATGCCCAATGGATGCTTCAGGCAACTGGTAACTTCATCTAGCAGGCAGATGACCCCGCTGAGTCGCCAAATTGTTATCCAAAATTCACCCCCCAGGGTTAATTTGATAACATGCATCAGAATTCTCAAGTCCCAGGCAGATAATTGATTCAGAGCAAACATCATGTTTCTGGGGTTCCCTCAGATTTTTTCTAACTCTCCCGTCCAGGTTGAAAAGAGCAAGCTCTGAGAAGATGCGAAGAAGTTGCAGAAGATAAGCTTGGGCCAGAAAAAAATGTGAAAATCGGCTAAGTCCTAGTCCCCGGGACAGTCGGGACATTTGGGACGTCAAGGCGTGGATCGGCCGAAAAGCCTACAGGCGACCCAAACAGCAAAGGGACAAGTGGGACAAGAGTGCGTGAAGGACACGAACCGGCCAGTTCAGCCAAAATGAGAACAAACAGTCTGGAGACAAATGGGACATCTGGGCCGTAAAGACGCGAATCGGCCGGATCGGGTGAACCGGAAGAATTTGTCCCACGAAGCACTGGGACATTTGGGACAAATGGACGTGAACCGGCTGGTTCAGCCGAAACAGAGAAAGTTAAATCTTGGGACATCTGGGACGAAGGGATGCACGGGGACGCAGATCACCAAAGGAGCCGAAGGCCAATCAAATAATGCCACGTGTCATCGACCAAATGAGGGATGAGGAAGCCCATTTGGGCGGATCGGAAGTTTTGGCCCAAGCAGTTTGAGACATCGGGACATAAAGACGCGAGGGCCCCAAGGAAATTTCAAAAGAAAGCCCGCCGAAAGGTAGAGGAGAGACAATCACGCGACCAATTAATGCGTGCCACGTGTCATCCAGTGGCGGATCGGGAAAGATTTCAAAACACGTTTTCCTGTTTTGTGCCCTAAAACTTCAGACCTCCATAACTTTCGATCCAAAGCTCGGATTTGCACGTTCTTTATATCAACGGAAAGCTTATGAAATTTTATACATGATTCTAGGATCAATCTCGAATTTTGGTGTAGTCTAAAGAGAGAAAATTGAGAAACGGCTCTGGACGCGTGGTAATGCCGAAGCGGACGTTTCAACAACCAGTTTTAATGCACATGGGTCGCATTCTTCTTCAGCATGGCCAGAAGTGATGTCTCAACCACCGATTTTAATGAAGAATGCGTTTTGGTCAATGGTTGGGCTACTTACACGTTTTCCTATGTTTTCTATCTCCTGGGCTCGACCCATGTATTGTATAAAGCCAGATTTGGCTCATTTTAAAAGAGAGATAACAAGTTGTTCATCTTTTACCTCGCTCTCGCTCTCCTTCTTTTTTTCTTCTCTAGGGTTGAAAATGGAGTTCGAACCTCCTCCCTTGCTCTGTAATGGCGTTTTTGCCTTTTACTATTGAAATGATGTTCTGTGCAAACTTCTGGAGCAACAAAACGTGTTTTGTGATGCATCTGTCCATCCTTGCTCGTTTTTGCTTGTTTCTCTTCTTGCCTCTCTTCATTGCAGGTATTTGTGCATGTTTGAATGTTCATTACAGGTTTGGAGCTATGTTCATGGAGTTTTGGGACATTTTCTGTGTGAAATCTATCCTTGGGCCTGTGATGCATCTGTCCATCCTTCCCATTGCTCACCTCTCTTTGTCCCATGGCAGTTTTGATAGATGTCCAACATTCTCCTTCTCTGGTGTATCACCGTTTTAGTGTAGGCTTTTGTTCTTTTCCTTTCTCTCTCTCTCTCTGTCTCCTTGGCATTGTTAGATTAGGATTAGATTAGCTTGCCTGCACTGGAATAGGTTGTGGCAGGTAGTTTAGGAGCAGGAACTAGCCTTCTCTGGAGATTCCTCTCTCAGTTTCACAAGTCCCATGCCTGGAGAGAGGTTTCCATGTTGTGCAATCACACTGGATTCCTGAGTGATCAACCTAGAAGCCTGATCTGCATCTAGGGGTGCTATTATTTTGCACTAACAGGACACTTGGAGTCCTCCTCACACTTTGCATTTTGCCTAGAATTTTCAATGGCCAAAGGAGATTTCCTTGGACCCTGACACATGGCACCTTCTGCTGAGATTTAAGCCTTCAAACAAATTTTTTTCAAAGCTAGGACATGTGGTGAACCCGCGCTCATTCAAGGTATTAACTTTTGGGGACCATCTCAAGATGCGCCATTGTGACGCATGGCAGTTTGAAAAGTCAAAGGGGTGGGGAAGCAGACCATCGAAGGCAACTTGGATTTTTTTCCTCTTGTCATCAAAAGGATTAAAACATCAAAATGGCCCGTAGGCCCAAAAAAGAACAATCAAAATTTTTCCCTGGTCTACGGCGGAGGTGCGGACTTTCGGGGGAAATTTGGAAAAATTTCCTTTTGTGGAGAAAGGAGTTAAAAGTGTAAAATAAAGCGTGGTTCCATTAGGACCCATGTCATAAACTAGAAGCGGAACGATGGAGTGTTGGGGAAATTTGGAAAGTTTTTGTTTTCCAAGAAAGAGGTGAAATAAAATAATTTTTCCGCGGTTCCTTTGGGACCCACCTTAGGGCATGTGTCAGGCTCATTTCTCAAGGGCGGAGGTGCGGAGAAAAATGTGAAAAATTTACATTTTTCCCAAAGTTGTATAAGGAAGAAGGGAACCTACATGCCTGCTCTAAATTGGATCTCCCACATGGATGGTCCAAATTCAAAATAGAAAGATCAATGGCAATGTGCATCTATATCTAATTTTCCGGCATTTCTACTCCAAAGTTCCTAGGGACGTGTATTATTATGGTTTTTTTTAATTTCTTGGATTCTCTTACACGCCAAATGGAGAGGAACATTAATCTAGTATCCTAGTTTGGTGGGGAAGGTCTGTAAACATCTCTCACCATTAATATGCAATCGACCGCTTCGGATGCGACCTGATTTTTATTTTCTTGGCATCTGAAAGAATTGTTGGTATCTTGGTTTGGTGAGAAAATCCGGGAATTCTTTTACCATTAAGATGAAATCTAACCTCTAAGATCGATATGATCTTCCATTTTTCATCCTCGGACATGCAAAGAACCAAATTGGATAGATTAGGGGTGGAAGTGGTTGGAGAGTAAAGGGAAAAGTGATCTACCAGAAGGAGTTGAATGTGGGAGATGTTTGAAGAAATCTACCCCTTGAGCACCGACAAAATTTTACACATCTAATTCTAGGAATCATGATTGAGATCATGGCGAGCACTTATACGATCAATATTTTGATTTTTTGGGGGAAACGGATCAGTGTTGTAAAATGTTATAAATAGGCATGATTTTTCCATGAAAAGGGTTGGAGGTTGGAATGTTGGAGTGTTAGAGGTCAGAACTAATTTTCTAAGAGAAAATCTTGATAGATCCCTTCTTTCGAGGGACATTATGAGAAACATGTATATTTATTGTGTGTTGAACATGATCGTGTCAAGGTGGTTACAAGTGTACAAACATCTACAAGCTCTTAGATTGATCTAGAAACTTTCCCGCTGATAAGTCTAATCAAATTTGAGTTATTCGTGTTGAATCTAAGCAATTAGTGTCCGCTTTGTTTCAGAATTTCTGCAAATAGTTTTATTCATTCCCATCGCAATCTTATCTTGAATTTTTGTGAAATCACACAGGATCTCATCCTGTGATAGTTAAATGGAATTTGTAATTTAATTTCAAGAAGAGCCTTCATCTTGGATGAGATAAACAAATTTAAAATCAATTCACTCTAATTTGTTGATAAATATTGTTTGTAAGTCTTCAGGTGTACCTTAGGCATGGTTAATAAAAAAATATAGTGTTTAATTGAGTCTTATAATTCAAGCCTTCATATTGGAGTCTTGAAGATTATGTGAAAATGTGCTGATTTGTTCCTCCTTTGAAGCACACCTTCTAGTTGAAGGAACGTCTTGACTATTATGAAGGTTTTTGTTGTGAAGTTTCTCATTATTGTAAATTCCCTCCAAAGCTCTAGTATAATCAAATTTATCCCGCTTCACCTTCCACCAAAAATTCATTTACAAAAACAAATCATACCCATACTACCCCTTTTGACATGTGTGTATACAAAAGCATAATTTTTACTACCAAAGCATGTAGAAACAATAAATTTTTCATTGTCTTTAGTGGCTCGAACCTTGCTTAGAAAATATCTCCATTATCTAGAGTGATAACTCGTGAGATTTAGGTTTTGTTACATTGATCATATTTTCTTCAAGGTATTCTAAAAAAATTTCACAAGAAAGTACATCACCATGTCCTCCACAAACAATAGTCTACAAAAAGGCTCCTCTCACCCTAGTTGAAAGGAACAATGATAAAGTAGTGAGGATAGGTCAAATTCTCTTTAGGGTGCTACCCGTTTCCCCACGTTTGAGTGACAAAGAAAAAGCTACATTTCATCCTCGACTACAAAACAACACACTACATGCTCTACTTGTCTCTAAGCTTCTTGCCAAACCCGTGATACTGCTCAACTTTTGAGGGAGAATCAATTTAGGTACCAACACATGGGAGGGCACTCATTTCTCAAAGTGAATTCTTGAGAGAGAAAAGGATTGCTTGTTATATCCAACCATATGGATCCACTGAAAATGATGAAAATGGGGATGTCTTATACGATAGAATAAAAGAATGATTAGAAGAACTATCAAAAAGTTGTGGCATGGCATTCCAGGTCATTAGTTGAGGGTCCGAGAAACATGATCAGCTCATGATTTCCCACCTAACAACTTTGGGTGTAAATTTTTAAACATCACTTTCTGGGAAAAACTTGTAATAAAAAAAGGATTCCTTGAATATTCTTCTTTTGGGGGAAAATTTGGTATTAGTGAGCGAGTGAAATTGTATAAATGCAATGAAAATACTCTTGCAAAATGGTCAGAGGCTAATTTTTTTTTAAATTTTAAGAGAATTCATTTCTTGAGAGATCTTCTAAGAGACCAGTTCATTTTCTTGTTTCTTTAGACTCAATCATGTCGGGGTGGTTGCAAGTGTACAACCATTGTGTGCTCGAGATTGTTTGAGAAACCTTCCCCTACCGATGGATCCGATGAATGTTGAATGACTCTATGTTTATCATGTGCATTATTTGTTTGCTTTTATTTCAGAATGTTTTAAAATAGTTCTTCTTGTTCATATTGCAATATTATGTTAAAATCTCTCTGATTCACACAATTTTTCGTTCGTGTGTTAGTATTGTGGCATTTGCATTTTCATTATGAGAAGAGCCATCCTATGGTAATGAAATAAATATTTTAAAATCACTTTACTCTCACTATGTTGATAAAGATTATTTATAATCCTATGAGTGTATCTTAGGCGTGATGAACCAGGGATTTCTAGCATTTAATTGAGTCTTTAGCATGAGCCTTTGTGTTGAATTCTCAAAGAGTGTGTGAAACTATGCATCTCTGGGCCTCCATTGATGCACACCTTCTAGTTGAAGGAATATCTTGGCTATTTTGAAGCATTATGTCTATGAGTTTCCCAATATTTGTAAAGGATCTCAAATATCTGGTATAATCCACTCTATCTTGCTTAACTTCCCACCAATAAATTTCTCAAATAACGAATCCTACACAAACTACCCCTGTTTGTATTGTGTATCCACAAATGAAAAAATTCCATTGCCAAAGTATGCAGGGACAATCAAGATTCATTTATTGTCTTTAGTAACCCGAACCTTTGTCAAGAAACATCTCCACTCTCTAGTGTGATAACTCATGAGAGTTAGATTGTGTTGTATTGATCATATTTCCTCAAGGTTCTCATTAACATTGTGCAGAGAAGGGTCTCTTGATGTCCTTCACCGACATGGGTTACAAAATGGGTCCTCTCACCTTGGTTAAAGGAACAACCTAAAGTAGTGGGGGTAGATCAAACCCTCAGTGAGGTGCTATCCACTTCTCCAATGCTTGACTGAAAGAGTCAGATGAATCCCATCCCTGGCTAAAAAATGATTCATATCATAGTTTGTCTATCCCTAAGCACTTATCGGTTCAATGATGTTGCTCGGCCCTAGCGGAGAATCAATCTTGATACCAACACCTTTTTGGCACCATTATCGGGCTTATTTGAACACCGGGACCTATTTGTGTAGTAACGACACCTTTTTGGCACATTGCCAGGATCTATTTATGTGTGGCAGCAACACTTTAGTGGCACCGATTCTTTGGGACTATTTCTACAAATGGATACACATACTAAGATTGGTAATGTTTCTTACATGAGTTAAGTATAAATGCATTGTTTGAATGTCATCCTTTGTTGATATCTCTAAGATTTATTCAATATTACATGTTTATTGTGCAGTATTTCCAATTTCTAGTGGTTATTGCACTAAATTTACATCAATAGTGATAAATTTGGGTAAAGGAAGGTTAGATCTATTAAGCTTTGTAGAAATTAAGTATTGATAGACACTTGGTTAGTTAATAATAGTGCATCTGCACAACTAAGGTGAAAATCCTTAGTGGCGACTCCGTGTTGATTTGAAATTTTAAATATTACCAGTGCGTTAACCTGTGTTAGGTGAGATCTATCAGTAATTTGTGTAAAGATGGAAGAAAGAAGATCTATCTTCACTAGGGACCCTACTAGAAAGTTATTTCTAGAGCTTTGAAAAGAAAATTCAGAAGGAAAACAAGTCTGGAAAGTTGTTAGAGATCAAGAATCAGAAAAGGAGATATCATTCTTGAAGGGTGACCAATCTGTGGTTGAAGATTACCATACGTCTTCAAGTGATTTTGAATCAGGTAATCTTTATGTAAATTTGAATTCCCAATTAGAGAGGGGCCATCATTTGTGTCTAAAAAGTGTGCTTCTCAGTTTTCCCCTATTTCTTCCAAGGTTGATAGGGTTGTCCAAGAAGCTGAGTCATTAGAGAATATCTATTTTGAGAATTATATTCCTATTCTCCAAAGACCCCTCATTCCCTATCATTTTGTTTCTCCTGTAAGATCACCCCCTCAAGGCAATATGGCCCAACCTCCACCTAGACCTCCATTTGTTGTCAACACTTTTGGACCTATAGATTTTAGAGGTATGGATGGATATCCTAATATAGTGCCACTAGTGACCAACATTTAAAAATATTTGTCAATATGATGGAAGATTTTAAAATTGAGTTTGAAGATGTGTATATACAACTGTTTATTCATACTCTTGAGGAGGATGCACGTGACTAGTAAAAATATTTACCAGATAATTCAATAGATTCATGGACCGAGATGAAAAGTGCCTTTAGATTGCAATATGGGGATAAGATAGATCCCATGTTCCTTTTATCTGAATTTGAAAATATAAAGAAAAATCCAAATGAATCTGTCCATGATTTCAATACTTGGTTCAATAAGACCTTAAATAGGCTACCTGTAATCCTAAGGCCAAGCGATGTTTCTTGTTTGATAAAATATTCTGATGATTTTGATAAAAAGGCTACTTATTACTTGAGAGATAAGAACCTAGGAACATTGAGGTAGGATTTCACCATGGCCTTACAAATAGAAAATAACATCAAAGTAGTTAGAAAGCCTCCTAAGAGGGAAGGTGTTAAGTTGATTGATCCTGGAAAGCCTCAATTAAGCGAAATTGTGGATCTGGAAGAGGTTGTAAATAATTTGGATGGAGCAATCAAAGAAATATCCTATAAACTAGCCAGAGCAGAACAGAGGGATAGGAAAAAGTTCCCAAGGTCGAGAACAAGCCACATGGTCGGGAGGGATAAGGAAATCATCCCGAGAGGTGATCACAGACCAAATGACAGAGGGAAAGGACTCGTGGGATCAAAAAATAAACATCTCCAACCCAAGGAAAATAGATTAGTTCTGATCCTTTGACTACTGGGGTTGCTACTATGAAGGAGGCCAATGTTATTGAGTGGTGTGATAGTTGTTTCCTACAACACTCCCCATGTGATGCAGATCAGGAAGTTGAGGAAGATGATGATGATGAGATAGATGATGATGTGTGCATGATGGAATGCCCTACAATTTAACAGTAGGGGGAAACTTCAAATGAATTGATAAGTACCAAAACTGCTGAAGATTTCTAGGATTACGTCCATCGGGTATTGCATTTTCTTTCCATTCATTCTTTTGAAATTGATATGGTATAAGCATTTGATTTTCCCAATCATGATTTTGAATACTTAAGGGATTTTATGATTAAAAATTATGATGGAGGGATCCCTTCCAAAGAGGACATGCAACTATTGATGAATGCAGTAGTTGCTCAGGAGAAAGAATATAACACCAAAAGTAAGGTTGTCAAAGGGTGAGGTCCATAATCCACGCCAAAAGTTATAATCCTCACATGTATCCATAAGGAGACCCCTAAGGGAGATACACATGGAAAATGCCTAATTACCCTAAATAAACCCTATGCTCCTACCCATGCTCGAGACTTTGAATACTTGTATAATATCAAATGAAACCGTGAATCTCCCTCTTAACACTTCTCTACCCAAATATGATCCTTGTGACATAGCCCAAATATTGAGTCGAGATCAGTGCTCGTTCCCATTTTTGAATTACTCAGTATCCCTGAGCATATGAAAAGGGAATTCAAATATTTGGGATTTAAGGAAGAAAATATTACTCAAGGTAAACGTTTTAACAATATAGAGGTTCCTCCCATTATTGTAGAATGAGAAATACCACAAGCATTAGAGGAACTGGGTAAATCATCTGAGGTATATCTGGGAACTTCTATGGTTGAGTCTCAACTTAATGTGGATCCATTTTTCACCACTTTGATTATTAAAGAAAGATTGGTACATAATTGCATGTTCGAATCTTGATCCTCATGTAATGTAATGCCTCTTGAGGTAATGAATGAGTTAGATATCAAGGTAAACATGGCTTCACGGAAAATGTACTGCCATGGATTCAAGAGAGGTGCTACTATTTGGGTATGTCAAAGGGTTAGTAGTGCAACTTGTAGCTTTTCCAGGAAAGTGCTTAACCATGAATGTGTTTATTTTGGACTGTCATGCTAAATAGGGGATGTTATTATCCAGACGGTGGCACTCTTTGTTGGTGGAAGTGTGCAAATGGATATGTCTTATACAACCATACCAATTGAGGGGAACCTTGTGAAATTACATGTTGAAAAGAAAATGTTGCATATTATTAAGGAACCTAAAACTACTTATTATGAAGTATTGTAAATAGATGTCAATGTCGGTAACTTCATGGGCTATGCCGATTGTAAGGAGCATAAAATTGATGAGTACAAGTCTCTTGGGTAGGTGGGGCTTGTTCTAGATCTCGAAAATGGCATCGGGGTTGTCTTGATATTTCCAAGCCAAGAGGACTTTAGCTTTTCTTTTAATCTCAATTTTGAGTGCACAAACAATATTTTTGAGTATGAAGCATTGCTCTTGGGTCGAGGATTGCATGGAAATATGGTTTCAAGGACATTGTTGTTAAAGGAGATTCAAATTCGATAATCAAACAAGTCGAGAAAGTTGTATGCTACAAAGAATCAAAGAATGAAACAATATAAGCATGCATTTTGGGACTTCATTGAAATGTTTTATTCCTTCAATATATTACATCATTATAGGAGCTATAATACTATAGCGAGACAAATTGGCGTATTAGGATCTAGGTTTAAAAATTCTACAATGTATCCCTATTGTGAATATGAGGTTGAAATATTGACCAAACCATCTGTCCCTTACAATATCAAGCACTGGAAGGTGTTTGAAGATGATGCTCAGGTCCAATGGTTTCTACAGAATGAAGGGGAATTTACCATTCAAATTATGGACTGGGAACCGATGGTTTTTGTAAATGATGGAAAAGTGACTCTTTTTGGTAATGATATTATCCAATTAAACACCAATACTATTCCCAGAGGTTTTGTGGCACTGGAATCAAATTTTGATAATGCTGATTGAACTATTAATAGACACATGTCAGCCTCGAGGGGTGTTGAGGAATATAACCTGGGCACAGAGGATAAGCCAAGGAGAATATGGCTAGGTAGAAACTTGAATAGAGATTAAAAGTAGTCATATGTGCAACTGCTAAAAAATTACAGATATTGCTTGGCTTGGTCATATTCAGAGCTGAAAGCATACATGGAAGACCTTTTTCAACATGAAATACCCCTGGAAGCTAATGCCAAGCCTTTTAGACAGATATAGAGACTAATTAATCCCTCCTTTCCTCAAAAATACAAGAAGAGTTAAAAAAATGAATAGATGGAGGAATCATACAACCTACAAGGTATTCTTCATGGGTTGCAAACCTGGTACTGTCTGAAATAAGAATGGAGACATAAGATTGTGTGTTGACTTTAGAAACTTAAATAAGGCATCAATCAAGGATAACTATCCCTTGCCAAATATGGATAACATGTTGCAATTGGTTACTGGATCTGAGTTGTTATCTACTTTGGATGGTTTCTCTGGGTATAACCAGGTAGTTGTGAAGCAATCAGAAAGGATCAAAACTTCTTTCACTACTCCATGGGGAACCTATATGTATGTAAGGATGCCATTTGGCATGATAAATGTTGGAGCTACTTTTCAAAGAGCAATGGATGTATAATTTTTAGGATATATAAATGAATTCATTGTTGTGTATTAGGATGATGTGATAGTTTTCTCTAGGAAAATAAGTGATCACCTGCAACATTTAGAAAAGATGTTGTTAAGATGCAGGGAGTATGGTATCTCACTGAATCCTAAGAAATGTCATTTCAAGGTTTAGAAGGAAAATTTTCTTGGACACAGTGTGTCAAAATAAGGAGTCATGATTGATATTGAGAGAGTGGAAGACATTATCAAGGTTCCTATTCCAAGAACCAAAAAGGGAATTCAATCCTTTTTTGGGAAGATAAATTTTATTAGGAGGTTTATTTCTAACTTTGCTGAATTAACTATCCCAATCACTAATATGTTGAAGAAGGATCAAAGTATAAAATGGGAAGAGGAAGTTATTCAAGCATTTACTGGGTTAAGGAAGCATTGAAGAATGCCCTTGTTTTAGCATCTCATGATTATAAAAGTCTTTCCAAATGTTTTCCTTTGCTTAAGAGAATACCATTGCATACGTCTGTCTACAAAAGGATGATGAAGGAGCTGAAAGACAAATTTCTTACTTTATTAAAGCATTGTAAGGAGAATAATTGAAGTATACCATTGTGGAGAAACAAGCCTTTTCTTTGGTGGTGTATAAATCTTTAGGCCATATTTTCTAAGCTCTAAAGTCATAGCTTACATTCCCCATACCATGGTTAAGGATATCATATTAGAGATGGAAGTTTCAAGTAATAGGTGCCAATGGGAAAGGATGTTGAAAGAGTATGACATGGATATCCAAACTAATTTTTTTAGAAGTGCGGGCCTAGAAAATCTTATGGCAGAGAGCAACCTACAAAGAATTGAGGTAAATGAAGTTAAAGAAGAAAGGTTGAATATCCTTGAAAAATTGAAAAATTCTGAATGAATGGTACAAGGATATTATTTTTCTATCTCAAACATCTATAGTGCCCTGAATATTCAAGAAAGAATCAAAAGAGAGCACTTAAGTTCACCTCCTAGAAGTACGTCATCGTTGATTATGGGTTATCTTGAAAGAACCACAGAGGGAGTTCTTTTGATTTGTGTCACTTAAGATGAAGCGCCGAAAAATAATTGATGATTTCCATGGAGGATTTTGTGGAGGGAATTTTTTGGAAGAGTCACAACCCATAAGATATTAAGGGTTTCTTCTTACTGGTCACAAACTCTTTTTAAAGATAGAACTCTCTTGGTAAGAAAGGTGTTAGTTGTCAACATTTTTAGGAAGATTTAAAGCTTCAGGATCCCTCCTTTTACGGTTTGTATCAATTGAAGCCCCATTTAAGCGGTGGGTAATGTAATTAATTGGTGAGATTTCTTATTCTTGAGTGCGAGGCCACAAGTGGATATTAGTAGCCATTGATTACTTCACCTAGTGGGTGGAGGCAATTCCTACCAAGAAATCTACCCACCAAATTGTTATGGACTTCATTCTAAATCATATAATTTATAGGTTTGGAGTGCCTACTCAAATAGTTGATGACAATTCTATGAGTTTCTAAGCCAAAACTTTGGTAGCCATGTGTCATGAGTACGGGATCAATTTAGCATATGCTTCAAATTATAATCCATAAGGTAATGGACAAGTAGAATCTAGTAATAATAATTTGTTGAAGATAATCAAAAGGACCCTGGAATTAAAAAAATGAAAGTGTGGTGAGCAGTTGAATCTTGTTGTTTGAAATTTGATAAATTATTATTTAAAGAGCTATTGGAAAAATTCCATCGATTTGGTGTATAGAACTCAATGTTTACTTCTCCGCATATGCAATTATCTTCTTATCAATTTATCTAACAATTGGAGGACATGGAGGTCAGTCCCTATGATGCTTGTATTAATACAATTGTTGAATTAGATGAAGAGAGAAGAGCATCCCACCAAGGACATGTGAAGTTTAGGAGAAATTGAAGAAATTATTTAATAAAAAGGTGAATCCAAGAGATTTCGGTGTGAAATAGCTGGTCCTACTATGGGATAATAGACATGACGATAAGGGAAAACATGGAAAGTTTGACACATTATGGATGGGCCCTTATTCTATTGACATTCGGATTGGAGAGCACACTTTTTTCCTAAAAGACTTAGATGGGGAATTTCTTGAGTTACTGTTAATGGTAGGAACTTGAAACATTTCCTTGACGATTTCTCATAATCAAAACATGCATCATTATACAGTGTATAGTCTTTTTTGTTTTTTTTTGTTTTCACGTTTTTCTTGTTTTGGTTTCTCCTGGTCCCTAGTGACTAGTTTTTGTTGGTTTCTCAGTTCATTTCTTTGGGGATTGGTTGTTGTTTTTCTACTTTACAAGCTTGTTCTTGACTCCATTTCCCAATGGATTTTTGGCACATGGTCTAGTCTGTTGTTCTTGTAGCACTCGCATGAGGAGTGCCCATCCCAGTCGGAGCCAATGTTGGTGCTCAATTTAATCTCACCCTATTTGTTCAAAATTTCTTAGTCCGCATGGTTTGAAGTATTCTTTGTCTCCCTATATGGATGCGTGAAACTCTTTTCCTTCACCAGGATGTCGTTTGTCAGTCCTTTCCTTGGGTCGTGGATCACGTTGAGCCAGGTATTGTTTACTATTTCTCTATCCATGAGAAAGAATTTGTAATTTGGGCATGAATTTAGGGTTTCCCCTTACTTCTATTTTTCCACAGTCATATTTTCCATAGTGGATGCGGCCCGTGGTCTTTTTAGTGAAATTTGTCACTTTCGTCACATTTGTAAAAATACCAAATTGGCCCCACGACCCTGATAGTATCTAATTGGTTATTCAACAAACATGAAGTGTCGGCGTGGATTTCTTACTTTGACCTTGAAGATAGACACGTGGCAGTTTTCAAGAAAAAATTAGAGAGGTGGATCATCGGAAAATTTTGAATATTTTTGCCTTTTCATGAAAAAGGAACAAAGTTATAAATTGATCCGCAACCCCGCAGGGGATAGAGTGATGTCACATGTTTAAGTTAGCATTTGAAAAGTTAAAGTGGGGAAGCAGGTTGGCGGAGCACTTCGGATTTTTTAAGCTCTATTTTCAATTTTTTTTTTGAAGGTATAAAAGTGAGCTACGAATCGATGGGGACCACATCAAAATTTATAAGTGGAGAGGTGGGTTGCAGAGAATTTTGTAGATTTTTTCCTTTTGGTGAAAAGGGAAAAGTTATGAAATAATCCACAACTCCACTGGGGCCCACATCAAAAGTTAGAAGTGAAGAGGCGGGTCACAAGGGTATTTTGAGATTCACAGGCCCGTTTCAACTCAAATATTTTCCATGTGGAAGGATTGTGCTAATTTAAGGATTCACCTCTTGGTTTGACCTTTGGAGTTACACCAAGGAGACATGTGGAGGTTTCCGATGGCCCTAACCATACTTAGCCTTTTCTTCAAGCGTCTGGTGTAGCTTTGTCAGACCATGGACACGTGGAGGGTGCTCACTCATTTAAGGATTCGCCTCTTGGTCCTACCTTTATAGTTACGCCAAGGAGACACGTGGAGGATTCCGCTGGCTCTTCTTTATACTTAGAATTCTCAAGAATACTTCTAAGGCCAGGGGACACGTGGATGCTTCCAATGGATCTTCCCATACTCGAGACATTTTCAAGTGTTTGGTGCAACATTTTTGGAACATAGACGAGTTGAAGGCCCACGCTTGTTTGAGAGTCCTTCTTTTTAGATTCATACCAAAAAAGTGCTAGAGAGACACGTGGAAGATTCTGCTGGCCCTACCCATACTTAGACATTTCAATGGTGAGAAAGATTTCTCGGACCTTAGGCATGTGGTACCTTTCGTTGGTCCTTACAATCTTTTAACAACTTTACCGAGTTGAGACACGTGTGAGCCCATGCTTGTTTGGGGTATCCACTTTTAGGCACCATATCAAAAGTGCACTGAAGAGACACGTGGAGGGTTCCATTGGATCCTCTTTATACTAATATTTTGTCAAAGGTCAAGGTAACCTTTTTAGGCCCGAGCCACATGGAGATCTTGCGCTCATCCGAGGTCCCACCTCTAAACTTCATCTTTGAAGTTGCGTTGAGCAGAGACAAGTGGAAGGTTCCACAAGACCTTCACATACTCTAACTTTTTAGAAATCGGTGCAACTCTCTATGGTTCTTGACATGTTGATGGCTGTGATCATTTTGGAACTTGCCTCTAGACTTCACCTTTGTAGCTGTGCCAAGGAGACATGTGGAGGTTTTGGCTCTTTTTGCACTGGCCGACTCGAGAATCATAACGACGAATGTAGGTATCTATGCAAGGGTAATCATTTCTCAAAGTTTATTCTTGAGAGTGAAAAGGATTGTTTTTCAGATCCAACCATATGGAACCACCGAAAATTATAAAAATGGGGATTTATTGCACGATAAAATAAAAGAATGATTAGAAAACATCAAAATGTTGTGGCATGACATCCCAATCATTAGTTGAGGTTTTGAGAAATGTGACCATTTCATTATTTTCCCACATGGCACTTTGGATGTAAATTTGTTAAACATCATTTTCTAAGACAAAATTGTAACAAACAATGTATTCCTAAAATATTCTTCTTTTGGGGAAAATTTGGGATGAAAGAGTGAGTGAAATCATATAAATGCAATGAGAATACTCTTGCAAATGGTTAGACGTTAATTTTTTGAGAAATTTTGAGAGAAGCCATTTTTCCTGAGAGAGAGTTCATTTTCTGTGTCTTTAGATTCAATTGAATCATGGTGGTTGAAGTGTACAATCATTGTGAGCTCTGAGATTGTTAAATAAAATTTCCTTTGCTTGATGAATTTGATGAACATTGAATGAATCTATGTTGATCATGTGCATTATTGTGTCTACTTTTATTTCGAGAATGTTTCCAAATAGTTTTTCTTGTTCCTATTGCAATATTATGTTAAAATATCTCTAAGTCACATAAGATCTTGTCTGTGTGTTAGTATTGTGGCATTTACAATTTCATTATGAGAAGAGCCTTCATCTAGTAATGAAATAAAAAATTTAAAATCACTTTACTCTCACTATGTTGATAAAGATTATTTGTAAGCCTATGAGTGTATCTTAGGCATGACGAAACGAGGATTTCTAGCATTTAATAGAGTCTTGTTGACATTTTTTACACTTGTGCAAAAATGGGCAACTTGAAACTTCTTCGTTATGATGAAATTCATGGGTGAAGTATACCTAAGCTAAGGAAGTTTTGATGTTATTAGTTACTACTGAATTAATTAATGATTAAGTGAAATCTGCAACTATGTGTACTGTTACAAAATGTAACAGATCACATAGTCTACAATTTCATGATACCTTCAGCAAAATAACACAAAGGGCCCCGAAGGACAGTTGTGTTGTCTTGATGAAGACACCGAATTACAAATTAGGTGAAGTGTTGAGTTTTGGGACAACAAACATAAGTGTAGATTACAGAAATCAGAGTTCATTACTGAATGTTACAAGTTCTCATTAATTTTCTCTCCTTCATGTTTAAGACATTGAATTATGTTCTTGAGTTGTTTAGTTTATCATTTAATCCACACTGAGAGAATATTAAAATGTAGAAATAAATACACAACTCATTTTCGAATTCAATGCTCTACTCATAAGGAATATCAAATGTTTCCCACACAAGCCGTGGGATGTGACTGAAAATTAAAGTACATCTATTGAAGTAAGAGGTACACATGCATGAAAGAGAAATTAAAGGATTATGAGTGAATCCCTCATTACCTTTGTATATTTTTTCGTTGTGGAGATCATCTTCTTTCTAGCTTGTTTTATCTTTGTCTCCATAGCTGAAAGCATGGTACCTAAAAAGTAAAGAAAAGGTATCATCAATAAAGAGCTCAGGATTAATCCATATTCCTACATGGTCCTAATTCTTACATATGGATCTCGAGCAATAGGACCATTTTAATTATTTCTAACTATTTTCTTAAAAGTGTGCGGATACGGGTTGTAGACAAGCAGAAAAGGACCATGTACATGCTGGAAAGAAGGGTTAATGTAACTCAAAAATTAGATATATTCTATAAAAGGAAAATGTTAGAGTACAGAACAAAGAAGATGCATACAAACAATGTACACTTTCCAGATTTCAGTCAAGGAAGAGAGAATTCTGGAAAAAAATTGCCAGGGCTTCACCATGAAAAATCAACATTTCAGATTTTCCAACATGCCAGAAATGTTACTATAAAGGAAATAAAGCATCTATCTAAAAGAAACAAGCTACAAAGATCTTAACAAGCATCTGAATCAAGTCTTATGCCTAAGATAGTATCAAAGAACAAGTGAACTGCTTGTAATTTCCAAAAGAGTGATACAAGGTACAAAGATCTCATAAAAATAGAACAGTCAAAGTGCTATTACTACCAGTTCTAGAATCAAGCTCGAAGAATAGAATGCAGAGGGGTCGGGTTTCAAAGCTACCCATAATGGCAAAGTTTAGAGTTTCACAAAGCAACCAACAATGGCGTCGAAAAATTCTTTCCAGGGCTTCACCCACATCACCAAAAACCAAATGAAGTGATCATACTAGGTCGAGTTCCCTTTACCACCTAAACCCAAGTAGTGGGTTAACTCTAACTCGACCACGGTCAAGGATCAACAATTGAAAATCAACAAGGACACAGATCAATGCTCGAGAATCGATCTCCAAGTTTGAAGCAAACCATGGTTCGAGCCTTAAAATGCATTTATCACATGTCAAAAACCCTAAAATTATCCCTTAGAGATTAATGATTGAAAATCAATAGGTACAGAGATCGATGATCAAAAATAGACCACCAAAATTGATGCAAAAGTCATCCAAATGGAATGGCGGTTGACTTAGTCAAAGTTCAAAAATTTCAAATTGTAAAACTTTCTTCGCATGCCTGTAGGCCCGAGAAAGACACGTGTCGTCACCACAGTGGAAGCAGAGAAATGGGGGTCGGGGTTCACTTAATTTTTAAAATTTAAAAATGCAAAAGTTTAAAGTTCCAAAAATTTCCCGCAAGCCCGAGCCTCTACGATGAGAAAGTCAAAGTCACGGGGAGAAAAGTCAAAAATTGATTCCACATAGCATTGACGGAGTGATGGGCTTTCTCAAAGTTTTGAGACTTAATACAAACATGCCTAAAAATTTCAAAAGGTCCGAAAGTCTGCACAGGGGACAAAACTTCAAAAATTCCCAAAAATCTGAAAGGGGTTAAAAAGCCACAAAAGGTCCACAAGTCCACAAAGAGTTTAAAACTTTACAAAAACCCGAAAGTCTGCAAAAGACTTAAAATTTCAATAATTTTCCCAAAGGCCTGTAAAAGAAAAGGGAGAAATTTTTTTGCTCCATCCAAGCTATCATTTCGAATTTTTACTTTCAAAATTCGAATTATAGTAGATGTTTCAAGAAAATAGAAAGTGTCGACCAATGAAACATGCATATATTAATCAAAAGATGACCAAAATAAGATGAAGTGCAAAGTGGTCTCCGCAGATGATGTTTTTGTGGGTATTATAATTATTTCTTTTACCCACGAACAAGAGTTAATTTTTGCATTTTTCCACGAGGACATATCAGCAAAAAGACAGAGTCTGCATGCACAAGAAGAAGACTTGCTCAGCAAGCAAAGCTTATTTTTAGCAAATCATCCACTCATGCTTTTCTTAAAAATAGACATGCTTTTCTTAAAATAGATCAGTCGACTGTAGTTGACTAGTTGTAACCAAAGGCTATTAATGCCTATTTGTAATTGCATGTTCTATTTTTATCCTTTAATCTATTATTAAATAAAGGATAAAAATAACGTGTATGGGTGAGTACAAGCTTTAGGATATTTTTAGGATATGGGTGAATTTTACTTTTTCTATATATTGTGTGCCTTTGCAAAGCACAAGAGGAACTTCTAGAGGACTTTTTGGATATAGGAGTACTAAAGAAATTTTTGCCAGTTTTACCTTCTAAGTCTGAAGAATTTTTTCCTTTTCAATTATTTGCGTCTTGTGTATGTTTCTATTACTCTTGTGAATGTAAATTCACGATTAATCATCTTACCCTGTTGCAAAATTTATTAGTTTCTACATGATATAAATGTACATGTTTAGCTTAGCAAAGTATTGTTTTGATAATCTCCCTCAATACCTGCAAGTGTTTATATTCTATAGAAGAAGCTGTTGGTTCATGCAAAAAAATCCTTCACATATCAATTGTGCATATACTCAGTCAAATCCCTCATACAAATTTGGTGTATCACCTTAGCTATAATTATTTTACAGTCATATTTTACCCTTAAACCCCAAAATCAATTTAGGATACATCAACAAGGAACGGGACCTGATACGAGAGACTCACCTCAAAATAGGTATACCCACAGACTGAGGTGTTTCTATTGTATCTACAAAAGAGAGATAAAATTTTGCAAGCTTAGAAAACATACAGGCATCTCTCTATAGAGTGTACTTTTGAGAGATAATAGTTTTACCACGTTCGGTGGGACCATGAATCGATCTCGCATGCAAGTTAGAAATTCTATATCGGATCTACAATAGATTTACATCGATTTACAAAGTCACTTTCGGGAACAAGCTATAGCAATTTATTCTAAAGATTTTAAAATCTTTTGGTTACTCCATTAAGCTAATATCAAAGTAGTATTACAACATGTTCCATGCCTAAAGTGTGTAATGCCCGATTCCCTACGACACTTAGTTGATTATCATTTTGAGTTATGCAGTCTTTGGATATGGACATGACTTATACTTATGTTGATTAGCATGATGTTTTGTGACTAGATGCATTTGGATTATGATTGGATTTTGTTTTCAGTATGATCTACACTGACTTATGGATAGACTATTGGATACCGATATTATTTTTATATAGATATATTGCATGTGTTCTAACATTGGATTTCTTCACCATGATGAGTAGAATGTAGTTGTTGAATTTACATTACTATAATTTTGGATAATGATGAAATGCATAATTAAGTTGTGATTTAGACCTAGAAATAATGATTGATTGGATTACATATAGATGTTAATAAATTTCATGCATATGGTTATTTTGGATATTTTGACATGGCCGCAAGGCCGAAGGAGGTATTTTGAATTTTGCAGGAAGCACAACATGATCACAACCATGACGGGGATTGGGAACCAAACACAACAGGATGTCGGGTGGTTACAACATTTGGTCGTCAAGGCAACTAGTAAATTGTATTGTGTTACCTTTATTCTTGTATGTGTTAATAAAAATTTCCATGAGGGGGAAATTTTCTAATGTGACCAAGGGGGTAAGAATTTTATTTACTTGTTTTAACTTTCTTTAGTAGGTGATTTTATTTGTGATATCTTTTTAAAATATCTTTTGCTAAGTATGTTTAGAATTAATTTAACACCTTGTTTTAAATTTTAAGTTTTGGAGGGAAGTCTAGTGGATGTAATTAATTTTGATGGTTGACTCCTTGAGCCTTGTGTTTCCTCATGTATTGAATGCTTGGTTTTGAGTGTTGACCACTCCAAATCCTTTGAATCTCGAATTTGAGATTTAGGGCAATTTTGGGGGACTTGTGGGACAAGTTGAACTTGTCCCACACTTCCCAAAACCCCTTACCAACCATATCTATGGGTTGGGAATCCAAAAAGGGATTATTTATTGCTTTGGGATGGGAAATGTGACTTTGGAATGCACTTGTCTTCCTTTTGCATTTAATTGTGCCTTAGGACACATGGGAAGGGATGGATGTGGAAAAGAGTTGTCATTCAACCCAACCACCCATTTATGGTGTTTTGGGATTTGAGTTGACTAAAGGGAGGTGGTCTTGAGGATGTGTGATGTGGCATCCTACAAGGAGCCACATCACCCTCTCTCTTTCTTTTTGTCTATTTATAGAAACTTCCTCTTTTGTTGAGGGGGTTGGAGGTTTTTGTTGAGGAGTTCTTTTCTTTTATTTTCTTTTGGGAGAGGAAAGAATTGGGAGAAAGAGAAAAGAAGGAGCTTGGACTTGCATGCTTGGGATTGCTTTTGGAGGGAGCTTGTGCAAAGCTTCTTGGTTTAGGCTTCTCCAATGGAGAGGTAGGAAACCTTCTCTTTTTTGTTTCTTTCATATTGTTGTTGATGCTAAAATTGTGAATAATGTATGTTTACTTTTGTGTATTGTGAAAATGGATAGAGTGCTTAATGTGTAGTGTAGGAGAGGTCTATGGGAAAACTCATGAGGGAGGCATAAGAGTAGAATAGGATATTGTGGAGGGAGTTTGAGAGGGATGCCCATCTTGGGTAAGAATGTTCACATTCTTACCTTGTTCTTGAGGGAGCCATAAGAGGAGGGAGGCATAAGAGTATGGGAGGAAAAAGGGGTACTTGAGGGAGGCATAAGAGTCATAGGGGCTTGAGTTTTATTGTGGAGGGTTTTGGATGGGCATCTCATCTCAATGGGGAGGCATAAGGAAAACTTTCCCATAGTTCCTTCTCTTGTTGGCTTGGATGAAAGCCTTGTTGTGAAAAGTATTGTGTTGTTTGTGTTTCCTTTTGTTTCTTCTATTTTAGCCTTGAATGTTGTGAAGAAATTGTATTGTGGAAGCAAGTATTTTTGCCTTGAGTTGGAGACCACCCTTCATTGTGTTGTGTTTGGGGCTCGGGGGTCAATGAAGGAGATTGCTTCTCTTCTCCATTGAGTTTTGGTTGGGAGGAGAGTGTTGCCTCTCCCCCTATCTTGGTTATGATCGAAATACTTGGAATTTGGAGCATGGATGAAGAACACCTTGGAGCTTGTGAAGACTTCTCCCTTTTTCCTTTATATGTATTATTTGGTTGTAAAATTTGTATGTGAAAGAAAGTTGTATCATCTTGTTTTCATTCCAAAAAAAAAAAGACATTGTAATCTATAATTGCCCCAAAAGTCACACGGTTGGATGCAAAATTTTACTTGAAAAGTGTTTACATTATTGTAAATTTGTTCCACATGAAGTAGAAAGTATTGTAACAAGATTTTGAAGGAAAGTTGCATTGAAATGATAGTATTTCTTACTCTAAAATTTATTGAAATGTTGTTGAATTCTTTGGTGAAATATTGGAAAGAAATTACAAAAGAAAATATATTAAAATTTTTGTTTGGATACTTGAAAGTAATGTGTTGGAAAGATTGGAAAAATAGTGCATCATCTCTTCTTGTGTAGTTGATGGAAGGACTTAAGTTTTAAATGGCTTTTAAAATGCCAAAGAAGCATTTCAAGTTCTAGTCCCCTTTATGTTTTATTCATTCATGAATTTATTGTAAAATCCATTGCAAATAAACAAGAAAATGAAATCGAATCTCTTAGAACACCCCTGCTATATCTATTGAATTGTTTGAAAGGAGATTTTAATACAAAATTCTAAACTTAATAAGATTATAACCACGTTTCATTAATAGGGGAACTAATTTCTGAAATATTATCCATGTTTAACAATATGACTACAAACGGATTACTATTATAAGATTTCACTGATAACAACATACTATTATTATTTCCTTCATATTAATTAGTCAATAAATAATGCCAATGAAATCTCTAAACAAACCTACGCATAAACTACCCTTGTCCTTTGCAAAACAAATTGTGCTTCATTAATATTCTGATATGTAACAGACCCACCTCTATATGTTGTTCCTCCACGAACAAATCGTTTCAGGCTTCTAGTTATATTTAGGACAAAAAAAAAGAATTTAGAACCGAGCCTTGTAGTCTATTGCGCACTCCTTGAGCTATCTCTGCACGATACAGGGGATCTTCGCAATGTTGAAGAAGATATCTTGGGAGGTGAAGGTAGCATGATATTTTCAGACCCAGAACAGTGTTCTGAGCTTTCTTTTCTTCTAATCGACTGTGTGACAGTGAGAGTGTTCCTTAATCAATTTTAAAATATATTGGTGCGCCTTCACTGTTCCTCCATCGTTTGATAGAAATACTACTAAGGAGGACCCCCAAAGTTTGAGTTGCATTCGATACTGATCAGACATCAACACGGCTGGACAGGCCGTTGTTTCTACATGCCGTTCACTTGTCCCTTAAATCGTGTCTAAGAGAATAATCAAGCGCTAATATGCAAAAAAATGATGATATGTTTCATAAATATGCCCGATAGACAACTTGATACACAAAAAGCTGACTATCACAATGAATATTTAAATTGTTGCAATGCTTACAAAGATTTTGAACACTTTTTTATAGATTAGGACAACTGCGAGTGGTCTTAGCTTCACAAATATCAAGTGCATATGCAGGTGCAACCGCCCAAACAAATGTGAAGTTAGTCTCAAAAATCAAGACCAGTTAATCACCCTTAAATCGTGTCTAAGAGAATAACTGTTAATAAAAAAAAAGAAGATGATACGTTTCAGTAAAAATGCCTGACAGACAACTTGATACACAAAGCAAGCGTCACGAGTATATTTAAATTGCTGCAATGCTTGCTAAAGTGAGTTCTGTGGTCTTCTATTTTAGAGTGTTGCAATAGACAGGCAATAGCTGTTGGTATAAGAAGATGCATTCGATGCTGAACAAATAACAACATAGTTGGACGACCTGCTGCTGGTGCGCCTCCACTGCCTGGAGACCACGCGCCCAGGGACAAAGAAGAAGGAAAAAGACAGTCCATCCGCCTGTACCCACCTATAGTTTCAGTTTTCTCTTTCCCACAATGCCTTCACGCGGCTGGAACAGCAGGAGGACGACTGTACATGACGATGGAATAGCAAAATTTAAGTAATTAATTGTTTATGCGGTCCGGGGAATGTTGAAAACACCTGTCCAGAATTAGGTTCACTTTTATTTGCCTCTTTAAGCCACGCTGCTGTGTGGAGTATAGATGCAATTTTCAAAGTGAATTAATGGAAAGAGAAATGTGCGGCCAGGAGATCAGTCTTCACACAATGGACAGCGTTTAATTGATGAGGCAGTAGCTGTTGATCTACCCACGCCTCCCAAAACTTAAATTCTCATCCAAATTTGTAAACATGGAAGTGCCAATATAGCTTTTAAAGGAGGTTAGAGGTGGGTAGGTCAAAAGTCTAGTTTTCCCTTGATGCGACCATTGTTTGTTTTTTAAAAAATAAAAATAAAACTAACTAATACTTTGATATTCGCTTCTTATAGCACCTTGTATAAATCATAGTTCTATATGCAAAAGGAATAGTGAGAAAATGGAGACCTTTCTTAACTCCAACTAATATCACTTATTTTAAAAGTACTTAACCTTTCAGAGAGACATCTAGGGACATACATCTACGGATTTCTAAAGAGTCAATAAACTAGCAATATTTGTGTATTCTTGTAACATTTTTTTTTCTACGAATATATATAACGAAATGTATAAAAAAAAAAAAAAACATATTCGACTTAGTATCACCATGCTTGAAGCCGGAAATTCTCTGCTAAGGAAGAGACGAATACAACAAATATCGAAGTAAATCTCGAGTGAGCGGAATTGCGATAATCATGTAGTTCTAGTTTTGCGATCGGAATACAAAGTAAAATACTGAAGCTTATCAGTTCCCTAGATCAAGTAGGTCACAAACCTTGTAGATAAAATAAACCAAACAAGAACCACTACCTTGCAAAAAAAAATTATCGCAATTTCGGGTTGTTTGTTGTCGCGTGGCATTGTTTTTTTGCGGCGTTACATTTTGGTATCAGAGCCAGGGGTTCGAAGCTGGGACCCTTGGGCACACGCAGAAAATGTGAAACAGGAACACTTAACTTAGTGCAGAACATTATTCTTTTAAAATATAAAACCATAATGTTGATAATTATAGTAAACAGCAAATTTTGAAAACTAGCACAAGACCTAGAACGATGAACTAACTCTCACCTTGATCTGTGCAGGAGGCGCGGATTGGGCGAGGGGTCTCTTCACATAGACCTAGACATACCACCGCCAGAGCAGGCCGTAGCAGCCCTTCTGCCTCAGATCTTGCAGACACTCCAGGATGTCAATGCCGCTATACACGGAGAGCCCTTGGGAGGACGACTTGCTAGGCATAGTTTGGAGCCATCAGTAGATGCCCAGGCATCCCCTCGACACAGCGAGGAGCACAGAGCAGAGAATTTTTGTGCGAGTCGGCTAGGGCAGAGTCACCACAGAGAGGACATGGGGACAGGATCTCAGGACATAGGGACAGGTCTCGGAGCCCTAGACAGAGGGAGGAGCATACAGAGAGACCTAGGATTCGTCATACATCAGCTGCAGACCATATCAGGGAGATCCTGAAGCTGTGACCATCTCACTATTCGGGTGATACAAGTGGTTTTCAGGTAGAGGCCTGGTTGGTGAGCTTGAGCGGATGCTTCAAGCTCTGTCCTTGTAGTAGCAACACGAAAGCTCGTGTTGCGATCCATCTTTGAAGGATGGAGCAGGAGTCTGGTGGAGGACCGAGGAGCAGAAGCTCCATGTCGACTCAGAGACGATTACCTGGGAGTTGTTTGAGGAGCGTTTTAGGAGCAGGTATTTACCCAGGAGATTTATTCAGCAGCGGATAGATGAGTTTCATGACCTCCGTCAGGCATCGATGACAGTAGCTGAGTATGAGAGTCATTTTCTAGACCTACTCCAGTATGTCGACTATATGTAGGATGAGCAGGTACAGATTCACAAGTTCATTCGGGGCCTGAACTTGGATCTAGGTGGCGCAGTGCGCATTCACTACCCACAGACATTAGCAGAGGCCATGGAAAAGACCTATATTGCAGAGGAGACAAGGGGAAGACACAACAGGCTAGAGACAGAGTTCAGATCTGTATCAGCAGATGCAGGATAGTAGGTCGAAGGGGTCAGTTCCTCCTCCACGGGGTGGACAGAGTTCAGGGAAAGCTTCATTTAGGCCACCACAGCAGCAACAATAGCAGCAAACCCACCCACTTTACCGACCTCCTCAGAGATTTGATGCACAGAGAGGACGTAGTATGGGGCCTCCTCCTAGGGGTCCCATCAGGACACAGGGTGCACCGAGAGCTCAGTCAGTAGGAGCTCGTCAGCAGAGACCTCAGCAGTCCATAGCTGGATCGTCAGGATCTATATCTTAGTCATCTAGAGTACCAGCTGGAGCTGCTTCCCACTGGAGAGGACCAGGCAGATGTTATGGTTGCGATGTTGTTGGACATCTTTGGAGAGATTGCCCACATAACCCTACCAAGGGTAAAGCAGAGCTCGAGCCTCTTTGTTGGAGATATGGCACGAAGTCATCGGATCTACGCAGCTGCGGTTGAGAAGCTGCCAGCCGAGCATCAGTACTTGTGATTGAGGACGACAGTAGTAGTTGGTGGTATTTCCACCTCTATATTATTTGATTCCGGTTCTTGACTCTTTTATTGCACCATCCTTAGTAGAGCGTTGTAGGTGGTGGCGTTAAGCTAGGCGGGACGTAGTTAGGACGTTGAGATGGCTTATGGAGCCAAAATTTCTGTAGACTCCTTAGTTAAGGAGTGTGTAGTGGATTTGGGACCCTTCACCACTACTTCGATCTTCGGATCCTTCCATTAGGATCTTATGGCATCATTTTAGGCATGGATTTGTTGTCCACTTATAGATCTAGAGTGGATTGTTATCATAAGACTATTTCTTGCATAGATGATCTTCGAGTGGAGTCAGTGATATCAGGAGTTAGGAGGGCCGTATCCATTCGCACCATCTCCGCTATGCAGCTTAAGCGGTGTGCGCGACAGGGTTGTCAGATGTTTGCTATTACGGTCAGTGACAGATTAGAGGATGAGTCGAGAGGAGATTCCCTCGATGATCATCCTATCTTGTCAGAGTTTGCTGATGTGTTCCCAGGGGAGCTATCAGGATTACCTCCCCCACGTGAGATCGACTTCCATATAGATCTAGTTCCAGGCGCAGAGCCAATCTCACGAGCACCCTATTGGATGACTACTCCTGAGTTATGTGAGCTCAAGTTGCAGCTTGAGGACCTTCTGGAGAAAGGCCTCATCCACCCTAGCGTATCCCCTTGGGGTGCACCAGTTATCTTCGTGAAGAAGAAGGAGGGATCTCTTCGGTTGTGTATTGACTACCGTCAGCTGAATAAAGTAACGATCAAGAATCGTTACCCCCTTCCACGCATTGATGATTTATTTGATCAGATGAAGGGGGCTACAGTTTTCTCTAAGATAGATCTTAAGTCAGGATACCATCAGCTCAGGATTTGAGACGAGATATTCGTAAGACTGACTTTCCGCACGAGATATGGCCACTACGAGTTCACAGTGGTACTGTTCGGTCTGACGAATGCCCCGCAGTGTTTATGAGTTTGATGAATGGGGTATTCAGGACCTTCCTTGATCACTTCGTGCTTATCTTCCTTAATGACATTCTGATTGACTCACACACATGTGAGGAGCATGAGGAGCACCTTCACCGAGGTTCTTGAGTGTCTTCATGAGCGGCGCCTTTACGGGAACTTGGAGAAGTGTATGTTCTTTCAGCTTGAGGTGCGTATTTGGGCCACATCATTTTACGGGGAAGGTATCGCGATCGATCCTTCCAAGATTCGAGCCATCATGGATTGGCAAAGCACCCACTAGTGTGACCGAGGTGCGTAGTTTCATGGCTCTAGCGAGGATACTACAGGAGGTTTGTTCAGGAATTTTCTCGGATTGCGCACCCTATCACTTCTCTTCAGTGGAAAGGGAAGAAGTTTTTATGGTCAGATAGATGTGAGAAGGCCTTCAGGACACTGAAGGATTGCCTTACGAGAGCACCTATTCTTGCAGTGCCAGATCCTCAGGGTGAGTTCTATGTTTGCACAGATGCCTCCTTGGCAGGAATTGGAGGTGTGTTAATGCAGGAGGGTAGAGTAGTTACCTTTGAGTCTCACAAACTCAAAGATTATGAGCTAAATTATCCGACCCATGACCTTGAGCTTGCAGCAGTGGTACATGCCTTAGTGCGGTGGAGACATTTTCTTCTCGGCCAGAGATTTACACTCAGGACTGATCACTTGAGTCTTCGCCACCTCTTCACGCAGCCCAATCTCAACGCTCGTCAGCGGCGTTGGATGGAGTTACTCTGTGAGTATGACATGGAGATAGAGCATGTGAAGGGAAAGGAGAATGTGGTGGCAGATGCCTTGAGTAGACGGAGACATGTGGCTATGGCCACCTCAAGAAAGGCACGATTTGCGGAGTAGGATCTTGCAGCAGCTTCCTCAAGATAGTTTCTACCTTACAGCCAGAGCAGAGATTGAGTCTCAGAGACCCCTTGAGGGGAGATTTGATGGATTTTCATTAGAGGCAGATGGTCTTCTCAGACACAGAGGTCGAATTTATGTTCCTAGAGATGGAGGCTTGAGACATGACATTTTGACAGAGGCTCATCGTGCACCTTACTCAGCCCATCCGGGGTGAAGAAGATGCACGCCACCCTGAGACAGTTGTATTTTGGAGAGGAATTCGGAGAGACATAGCTTCATTTGTATCCGCTTTGTTTAGATTACCAGAGGGTGAAGGTGAGCATCGCATCCGGCCTAGCCTTCTCTATCCTCACGCCATACCGGAGTGGAAGTGGGACACCATTTCTATGGACTTCATCGTTGGGTTACCTACGTCGAGATACCATCACGACACCATCATGGTCACGGTGGATAAATTGACGAAGGTAGCTCACTTTTCTCAAGTGAAGACCACCTATACAGCAAGTCTTTGTGGCACGAGTATACCTCGATGAGATTGTCGAGACTACATGGATTTCCGTGGAAGATCATTTGCGACCACGACCCTTTATACACTTCCCATTTCGGACCACCATGCGGTATGCCCTCGGGATGAGGATTAATTTCAGCATGACTTATCACCGGAGACCGATGGACGGACGAGAGAGGGTGAATCAGATTTTGGAGGACATGCTCGGGATGTACGTAATGGATCATCGGTCGAGATTGGAGGAGTATACGTATTTGGTGGAGTTTGCATACAATAATAGTTTTCAGAGTTCTATAGGCATGGCTCCTTTTCAGGCTTTATATGGTAGAGAGTGTAGGACACCTCTTAGTTGGGACAGGATTGAGGACAGGGTTTCCCTTGGACCAACATTATTACAGGACATGGAGCAGCAGGTTACATTGATCAGGTAGAGATTGCAGGAGGTGCAGGATAGACAGAAGAAGTATGCAGACCAGCATAGGACAGATCGCAGTTTTGAGGTAGGCACGAAGGTGTTTCTTCGTGTCAGACCGCATAAGAGCCCTATCCGTTATGGAAAAGGTTCTAAGCTTGCTCCTAGATTTTTGGGTCCCTTTGAGATCTTGGAGCGCCTCGGCCCCTTAGCCTATCGTCTAGCATTGCCACCTAGCTTATCGCGCGTCCATGATGTATTTCACGTTTCTGTGCTTAGGAGATATGTTTCTGATCCTTCTCATGTGCTAGATTGGACTGCATTGTAGGTGTAGGATCAGGGGCAGGTGATGGTGGAGCCCGTGTGAATTTTAGACCATAGGACCACAGGCCTTCGCGGCAGAGAGAGATTGATCAAGTTCGGGTCTAATGGGACAGTGCGATGAGGCCGCTGCTACTTGGGAGGATGCTACATCATTGCGAGCTCGGTTTCCACACTTATTTGGTGACTTCCCGGAGGAAGTCTAGTCTAAGGGAGGGGATGTAATGCCCACTTCCCTACGACACTTAGTTGATTATCATTTTGAGTTATGCAGTCTTTGGATATGGACATGACTTATACTTATGTTGATTAGCATGATGTTTTGTGACTAGATGCATTTGGATTATGATTGGATTTTGTTTTCAGTATGATCTACACTGACTTATGGACAGACTATTGGATACCGATATTATTTTTATATGGATATATTGCATGTGTTCTAACATTGGATTTCTTCGCCATGATGAGTAGAATGTAGTTGTTGAATTTACATTACTATAATTTTGGATAATGATGAAATGCATAATTAAGTTGTGATTTAGACCTAGAAATAATGATTGATTGGATTACGTATAGATGTTAATAAATTTCATGCATATGGTTATTTTGGATATTTTGACATGGCCACAAGGCCGAAGAAGGTATTTTACATTTTACAGGAAGCACAACATGATCACAACCATGAGGGGGATTGGGAACCATACACAACGGGATGTAAAAAAATTTGGTTACAACATTTGGTCGTCAAGGCAACTAGTAAATTGTATTGTGTTACCTTTATTCTTGTATGTGTTAAGAAAAATTTCCATGGGGAAATTTTCTAATGTGACCAATGGGGTAAGCATTTTATTTACTTGTTTTAACTTTCTTTAGTAGGTGATTTTATTTGTGATATCTTTTTAAAATATCTTTGCTAAGTATGTTTAGAATTAATTTAACACCTTGTTTTAAATTTTAAGTTTTGGAGGGAAGTCTAGTGGATGTAATTATTTTTGATGGTTGGCTCCTTGAGCCTTGTGTTTCCTCATGTATTGAATGCTTGGTTTTGAGTGTTGACCCACGGGGATTCACTTAGTAAAAGTATGGTATAGCAAATCCATGCGTTCGAAGGGTATTAAAGAATACCCTTAATTCTAGTTTCTACCTCTAATTATTCAATTGATAATACCCCCTCCGTTATATTATTAGAATGAAAATACCCCTATTTTTCTATGTACCTTACTTACCCATTTTCAATTACAATTTTATTTACCCCTTTTTATTTCTACCCCAATTTATTAGACAAAAATACATTATATTTTTCACTCAATTTTTTTAATATGCATTTCCTTTTGAAAGATAGTTTGAAGCCATTGAATACATATTACAAGTCACCTTATATATGTTAAGCTTTATTCATTTATCAATAGTTCTTCGAATAATTAAGATGGTGAAATAATATCACTTGTGTTGAAAAGCATACTCAATCCTAGTTTTCTACCATCTTATTATTTCTTGGTTAAGAATCTAGATTTATTTATTAAAAAGAGATTATAATTTAATTTATGACCACACTCCTTTTCCAATTGTAAGGTATTTACTTTTTAAAACTATGGTTCAAATGTTTTAGTTTTATATTAAAAGTAAACCTCTATTCCCTTTGGCCCATCTCTCTAACCTACCCCCAATACCTGATTCAAAACATTAATAAATTAAACCCTTTCACCCCCTCATGTCTACCGGTATATTGAATTTAATTTTATTAATTTTAATTACCTCAATATGAACCCACGTGCTAGGATATTGCCTAGCTAATGACCCCCCCGTGTGTTGACCACTCCAAATCCTTTGAATCTCGAATTTGAGATTTAGGGCAATTTTGGGGGACTTGTGGGACAAGTTGAACTTGTCCCACACTTCCCAAAACCCCTTACCAACCATATCTATGGGTTGGGAATCCAAAAAGGGGATTATTTATTTCTTTGGGATGGGAAATGTGACTTTGGAGTGCACTTGTCTTCCTTTTGCATTTAATTGTGCTTTAGGACACATGGGAAGGGATGGATGTGGAAAAGAGTTGTCATTCAACCCAACCACCCATTTATGGTGTTTTGGGATTTGAGTTGACTAAAGGGAGGTGGTCTTGAGGATGTGTGATGTGGCATCCTACTGAGGAGCCACATCACCCTCTCTCTTTCTTTTCGTCTATTTATAGAAACTTCCTCTTTTGTTGAGGGGGTTGGAGGGTTTTGTTGAGGAGTTCTTTTCTTTTATTTTCTTTTGGGAGAGGAAAGAATTGGGAGAAAGAGAAAAGAAGGAGCTTGGACTTGCATGCTTGGGATTGCTTTTGGAGGGAGCTTGTGCAAAGCTTCTTGGTTTAGGCTTCTCCAATGGAGAGGTAGGAAACCTTCTCTTTTTGTTGCTTTCATATTGTTGTTGATGCTAAAATTGTGAATAATGTATGTTTACTTTTGTGTATTGTGAAAATGGATAGAGTGCTTAATGTGTAGTGTAGGAGAGGTCTATGGGAAAACTCATGAGGGAGGCATAAGAGTAGAATAGGATATTGTGGAGGGAGTTTGAGAGGGATGCCCATCTTGGGTAAGAATGTTCACATTCTTACCTTCTTCTTGAGGGAGCCATAAGAGGAGGGAGGCATAAGAGTATGGGAGGAAAAAGGGGTACTTGAGGGAGGCATAAGAGTCATAGGGGCTTGAGTTTTATTGTGGAGGGTTTTGGATGGGCATCTCATCTCAATGGGGAGGCATAAGGAAAAATTTCCCATAGTTCCTTCTCTTGTTGGCTTGGATGAAAGCCTTGTTGTGAAAAGTATTGTGTTGTTTGTGTTTCCTTTTGTTTCTTCTATTTTAGCCTTGAATGTTGTGAAGAAATTGTATTGTGGAAGCAAGTATTGTTGCCTTGAGTTGGAGACCACCCTTCATTGTGTTGTGTTTGGGGCTCGGGGGTCAATGGAGGAGATTGCTTCTCTTCTCCATTGAGTTTTGGTTGGGAGGAGAGTGTTGCCTCTCCCCCTATCTTGGTTGTGATCGAAATACTTGGAATTTGGAGCATGGATGAAGAACACCTTGGAGCTTGTGAAGACTTCTTCCTTTTTCCTTTATATGTATTATTTGGTTGTAAAATTTGTATGTGAAAGAAAGTTGTATCATCTTGTTTTCATTCCAAAAAAAAAAAAGACATTGTAATCTATAATTGCCCCAAAAGTCACACGGTTGGATGTAAAATTTTACTTGAAAAGTGTTTACATTATTGTAAATTTGTTACACATGACGTAGAAAGTATTGTAACAAGATTTTGAAGGAAAGTTGCATTGAAATGTTGTTGAATTCTTTGGTGGAATATTGGAAAGAAATTACAAAAGGAAATATATTAAAAATTTTGTTTGGATACTTGAAAGTAATGTGTTGGAAAGATTGAAAAAATAGTGCATCATCTCCTCTTGTGTAGTTGATGGAAGGTCTTAAGTTTTAAATGGCTTTTAAGATGCCAAAGAAGCATTTCAAGTTCTAGTCCCCTTTATGTTTTATTCATTCATGAATTTATTGTAAAATCCATTGCAAATAAACAAGAAAATGAAATCGAATCTCTTAGAACACCCCTGCTATATCTATTGAATTGTGTGAAAGGAGATTTTAATACAAAATTCTAAACTTAATAAGATTATAACCACGTTTCATTAATAGGGAACTAATTTCTAAAATATTATCCATGTTTAACAAGATGACTACAAATGGATTACTATTATTATTTCCTTCATAATAATTAGTCAATAAATAATGCCAATGAAATCTCTAAACAAACCTACGCATAAACTACCCTTGTCCTTTGCAGAAACAAATTGTGCTTCATTAATATTACGATATGTAAAGACCCACCTCTATATGTTGTTCCTCCACGAACAAATTGTTTCAAGCTTCTAGTTACATTTAGGAGAAAAAAAAAGAATTTAGAATCGAGCCTTGTAGTCTATTGCACACTCCTTGAGCTATCTCTGCACGATACAAGGGATCTTCGCAATGTTGAAGAAGATATCTTGGGAGGTGAAGGTAGCAGGATATTTTCAGACCCAGAACAATGTTCTAAGATTTCTTTTCTTCTAATCAAGCTGTGACAGTGAGAGTGTTCCTTAATCAATTTTAAAATATATTGGTGCGCCTTCTTTGTTACTCCACCGTTTGATAGAAATACTACTAAGGAGGACCCCCAAAGTTTGAGCTGCATTTGATACGATCGAGACATCAACATGATTGGACAGCCGTTGTTTCTACACGCCGTTCACTTGTCCCTTAAATTGTGTCTAAGAGAATAAGCTGCTAATATGCAAAAAATGAAAATGATGATACGTTTGAGTAAATATGCACGATGACAACTTGATACACAAAGCGCGAGTGTCTGGCGAATATTTAAATTGTTGCAATGCTTACAAATATTTTGAACGTGTTTTTATAGATTAGGACACTGCGAGTGGTCTTAGCTTCACAAATATCAAGCTGCATGGCAGGCCTCACAACTTCCCAAACAAATGTGAAGTTAGTCTCAAAAATCAAGACCAGTTAATCACCCTTAAATCGTGTCTAAGAGAATAGCTGTTAATAAAAAAAAAAGATGATACGTTTCAGTAAAAATGCCTGACAGACAACTTGATACACAAAGCACCGACTGTCACAGAGTATATTTAAATTGCTGCAATGCTTGCTAAAGCGAGTTCTGTGGTCGTCTATTTTAGAGTGTTGCAATAGAGAGGCAATATTTGTTGGTATAAGAAGATGCATTCGATCTTTGAATAAATAACAACATAGTTGGATGACCTGCTGTGCAGTGCGCCTCCTTTGCTGACAAACCACGCGCCTGTGGGGACAAAGAAAAAGGAAAAAGACAGTCCATCCACTGTACCCACCTATAGTTTCAGTTTTCTCTTTCCCACAATGCCTTCAAATTTGGGCAGTAGGAGGACAGCGTGTACAGCGATGGAATAGCAAAATCTAAGTAATTAATTGTTTATGCGGTCCGGGGAATGTTGAAAACACCTGTCCAGAATTAGGTTCACATTTATTTGCCTCTTTAAGCCACGCGGCTGTGTGGAGTATAGATGCAATTTTCAAAGTGAATTAATGGAAAGAGAAATGTGCAGCCAGGAGATCAGTCTTCACGCAATGGACAACGTTTAATTGATGAGGCAGTAGCTGTTGATCTACCCACGCCTCCCAAAACTTAAATTCTCATCCAAATTTGTAAACATGGAAGTGCCAATATAGCTTTTAAAGGAGGTTAAAGGTGGGCAGTCAAAAGTCTAGTTTTCCCTTGATGCGACCATTGTTTGTTGTTTTTAAAAAATAAAAAGAAAACTAACTAATACTTTGATATTCGCTTCTTATAGCACCTTGTATAAATCATAGTTCTATATATGCAAAAGGAATAGTGAGCAAATGGAGACCTTTCTTAACTCCAACTAATATCACTTATTTTAAAAGTACTTAACCTTTCGAGAGAGACATCTAGGGACATACATCTACGGATTTCTAAAGAGTCAATAAACTAGCAATATTTGTGTATTCTTGTAACATTATTTTTTTACTAATATATATAACGAAATGTATAAAAAAAAAAACAAAACATATTTGACTTAGTATCACCATGCTCAAGCGGAAATTCTCCACTAAGGAAGAGACGAATACAACAAATATCGAAGTAAATCTCGAGTGAGCGGAATTGTGATAATCATGTAGTTCTAGTTTTGCGATCGGAATACAAAGTAAAAGACTGAAGCTTATCAGTTCCCTGGATCAAGTAGGTCACAAAACTTGTAGATAAAATAAACCAAACAAGAACCACTACCTTGCAAAAAAATTTTATCGCATTTACGGGTTGTTTGTTGTCGCGTGGCGTCATTTTTTTTGCGGCGTTACAAAGTGACTACAAGATCATCGTAAGAGGAATTCCTTCTGAATTTTTTTCATTACCCTTGAATTCTGCTAGAAGGAGAAGAGTTGGTAATACTTTACCTTATAATAGACCTGGTTTTGATAACCCTCTTCCTGATATTCATTCACCACGTATCAATTTCTCTATTGAAATCCTAGTTTTTCAAATGGCTATTCAACCACTAAGGAATTTTGTGACCTTTACAAAAGGAAGTCCATTAATAATCCTAGTCTACCATGACATTCCTAATGCTGCCATGAAAAATTTTCCATCATTCACGGGTGAAAATCAGGTTACACCTATTGAACATATCAAAGATGTTGCGGCCCTATGTGCGAGTCCATAATATCACTCATGAGGATGTAGCTTTAAGAATTTTAGCTGATTCTCTTGAAGGGCGAGCCTTGCAATGGTATAGAAACCTAGAATTTGGAAGCATAAGAACTTGGGATAACTTAGGTGAAAAATTGCTAAAAGCAGTTCGGGATAATTCAAATCATTTTACGTCATTGAATAGTCATCTACTATTAAAAGAGATCCCAATGAGTTTATGTCCAGTTTCAATATCTGTTTTGCCAAAACTTGGGAAAGAATTCGATGTAAGTGTCAAGCCTCAAGTTGATCTTGCTTTCCTTTATTATCTTAGGGTATTGAACAATGATATCTCAACTATGATTGATCAATGAGAGGAGAGACACTCCCAGAAGCCTACAATATCACTATCCGAGATGAAAATAGTTTTATTCAAGCTGGAAAATTGGCACCAAGGCCTTCAATGCTATTTTTGGTAGATTTAGCACCTATTCCTCCGCCTATTAAAATCATAGAACCTCTATTATAGCTCCATCAGATGAATTATTTAAATCTTCATAGACTATGGGAAATAAATTGACTTCGATTGAGAATAGAATTACATTACCTAGTAGACCCTATCAGGCTCCTTATCAGCAAAATCAATAGAATAAACAAAATAGAAAACCCTATCAATAGAATCAAAATTATAAAGGCTTACTAGCAAAGGTAATTTATTTGGAGGGCTCTAGTTCATCTAAAGATTTAGTCCCAGTTAATATGGCTATAAAAGAGTGGTGTTAACCTTACAATCAACGTCATTCATCTACAACCTACCCAAATACTTTTTGAATCGAGTCTTGTTACACAACCTCAATTTGAAACATTGTTCATGCGTCAAATGGAGGGTGGGCAGCGAAAAGAAGAAAATCATGTCGAGAAAGAACACACGAAAAAAATTTAGTCAGTTTTAATGAGGAGGATTTTATTACAATCACTACTAAGGCTCAAGGGAAAGCTGTTGAAAGTCAAAAACAACAAAATAGGCCTATCTTACCTACTGTCATTGATAAGACAACATCTGCAATTCCAAAGTCAACCAACAACCCTGCTGTTCCTCAAAAAAAAAACAAGTGTTCTAGTTGATAAAGGCCATCAAAAAAATCTACAACCTGATCCAAGAAGACTGTTTATACCTTAGATATCTAAGGCAAAGCTGAAGTAGAATCAGTTTTCGCTAAGGCCTACTCTAAGACAGTTGAATCCGTCTCTAAAATAGTTTCTTCTTTTAACATTGTTGATGTAATGAAAAAGAATAATGTTAACATCTCAATGTGGGATGCTCTAAGTATTCTTGGACAACAAGATTTAATCTCTCATGAAGTAGCTAAGCTACAAGTTTCTTCAAATACAATAGAAAAGGAAGTTCATAAGGCAGACATGGTCCTTCGAATGTTTGAAGAAGACTACATAAAATATGTTAAGTGGATGGTTTTGAAGGTTATGAATGTTCACAACATCAAGAAACCACCACCATTTTATTTACCACTGATTATTGGAGAACATTTAGTTCATAATTACATGGTGGATAGTGGTGCAAGTAGCACAGTTATGCCAAAAGTGATTGCAGAAAAATTGGGTTTACAGTATGAGCCTATAGAAAGGAGTGTCTTACAGCTTGACAGAACTGTAACTAATACGGTTGGTATAATCAATAATTTAGAAGTGACATTACATGCTTGCCCAAATGTTTCCATTCTGCAAGATGTTACTATTGTGGATTTACCTCCATACTTTTCTTTATGCTTATCTAGAGATTTCACGGCAAAAATACAAGGTTATCTCTCTTCATATTTGTCCTTCTTATTTTTCACTCCTCGTTACGACACCAAAGTTACCATAAATTTAGAGCCATTGGCCAAATTTCATATTGATCCTCACTCTTCAAATGTGGTGGCTAATTATTCAACCTTAGATTAGTATGACTTTGATGACATAGCTCAAGTTTTAGTATTAGATGGTGTTTCTAACATGTTCATGATCCTTTTAAGGAAGTTGAAGAACACCTATTTTGTGTGTATTGTATGCATGAAGAAAATACACTACTTCCCTTGCTATCCAAAAGAAGATTCAACGAGAAAGGATTTGGAAGCTTCATTTTTATGGAGCTAAGAACAAGAAAGATAGGGAGCAGGTTTGATTCTCACTTCCCCAATGAGCGAAAGATATTTCTCGGCGTTGAATCTCTAATTTTCATGTAGTTGCAATGTAGCTGAATACAAAGCTTTAATTCATGGCTTGCTTTGGGCCAGAAAGAGAGGTATCAACATTCTACAGATTTTTGGTGACTTTGAGTTGGTTATCAATCAAGTAAGAAATTTCAATGTTTGTAAGAATCCATTAATGAAGTCTTACAGACATAGAGTTTTAGACTTAATGGAAGATTTTGATGCTATTAACATTTAGTCTATTCCTAGAGTTGAAAACAAGCATGCAGATAGACTTGTAGTAGTTGGGGCTAGTTTTGTAGTCTTTGGAACAAATTAAAAATAGCAAAATCCGGTGTCATATAAAGTTAATGGTCAGGCCCTCAATACCTGATAATGATTGAAATTGACAAGTTTTTGAAAGTGATGATCAAATCTACAGGTTTTTGCAACAAGAAGCTGAGTTTTTGTTAATCAAGATAAATTATATCACTTATATGGTGACCAAATTGTTCAAGCGAAGACAAATAAACTACCTCGAGTGCTTACATTGGAAGACATCTTGATGCGATGATCGAGTTAAGAAAGGTGAAGACTAAAATGTCAACTCACAATGATAATTATGAAGAGATCTCGGTTAGTGAAGGGAAAAAGTGTTTTCTTGGAAAGGTATTTTCCTTAAGCTGGAAAGCAGCCATTTATTAATCTTTGCAAAGAGTGTATGGATATTTTTGCTTGGAAATACCAAGACATGAAAGGATTTGATCCCAGTTTAGAACAACATACAATTGAGTTGTAGCCAAATTGTAAACCTGTTAGGTAGAAATAGAGGCCTATGAATCCCAAAATAGAACCTCTGATGAGGAAAGAATTATCTAAATTGATTGAATTGGGTATTATCTTTCCAGTCAAGCATTCATGTTGGTTAGCTAATCTTGTTCCTATTAGGAAGAAGAATGATGAAATCAGACTATGTGTAGATTTCAGGGATCTTAATAAGGCTTCATTAAAAGACCATTACCCACTCCCAAACATGGATCAAATTCTAAGAATAGTATCGGGTTCGGATAGGTGTATCTTTTAGATAGTTATAGTGGATATAATAAGATTTTAGTCCGGGAAGAAGATAGATATAAAACAACCTTTACCACTAAGTGGGGTACTTATGCTTACAAAAGAATGCCTTTTGGTCTTTCAAATGTCGGTCTGATGTTTCAACGTCAATGGACATGGATTATCGTAGCTTATTAAATAAATGCATCATTTTTATTTAGATGATGTTAATGTATTTTTAAAATATTCGAAGAACATCTAATGCATTTAAGGAAGACTTTGTGTAGGCAATTCGGAATATCTTTGAATCCATTGAAGTCTATATTTTGAGTAGATCAAGGTTAACTACTTAGTCATATTGTTTCTAAGAAAGGTTTAACAATTTATCCTTTTAGGATCGAAGCCATATCACAGCTATCATTACCCCATCATAAGAAGGCATTACAGAGTTTTCTGGGAAAAGTCAACTTTGTTAGAAGATTTTTTCCAAATTTTGTAGCATTGGTTAAACAAATCACAGCTATGTTAAAAAAAGAGAAAAATTTCTCTTGGACCAATGAAGGGAGAGAAGGATTTGAATCAATCAAAGCAACTATATCTCAAGCTCCTACTCTTGCAAATCCAAATTTTGATAAATATTTTACAATGTATGCACTTGCAGGAGTTGAAACAATCTCAACTATATTAACTCAAGTCAATGATGAAAATATTGAGCAGCCTATTGCTTTCTTTGGATAGAGTTTGCATGATTACAAAATAAGGTACACATTTATTGAAAAACATTACTTTCAGTAGTCAGAGGAATATAGAATTTCAAGTATATGCTTTTGAACAATAAAATCCATGTTCTTGTTTCTCATCCAAGTGTGAAAGCATTCTTACTAAATAAGGAGTTGAATGAGAAAAGAGCAAACTAGATAACAAAGGTCATGGAGTATGATGTTGATATTCGGGTTGCTAAGATGGTTCGAGGGAAAGGTTTATGTGAACATTTCATTGCTGATATGGAAAAACGACAAGCTACAGAACTAGATGATTCAAAATAGCATGCTGAAATCACGTATCAACAATCAGAAATCATGGTTCAACTAGGAAATCAATAGCCTGAGCTCACTCACGAGATTCAAGAATCAAGATGGATGACTGATTTGGTTAATTATCTACAACATGACACCTATCTAGAAGGTATGGACAAGAATAAATGAAGGTATTTTAGATTACAAGTTGTACCTTATATCTTCATTGATAATGTGTTGTTCAAAAGAGATATAAATGGAATCTTGCTATGGTGTGTTGACTATGATAAAATTCAGAAAATATTGTTAGAATTCCATGAAGGACTGTAGGAGGTCACTTCTCAGCTCATACCATATCCTTACAGATTATGAAATTTGCTTACTATTGGCTTAGCATATTCAAGGACTATTTTGAATGGATTAGAAAGTGTAAAAATGTTCTTTCTTTGTTGGTAAGGAACATCTACCTTCACACTTGCCCTTGAAGTCTATCTCAGTTGATCTACCTTTTATGTAGTAGGGTATTGACTTTATCGAATGAAAACCCACCCTTATCAAAAGGGCACAAGTGGATCTTAACTGCTAAATATTACTTTACACAATGGATGGAAGTAGTAGTTTTAAAATATGCTAATGAAGCTTCAATACTATCCTTTTATGAAGGTATAGTTTGTAGATTTGGTGTTCTAGCAACTATCATATCAGATAATGCTTTAGATTTTCTTGGTGCTAAGATAACAGATTGGGCTGTCAAACATGGAATTTATTTGAGTGCTTCATCTAATTATTACCCACAAGGTAATGGCTTAGCTGAGAGTACTAACAAAAATCTGTTAAGGATCATTAGAAGAACACTTAAAGATAATCAAAGAGCTTGACATCGATGTTGACTTGATAGTTTGGGTTAATAGAGTGACTCCTACAAGATCGGATGGCAATTCACCATACAAACTTGTGTACGAGAAAGGAAGAAAGAATGCCTATTTCGGTTGAGTTACTAGGATTGGATTTACTAAACCAAATGGAGCTTCTTGAAAAAAACAATTGCAGGTTTGTTATATAGAGTTAATGGAATTACAAGAGCTAAGAGATCAAGCTCATTTTAATATGGAAAAGAATCAAAAACAAATGAAGAAGATTTTTGACAAGAAAGCCAAATTTAGAGTCTTCAATGAAGGAGATATTGTGTTAAAATGGGATGTTGATCACGCAAATCTAGGAAGACACTCAAAGTTTGATACAATCTTAAGTGGTCCTTAGATGATTTTAGCTTGCAAGGAACACAATGTTTTTCAAATTTCAAGGCTGAATGGAGAGGAAATTCCCATTCCTGTGAATGGTATGTTTCTTAAACACTGTTATTGAAAATCTTATAGTGATTGTTAGAGTAGGATTTTCCCTTCAATAAGTGTAGTTTTTGCACATTGCATCATTTTTCAATTCAATAAGTGCATTCATGCACGTGATCTAGTTTACCAGATCCTTTCCTAGTTTTAGTTTATTTTAGAAAGGGTTGGACCTTTCAAAAAAGAAATTTTTGGTTATACGCTTTGGACTCCATCTCCAATGGATAAGAGGAAGGCACTAGTATTTAAGCTATCTGGCAACTTTCCCAGCAAGATCACCAGAAATGTTTACAATTTTTGCACTTATGCAAAAATGGGCAATTCAAAACTTCATTGTAACGATGAAAGTCATCGGTGAAGTATACCTAAGCTAAGGAAGTTTTGATGTTAGTAGTTACTACTAAATTAATTAATGATTAAGTGAAATTTGCAGCTATGTGTGCTGTTACAAAATGTAACAAATCACATAGTCTACAATTTCATGATACCTTTAGTGAAAGAACACAAAGGGCCCCGAAGGATAGCTTTGTTGCCTTGATGAAGACACATAATTATAGAGTAGGTGAAGTGTTGAGTTTTGGGACAAAAAACATAAGTAGAAATTACAGAAATCAGAGTTCATTAATGAATATTACATGTTCTCATTAATGTTCTTTCCTTCATGTTTAAGACATTCAATTATGTTACTGAGTTGTTTAGTTCATCATTCAATCCATACAGAGAAGCTTAAAATGCATAAATAAATACACAACTCAATTTCAGAATTCAATGCTCTATTCATAAGGAATATCAAATGTTTCCCACACAAGCCGTGGGATGTGACTGAAAAGTAAAGTACATCTACTGAAGTAAGAGGTACACATGCATGAAAGAGAAAGTAAAGGAGTATGAGTGAACCCATCATTGCCTTTGTATATTCTTCATTGTGTAGATCATCTTCTTTCCATCTTGTTTTATCTTTGTCTCCACAGCTGAAAGCATGGTACCTGAAAAGTAAAGATAAGGAATCATCAATAAAGAGCTCAGGGTTAATCCATATTCCTACACTATCCTAATTCATGTATATGGATCTTTGAGCAACAGGAGATATAGATTTCTCAAAGATCATACTGCATAGCTCACCCAGGAAGCAGAAATAGAAAAGAGAATAGGGAAATGGACACAAGAGAGGCCAAAAAGCCTAATTATTTCTAACTATTTTCTTAAAAGTGTGTAGATACAGGTTGCATAAAATTTAAAAAGGACCACGTACATTACGGAAATAAGGCTTAATGTAACTCAAAACTTAGATATCTTCTGTAAAAGGAAAAGGTTATAGTATAGAACAAAGAAGATGCATACAGAGACAAATGTACACTTTCCATATTTTAGTCAAGAAAGATATAATTATGGAAAAAAAAATTCGTGGCTTCACCATGATGAAAAATAAACATTTCAAATTTTCCAATAGGCGAGAAATGTTACTATAAAGGAAATAAAGCATCTATCTAAAAGAAACAAGCTACAGAGATCTTAACAAGCATCTGAATCAAGTCTTATGCCTAAGATAGTATCAAAGAACAAGTGAACTACTTGTAATTTCCAAAAGAGTGATACAAGGTACAAAGATCTCATAAAAATAGAATAGATAAAATTCTATTACTGTCAGTTCCAGAATAAAATGAACAAGCCTTCAGTGTATCAAAAGATACAGAATTCTCAAAGAGCTAAATTTCAGAACCAGGAGTTGTACATGTCATCGCAAAAACCAGACTCTGTATATAAAGAAAATAATTTCCAAGGTGTCTTCCAGTTTTACGACATCCACAAAGGAGCAGAGAGGATCCGGGTGCGAAACACTTCAAAATCAGAGATAAAATGTGCAGCTTACCACATGGGTCAGCACTTTGAACCCAAATCAAGAAAATATTTCCCTAGTCTGAAAAGGAAAATCTAACAGAGTTAAAGTACCCATCAAAGGTTTTCATTATTATGACTCAAAGTAAAGGAAAATAGTCCCAATGGAGAAGGGAAAACATTCACGCACAGATTTTTCTTCTTGACAACACTTCTACATGAACAACAAACCCTCCACGAGTTAGAAAATGAAGATATAATAGAGAAATGGCCGAGTCATCGAATTGAGGGAGCCATCACGAAATTTCAGAACTCTCATACAGGAAAATGAATTAAATTCAAAGGCTGACACATATATACAGCTAGAACAAATACCCAGAACTCAAAATACATAGATCTAAAAGTCACAATGAAGACTGGTTCGAGTATTTCACTCACCTTTTATCACAGGTAGTTTTGAAGTTGATTGACCATGAGCACTCTATTGAAAAAACGTATAGATCTGAAGAAATAACAACCCCATATGGAGATTGTAAAGCTTTCAAGCTCGGAGAACCCATCACAGTATCAAGACGGTGACCAATAAAGAAGCCAGAGACTTCAAAATATACAGAGCCGAACAACAAAGATTCATATCCAATCAAGCTTGAAGAACATAATGTAGAGGGGTTCGGTTTCAAAGCTACCGATAATGGTAAAGTTTAGATTTTCACAAAGCAACCAGCAATGGTGTCAAAAAATTCTTGCCATGGTTTCACTGTATCACCAAAATGAAATGAGGTGACCATACTAGGTCGAGTTCCCTTTATCACCTGAACCCAAGTAGTGGGTTAACTCTAACTCAAGCATGGTCAAGGGTCAACAATTGAAAATCAACAAGGACACAGATCAACACTCGAGAATCGATCTCCAAGTTTGAAGAAAACCATGGTTCGAGCCTTAAAATTCATTTATCACATGTCAGAAACCCTAAAATTATCCCTTGGAGATCAATGATTGAAAATCAACAGGTACAGAGATTGACGATCACAAATAGACAACCAAAATTGATGCAAAAGTCATCCAAATGGAATGGCGGTCGATTTAGTCAAAGTTCAAAAATTTCAAATTGTAAAACTTTCATCCAGTAGGCCCATAGGCCGAGAAAGAAACATGTCGTCATGACAATGGAAGCAGAGAAATGGGGATCGGGGTTCACTTAAGTTTTCAAACTTTAAAAATGAAAAAGCATAAAATTAAAAATTTCCCACAAGCCCGAGCCTCCACAATGAGAAAGTCAAAGCCACAGGGAGAAAAGTCAAAAATTGATTCCACATAGCATCGGCGGAGTGGTGGGCTTTCTCAAAGTTTTGAGACTTAATACAAACAGGCCTAAAAACTTCAAAAGGTCTAAAAGTCCACACAGGGGACAAAAATTCAAAAAGGCCAAAAAATCAAAGGGGAAAAAAGCCAGAAAAGGTCCACAGGTCCGTAAAGGGTATAAAACTTCAAAAAATCCCAAAAGTCTGCAAAAGACTTAAAATTTCCAAAATTTTGCCCGAAGGCCCGTAAAAGCAAAGGGAGAAGATTTTTCGTGCCATCCAAGCTATCATTTCGAGTTTTGACTTTCAAAATTCAAATTATAGTATATGTTTCAAGAAAATACAAAGTGTCGACCAATGAAACATGCATGTATTAATCAAAAGATGGCCGAAATAAGGTGAAGTGCAAAGTGGTCCCCGCAGCTGATGTTTTTGTGGGTATTATAATTATTTCTTTTACCCATGAACAAGAGTTAATTTTTGCATTTTCCATGAGGATAAGTCAGCAAAAAGACAGAGTCTGCATGCATAGGAAGAAGACTTGCTCAGCAAGCAAATCTTATTTTTAGCAAATCATCCACTCATGCTTTTCTTAAAATAGATCAGTCGACTGCAGTTGACCAGTTGTAACCGAAGGCTATTAATGCCTATTTGTAATTACATGTTCTATTTTTATCCCTTTATCTATTATTAAATAAAGGATAAAAATAGCATGCATGGGTGAGTACAAGCCTTGGGCTATTTTTGGGAAGGGGGTGAATTTTATTTTTGCTATATATTGTGTGCCTTTTTGCAAATCACATGAGGAACTTCTAGAGGAATTTTTAGATATAGGAGTACTAAAGAATATTTTTCTAGTTTTTCCTTCTGAGTGTGAAGAATTTCAGCCTTCCCAATTATTTTCAGTCTTTTGTATATTTCTATTAGTCTTGTGAATGTAAATTCTTTGATTAATCATCTTACCTTGTTGCAAAATTCAGTGGTTTCTACATGATATTAATGTGCATGTTTATCTTAGCAGTATTGTTGTTATAATCTCCCTCAATACCTCCAAGTGTTTTTTCCTTAATATTCTGTAGAAGAACTATTGGTTAGTTTACCAAAAATCCTCACATATCAATTGTGCATATACTCAGTCAAATCCCTCATACAAATTTGGTGTTTCACCTTAGTTATAATTATTTTACAGTCATCTTTTACTCTTAAACCCCAAAATAAATTTAGGATACATCAACAAGGAACTGACCTTAATACCAGTGACTCACCTCAAAATAGGTATACCCACAGACCTGATGTGTTTCTATTGTATCTACGAAGGAGAGAGATCAAATTTTGTAAACTTAGAAAACTTGCTGCCATCTCTCTCTACAGGTGCACTTTCGAGAGATAACAAGTCTTTAGCATGAGCCTCCAATGATGCACACCTTCCGGTTAAACGAATATCTTGGCTATTTTGAAGCATTCTTTCTCTAATTTTCTTAATATTTGTAAAGGATCTCAAATATCCGGTGGAATCCACTCTACCTTTCTTAACTTCCCACCAATAAATTTCTCAAATGAGGAATCATACAAGAACTACCCCTATTTGTACTTGTGTATCCACAAATGAAAAAATTCCATTGCAAAGTATGCGGGGACAATCGGGATTCATTTATTATCGTAGTAGTCTAAACCTTTGTCCAGAAACATCTCGCACTCTCTAGTGTGCTAACTCATGAGATTTAGATTTTGTTGTATTGATCATATTTCCTCAAGGTTCTCATTAACATTGTGTAGATAAGGGTCTCTTGATGTCCTTCACTGACACAGTTATATAATGGGTCTTGTCACATTGGTTGAAGGAACAACCTAAAGTATTGGGGGTAGATCAAACCCTCAATGAGGTGCTATTCACTTCTCTAACTCCCAGTGACAAAGATTCAGACGAATCACATCCACGGCTACAAAACAACTCATATCATGGTCCATCTATCCCTAAGCATCCTGTCGGTTCCATGATGCTTCTCGACCCCCATGGGAGAAAATTTTGTATCCACTTTTAACAAAAGTCAATTCTTAAATAAACCATAAGGAATTCAAGTGAAATTATTTTCCTATACCATTACCACATATACTCTTGTTTTTCATCCCGTTTACATTGTTTCTTAGGTATTTTATTGGCATCACTTTATAACAAAAATATTTATGAAAGTACTTGTCTAACATCTTGAAGAAGTACATGATTGGAAGCATTATAAATACACATGAACCACAAGTGATTTGTGTTCAAGGTAAGATCCCATGTTTCCGCATTTCATGATTCCACATTTTAAATTTATTTTATTCTTAATGTCATAAAATTGCATACCAAGGGATTACGAACCAAGTTTCCAGCTACTGGTTTCTCTTAAGTCAACTTATTTATAATAAATTTCATTTGCAAAGATTTAATTACAATTTTCTACCCACAATTTAACTTCCTAATCAACTAAGGTTTAGTTTGAATCCATTTTGCACTCGGGGCTCTATGCCATATTATAGATTAGATTAAGGTGTGAAAATATAGTTACCCTATAAACCCTCCGTAAAATACCAAGGCACTATATTTTCACTAGCCAAGGTAACACATTTATTTGTGAGGAACTAAAGAGATCATTAATAAGAGTTTAAGTCATAGTACAACTATTTCACTAGCTCCATTTTTGTCATGTGGATCCCACAAGGAATTCATTCGATGATGAAGTTAATTTCTAGATCTAACTTCATAAGACTTGGTAATCCACTAGGGTACTAAGGAAATGTTTTTTCTACTTACTCCATATATGGTAAGGTTACACCACATAGTCGTTTATTTTAACAATGACTACTAAGTTATAGAAATGATCTATTGATTACATTTGTTAGGTGTAGTATCAAAAAATTTAGTTGTGAGGATTAATTATCTCTTCGGAGTATAGCATTTTGTAAACTAATGTGGATAGAATGAGAGGGAGGGTACTAGAAGTATTAAGTACTAACTTCATTTATAATCCCTACTGCTAAAGGAAAATTTCAAGAGTAGTTAGTGATGTTCGCAACCTAACACATAAGTCAGACCTAAAAGAAGACATTCCCTTTACTACACACATAATAACCATTCCTAGAAGGGAACCACATACCCAAGACAAATTTTAACCATGTCTCTTTTAATCGATGGGTTCACGACGGTGCTTTTGCTAAACATAAAGGCTACAATGATAACTCAATTTAGGATCCTATTTAGTTAAGTTAGAAGGTGATATTGAGTGTAAAAGTCTAAGTTCATTCTATAGTTTCAATTTATTCTATGCTAAGAAGGATTTGCATGAAGAAAAGTTATGCAAAAATATTATAGTAGGGATAACGTTTACGGTTAGATTTCTTTATTACATTTTCAAGGTAAGAAACACAACACACAAATGACGTAATCATTTATTGTTATGCAAAAATATTATAGTAGGGATAATGTTTCTGGTTATATTTCTTTATTACATTTTCAAGGTAAGAAACACAACACACAAATGACGTAATCATTTATTGCACACTAGAAATGCACTATTATATATTAAATTCTAATTGATTTAACACATATATATATACATATATATATATATCCAACCTTTTACCCTACCTAAATCTAAATTGAATTTGAATTTATGATTAAATACACATTTCCCAAGCCATCCCTAAAGCTAACATCTCATACATATTACCAAAATTCAAATATGACTTTTACGTAATATGGCAATACATTATACATATATACATTTTACAATGATCTTCTAACGCCCATAATTTGGACACACAAATACAACAATAAAAATACCAAAATAATTTTTTTGACTTTAACTACTCATTAGACAAGACCAAATGGTCTCCAATAGATAAACTTAACACCACATAAGATACTTATGCAAGTCATTAACTCACATAGAAAAATTACAACACCATAAACATGTCGATGCCACACTTTCCCCAATGAACGAATGCTAATAATGACTCAACCATAAAAAGGGACCCAAGGATTGAGAAACCCACAACACATCATTACCATGATTACCTCTTAGTTATAATTAATATTCCAAAAAAACATTATTATGTAAGAATAATTTTCTTTTTTTTTTCACCTACAAATTCTTGAATTCACTTCACATTCAACTTACATTTCAGCCATTTAATTTGGCTTTTTATCCCTTAATACAATCTCCATAGCTTACGTAATTATTTGACATATTTCAAATTACATACAAAGTTACAAATTCTCTTTTTCTTATGTTAAGATTATGATTCTCAAACGTTAATTCAATGTTTGAATTTTACCCTTTCTACACAAGTGAATTTTACGTGATGCCGAGAAAAAAATATTAGGACTTAAGGGAGATTTAAATTCAAGATACCTATTCCACCAAATATTCTTCAATCATGGTATATTTATTTCCCTATCATAGTTAATATAGTTCAAAACCTTGTTGAATCCATTCAACATTTTTGCATCAAGAAATATTATTTAGATTTATATAAATCTTTTTTGTTCTTGATGTTTTATCTCACCAAAGGAAATTCATATTCTTTTTAACACATGAAAATGTCTAATTGAGTTACAAGGAATCCAAGAGTGACATTATTCCTAACTTCAAATCTCATTTTACTCTTATATGTTTTACTCTTACATCGCACTATGGTCTCATTATTAGCGTTGTTTTATAACAATTGTAAAAAAATATTACATAGTTTTCACTAATGGAGTTGTTACTACAAAGAGTGTAACCTAACAAGAGACATCCCATTTCTTTTCTCTTATACACCTGTAGTATTAAACACATGTTGCAACCAAGACATCCACTTGTGTCATTTAAATACAAAAATGAGATCAATCATAGGAATATCACCTTCTACCTTTGTTCATTTTTGGGCCACTCACTAGGGTACAAAGGGCAAGTAGGCATAAGGGGTAACGAGACCATTTTTATTTGTTTTTACGTTTCTCTTTAGTCAACGTGATTTTAGATACAATTGCATTTCCTAAGAGTTAAGAACAATTTCCAATCGTAAGTTAACCCCTTAATTAGAAAATTTTTGGTTTAATTCCAATTATACCTAAGGATCAACACTCCAACAATAAATGAGTTTAAGGTGAGAGGAAAAATTTATGCTAAACAAACTTCATTAAATACCACCGTGACCCATTTATCTGTGAGGAACTAAAGATATCATCAATAAGAATTTAATTCATAGGATAACTATTTCACTAGCTCCATTTGTGTCAATCCAAAGGGGTTTTAATCTATTTTTAATTTTAATTCCCATGAGCACTAGTAGAAGAAAAATCACATTCTCCTTACTACACACAATTTCTTATCCTGTAAGGGAACCATATACTTTGGAGAATGTTGGACTGTGTCGTGCGTATTTTCCGGGTTCACGAGGATGATGCTAAGCATACAATCTATGATGATAAGCTCATAATTATAATCTTATTTATTTAATCTAGAAGGTGTTATCGAGTGTAAGGATTTTAGTTTCTCCTAAGGTTTTAGTCTATTATTATAAGATAAATCACACATGAAGAGTAGTTATACATGAATTTTATACTAGGGTTGATTATTATGGTTAGATTTCTTTATTACATTTTCAAGGTAGAGACACAACACTAATTATTTAATTGTCTATTCCACTTTGAAATGCACTACAAGATATTAAATTCAAATTCATTTAACATATATATATATATATATTTATATATCCATCATTTTACCATAGTTAAATTTGAATAAAAAAGAAACTTATGATTAAATGCACATATATATGTTACCAAATTTCTGAAAAATTAATATAATAATTGCATAAAGAAAATTCTAAATCTTAATCTTTATTAGTGCTCCATTCATAGGAAGTATTACATCCATTTAAATAGGAGATGTTGTTCTATATTTTAGGAGATATAATCTCCATAAATATCTCCACACATAACTCCTAAAAAAACTCCATGCTATTTTACGTGAGATTTTGTTTTCTCACAAAACTAATATTGTTAATGATTTGTTTACTCAACAACTCATAACAATATTTACTCACCCATTCATAATTACATTTACAATAATGTAATTAATTATTACAACACATATTATATTATCCTAGATAATATAATCACTTACATAATATTCTATGTTCACACTACAACATAGATATTCCTAACATTCGCCCCCTTAGTGTGAACATGGGGTAAGAGCTCTTGGAAACATCAAACTTGTCGGATTAGCCATTGCTACTGGATCTTGCTATTTGGATCTTGCTACTAATGATCATCCTTGTCATATGAACATCTTCATCGACTGATCACCTTCCAACGAAGTACCTTCCACCGAAGTATGGCAGTTAGAGGACCGTATGATAGTCAGAGGACCGTACGTAGATGATTTGCCCCTGTAAGCTGAGTCAAGCAGTTTGCTTCTTCTACACCGAATAGACACTCAAGAACTGTTAGTCTATGTGAACACATTAAAATCAAAACATGAAACTAGTTTCACCCCCTTGTGTATAAACACACCACATAACTGAAATAAAATATCACCACATCTGTCTGCGACCCCATCGTTGGTGAATGACGAGAGGACGCTGATTTTCCTCCTTCCTCCAACAAGAAAAGAGTCTACCATAGGAAATCCTCATCACTAGGACATGAAAGTTCTTCATCAGTTGAGTAGACTTCCCAATCAGTTTCTACTTCAGCTAGAAGGGCTTTCTGATCTATCTTGTCATCAAGAAGATCCTGAGCTCTCTTTTTACAGTTCAGTATTACATGCCCAATCTCATTACAATAAAAGCATTTTATTTTTCCATGTGAAGGAACCTTCTTTGGTTTATGTTTTTCCTTCTTAGATGAGGAGCTAGGTTTGTTTCCTACATATAGTACTTCTTCATGTTCTTCATGACTGCTTTGTTCTAACAATGTAGAAATCACTCCTTCTAGACTAATAGTAATTTTACTCAAAGTAAATACAATATTTGAGTAACTCTTAGGCATGCTATTAAGAAGAATAGCTTTAGCATCATCATATTTTACATGTTCTTTAATTCCAGCTAGTTGATTTAGCAAAGAACGAAACTTACTTATATGATCTGACATTTTTGAGTTCTCTTCCATTTTCAACCCGTACAAACGTTGCTTGAGTGTAGTCTTTGCCATTTCAGCTTGAGAACCAAACAATTTGTTAAGAGACTCCAAAATTTTTTTGCAGATTTTGTGAAATCCACATGATGTAGATAGGCTTTTGATAAGCCCGGACAATGGTACCCAATGCTCTCGATCTTTTGCATTCCACTTTGCCAATTCATTTCCTCCAGTGGGTGGAGTTGAATTAGACTTCACCACATCCCATAGATCCTTTTCTATTAAATTTAATTGCATCTTTTAACCTCCAAGCAAGTCAAGAACTTGTATTAAAAATTCAACATTATTGAAAATTGGAGAAAACTTTCAGTAGAAGAATTGATGTGCTTAATTTGATAGTTTCATAGTAAAATCTACATTTCTTCCAAACTATGTACTGGGTTCTGCTGAAATTTCATTTGTAGTTTCTTTACCAAAACATGATTCTGCATGGAAAATTATAGAAAAACCCACATCCGCAAAAAAAAAATATGATATATTCTATGAGACGGATTTGATCATGAAAGCGCTGAAATTTCTTGCATCAAACCCGCTCTCCGATACCAAATGAAAAATTAATATCATAATTGCATAAAGAAAATTTGAAATCTTAATCTTTATTATTGATCTATTCATAGGAAGTATTACATCCATTTAAATAGGAAATGTTTTTCCTATATTTAAGGAGATATAATCTCCATAAATATCTCCACACATAACTCCTAAAACAACTCCATGCTATTTTACGTGAGATTTTGTTTTCTCACAAAACTAATATTGTTAATGATTTGTTTACTCAACAACTCATAACAATATTTATTCACCCATTCATAATTACATTTACAATAATATAATTAATTATTACAACACATTATATTATCCTAGATAATATAATCACTTACATAATATTCTATGTTCACACTACACCATAGATATTCCTAACAATTTCAAATATAAAATTTTCTATTACATAGAAGTTACGTTATATATATATATATATATATATATATTCCAATAACATATATGAATTACAATAATAACCATGAATTACACCACACCTTTTCACCATTTTACTTCCATCCTACAAAACCATGTGAGCATGAAATGAGTGATAAATTATTGGCATGGCATCCACCTAGATCTATCATAACTAATGTTTTCCATTTTCCATTTACATATTAATAGTAATTTTCATTATAAAGGAGATGGTTAGAGAAACATATTTATTTTATTTCATTTCGCTTCATTTCTTAACCAAGGAGAAAGAGAGAACCTATATTTTCCCTAAAGTTCAATTTCACACAAAAATCACATGAAATAGTTGCAAACAATTAGTTACAAGTTTCCATGAGGGTTGGGTAACCGATCGGGGTCCTAAAACTTTCTTGTTACATTTTCCTACTATTTACAAAAACATTAAATTAAGGCTCGAGGCTAAGAAACAACTTTTAAAGATTGAATTCTAATGAGAAAACACCCACGGGTAATTTTCTATGTTCCTCCTTTTTACAAAAAATTCACAGAACTGACATAATTTAGAAGCGATGAATGATTTATGATTGGCGCGTTAGTTCTCTCGATGCCATCGATCGTAATCGGCCTAGTTGCAAACAATTTAAAGTTATATTATAGTGCCCACTTCGCTTCGACACTTATTACATTTTGAATTTGATTATTGTTGGTTATATACATGGATATTATTATATGATTTTGGCTTATCATGGTGATTAGACGATAGAGAATCTTGGACTATTGATGGATTTTGATTCCTAGTATGATTATGTGGATTTCCTTAGAGAGACATTTATATTAATGACAATGTGTTGTTGACATATTTATATATTTCGACATTTGATGTTTTCGTCATATTGAGTACGATTTAGCAGTGAACTAACCTTGTGATCTTATTGTTATTGATAAAATGTAGAATTGAGATGTTGTTGAAATTTTAAAATAGTAACATTATTTTCCTAGATGATGGTTTAATTTATGTATGGATGATTTTTGGCTTATATTCATACATTATATCTTAGATGTTTTGATGCTGCCATGAGGCCGAAGGAGATATTGTGTTGTGCAGGTGATTAAATCACAACAATGAAAGGGGGATTGGAGACCAACCACATTGGAATTATGGATGGATTCGACAATGGTCACCATGGACACTTTTGTTATGTTGTGTTTGTTTTATTTGTTATTAGGGGTCCCATGGGAATGATTACCTCAATTGCTACCAAGGGGTTTGTACATTTTTTTATTTTCCTTTATTTAATTTTAGAGTATGTGATTTTATAGTGATGTAATTGTTAGCATAATTTAACATAGGCATATTTATTGCATTTTATTGCATTGTCTTTTATTTAGTAATGTGCAACATGTGCACTCTAGTCTAGTGACTTGCATTCAATATTGTTATGTTGGATAACATTCAATATTGGTGTTAGTAGTAATTACATGTGCATGTGAGATGGGTCTTATCATCTCGTAATTGGTGTCTGTTAGGGTGTCATGTCTATCCATATGAGGTCTGTCTAATATCTATAAATATTACGACTCTTGCATTGTAATGTAAGTTTATTTCATGATCAATAATATTTATGAGGCTTCCGTCCCTCTTTGGTCATTGCAATCTTATTCTATTCTATCATTCAAGATCGAGCGAGTTCTATCCAAGCAAGGTTGAAGAGGAGCACTATTGGAGAGGATCCATCGGAGAATAAGATTTGTATCAAAGGAGAGCCATTGAAGCATCCTGCAGCCTCCATTCCTCCCAAGCATCCATCAACTAAAATTTGACCTATCCACTTATTTGGAAGGTAAATTTTTTTATTAGTCATTGGCATAGCCAATTGATCTAACATATTGGCGGAATATTTCAGATTTGGAGATCTTTAAAAAAAAAAAGGAGAAAGATCTTGGAAAAAATTACAGATCTAAAAAAAAAAAAAAGATTTGTGAAAAAAAAAGAGATCTTAAAAAAAAAAAAAAAGGAGAGAGATCTTGAAAAAAATTGCAGATCAAAAGGAAAAAAAAAGATCAGATCTAAAAAAAAAAATCAGATCTGAAAGTGGAGGTGTGAAGAATTCGGGAGCAAAGGTTGAAGCAGTCCCGTCAACAAAATTCCAGCAGATAGCTCTTAGAAAAAGGATGTAACATTTTCATACAGTGTCGGATTGATGTACCATTTTTTTTTCTGGAAAGATAAGAAGGAGGCGCACAACTTTTAATTTTACATTATCTTTAGATTCGGCATCTACATATGACGAAAAGTCTGTACAATTCGGATCATTTTTTTCTGAAAAAAAATTAGATCTAGCTGGTAATTTGGTAAGATCTCAAAAAAAAGATTCAAATTCTTCTGAAATTTTGTGGGTTTCAAGAAAAATATTTTATGATGCTGCTGTCAAAATTTTAAAAAATCCCAGATCACGGTTCGTGAGAAAAGCTGAAAACAATATTTAGATTGTTTGTTTGGATCTTGGGAACAAAGAGGTCAGCGGTTCAATTCCCACTCTCTCCATATTTTTTCTTAAATTGTTTTTTTAGAAAATTTGGAGAAATTAATAAATTTTGGGAGATTTCCAAATTTAGAAGCTCACCAAACACATTTAGAGCCACCGCTAAATTTAGCGGAAAAACACCTATTAGGGGTAAAAAAATATTTTTGGCCTAAATTGTGTATTTTGTGATTCTAAACCTTTTTTTGTAAAGAGGGGGGACACAAAAACTTCATTTCAATGTAATTTTGGAGCATTTTGTACTAATCTTGGTGCATAAAGTGAAAAAAAAGGGTACAAATTTTTTATTTTATGTTTGGTTCTATCACACGAGATCTTTGATCTCATACTAGCGTTCAGTATATATGGTGCCTCGGGAATCGCTTATGGGTGATGCCGTCGGGACTACTACTGCACTTAATGCCTAACAAAACTGCCTAAATGTCATCTTGGCATCGACCCTATAAAATCAACGGGGAGTAATAAGGACACAATACACACACATTTAAGCCCTCCCATCCGTTTATGCTTGCACAAACCCCTCTCCGTATTGTCTCAAGTACCACGTACTAAATTCTTGCACGTGCGTTAAGACCTCTTCCGTACTAACGGGTATATTGAAAGGGTGATCTTCTTCCACGCATGCGACGGGTATATCGGAAGGGAGCGTATATAGAAAGGTTTGGTATATCGGCCTGACGGTATATTGAGAGGGAGACCATAAACCTGGAGTGATAAGAGCCTTACCTTTTGTCAGAAATTCAGAGTTTTAGAAATTTAGATTGCAGAAATGGGTGCACAAGCACCAAAGTTCTTCTTGCCAGATTCACAACTGCTTAGAAGAGACAACTATGCTGCATGGAAACCAAAGATCAAGACGTTACTTGAGTTTGAAGACCTATGGACAATTGTAGATGGAAAAACAACAAGATCACTTGATGATGGAAGACAACAAGTTCAATTTGACAGGGCCAATCAAAAGGCCAAGTTGATCATCTTGTTTAGTGTAACGGACGATGTGCAACCCCACATTAGAGATGCCACATCGGCCAAGGATGCATGGGATAAGTTGAGCACAGTCTATGAGGCAAAGAACAAGAATGCCATCCTCAACCTACTATCACAACTGCATACTCTCAAGTTCAAGCACAATGAGAAGGTTGAAGTTTTTTTGAGACGAGTTGCTACTTTGAGGGCATCTCTATTGGCATTGGGAAAAGAGATAAGTGATGAAGACCTCATACCAATTGTGTTGCGAGCACTTCCTCCTTCCTATAGAATCTTTGTGACAACTATCAATATGAGTGAACACACAGTCACCTTTGAGAAGTTGGTCAATCTACTCCAACAAGAAGAGGCAATGAACAACAAAGATCATGAAGATGAGCAAGCACTATCTTCCAATCATAAAGGAAAGGGGAAATTTCAGTCCAATAACAAGAAGTCCCAACAAAATCAAAGTCAACGAGACAACACCAAGAAGTGTCCCATTTGCAATAGAGGGGGACATGACATCAAATATTGTTGGTAAAATTCCTACAAAAAGGGTTCATCAAGAAATTCAAAACCCAATAACCAATAGGGTAACAATAATTCAAATAAAGGGAAGTCCAACAACAATAACAATCAAGGGCAGAAAAATGGTAATTGGCAAAGAAAACCCAAACAACAACTTGGGTACATTGTTGAACACAAGGATGATTCAAATGAAGGACACCACATGTATTTTCTCAATTTGATGAAGAAACCAAGTCCACACAAGATATTTGGTATGTTGACTTGGGTGCAACTCGACACATGACTGGATGTAAGAATTGGTTTTACACACTGCATGACTCACCTAACAAAAACCATGTGTCATTAGGTGATGACTCATCATACAGTGTCAAGGGGATTGGAAACATTTCACTACCTCTTGGAAAGCATGACTGTAAAATCATAAATGTATTGTATGTACCTAGGTTGACCAAGAATTTGCTATCAGTTAGTCAACTCCTTGATCACAACTTGAAGTTGGATTTTGACAGTAATAATGGAGAAAAAGTGTGCTTGATAAGAGATAAATCAAGAGGTTCCAAGATTTTAGCAAGAGCCTCCAATGTGGGATGCATATTCCAACTTGATTTTGTGCACAAGGATGATCAAGCTCTAGTGGCCAAAGACACACAATCTGCAGAACTATGGCATCGTAGATATGGTCACATCAGTTTTGGCTATCTCCAAACACTTCAAAAAGGCAACATGGTGAAAGGATTGCCTACACTCAAGCACAACACTGACAAGTGTCACAATTGCCTAGCTAGAAAGCAACACGGAGTACCCTTCCAGAAGAACACATATAGAGCTAAGGAAAGCTTGATCGGTGCACACCAATCTTTGCGGGCCCATGCAACCAAGTCATTCTGGATGTCAATACTTCATGCTTTGTGTTGATGACTACTAAAGAAAGATATGGATATATTGTCTAAGAAACAAGAGTCAAGCCTTTAAGACATTTCAGAAGTTCAAAGCACTTGTTGAGAATGAAGTTGGTCATAAGATCAAAACTCCCCGCTCGGATCGAGGGGGGGAATTCACAAGCAATGAGTTCAAGATTTACCTAGAAGCTCATGGGATTCATCAACAAATGCCTCCTACTCACACACCACAACAGAATGGTATAGTTGAGAGAAGGAATCGTATTATCATGGAAATGGTGCGATGTATGATTGATGACTCAGGTTTAACAAAGACATTTTGGGCGAGAAGTAAGTTGCAGAAGCTGTGATCTATTTGTTGAATAGAGTGCCACATGAGCTCTTGAAGGAGTGACACCTCAAGAAGCATGGTCAAATCGAAAACCATCAATTGCACACCTAAGAGTATTTGGGTGTAAAGCTAGCATGCACATACCCAAGAAGAACAGGAACAAGTTGGATATGAAAGCTAAGAAATTGATATTCATTGGATACAGTGAAGAAGCACTTGGGTATAGATTATGGGATCCGAAAGCAAAGAAAGTATACACAAGTAGGGATGTTGAGTTCTTTGAAAAGAAACAAGCGAGATGCTCCACTCAACGAATCAACAAACATGCAGAATACACCTCTTGTGAAGACAGAATTTGATGTTCCCATTTAAGATGACAGTGATGAATTGGATGATGGTGAAAAATTGGATCCACCACAAGCTAATGGAACAGCTAAGAAGTTACTTAAATGATATACTCAATTAATAAGAGATGAAAATTTGGATGAAGCACCTAGCACATCATCCGCTAGACCTAGAACTCTTGATCAAGCTCGTGAAGAGGTCAATTATGCCCTAATGAGCGAGTTGTTGAAACAGTTGAGCCATCTACAGTTCGGAAGCACTACAATCAAAATCTTGGAAAGATGCCATGGATTGAGTATCGATCGGTGATGAAGAACAACACATGGCAACTTGTCAACCTTCCAACAGGAATAAACCCATTGGATGTAGATTGATATTCAAGACTAAGTACAAATCAGATGGGACTATTGACAAGTATAAAGCAAGGCTAGTAGCAAAGGGGTATGCACAACAAGAAGGTATTGATTATGAGGAGACATTTGCTCCACAGCCAAGATCAAGATAATGAGGATGATCTTTGCTCTAGCTGCACAATTTGGTTGGAAAGTCCACCAAATGGATGTGAAAAGTGCCTTTCTTAATGGATATTTGCAAGAAGAAGTCTATATGACTCAGCCAGAGGGTTATGTAATACCAGGAAAAGAGATGATGGTATGCAGACTCATAAAATCTCTATATGGCCTAAAACAGGCACCCGGGCATGGTACATCAAAATTGATGAGCATCTCATAAGTCATGGATTCGAAAGGAATCCTTATGACCCCAATCTCTACCTCAAAAAGAAAGGGGGGGAGATTGTCATTGTGGTTGTTTATGTCGATGATCTAGTCATTACAGGTAGTTCTGTGAAGATGATCGATGCAACAAAGAAGGATTTTAATCGATCGTTTGACATGACAGATCTCGGGCTCATGCACTATTGTCTTGGGTTGGAAGTATGGCAAAAAGAGAATCATATCTTTGTGTCACAGTTGAAATACACCAAGACAACGCTCGAGAAATTCAAGATGATGGACTGCACTCCTATTGCTACACCTATGGAAGCGAGACTTCAGTTATCTCGTTCCGATCCATCACCACCGGTGAATGCAACTCTCTATCGGCAGTTGATTGGGAGTCTCATTTACCTGACATATACTAGACCAGATATCAGCTTTGCAGTCAGCTATTTATCACGCTTCATGCAAGAACCAAAAATATGTCATTGGAAAGCAGCAAAGAGAATACTAAGATATCTAAAGGGTATAGTTGACCTTGGTCTAGAGTACAAGAAGAATGACAATTTCTTCTTGACAGGATATTCAGATTCAGATCATGCAGGAAACATGGATGATAGGAAGTCAACATTAGGCTTCGTCTTCTTTATGGGATCTGGACTGATATCATGGGGAAGCAAGAAACATAACTTTGTTTCTCGCTCTTCTACAGAAGCAGAGTATCGAGTTGCAGGTGAAGCTGTTTGTGAAGCAATATGGCTACGCCGAATACTGGAAGGAATTGGTCTACCACAACAGAAATCTACTCCAGTATATGTTGATAATGAAGGAGTTCTAAAGCTTGTTCGCAATCCATTATTTCATGAGAGAACCAAGCATATTGAAGTACAGGTTCATTTCATACGCGAGCATGTCTTGAAGCACAACATACAGCTCCATTTCTATCCTACAGCTGAACAGAAGGCAGATGTTTTCACTAAGTCACTTGCACGTGACAAATTCACACTGTTCAGAGAGTTCCTCTCCACTTCATTGGAAACTATGAAAAATTAAGGGGGGGAATGTTAGCATAATTTAGCATAGGCATATTTATTGCATTTTATTGCATTGTCTTTTATTTAATAATGTGCAACATGTGCACTCTAGTCTAGTGACTTGCATTCAATATTGTTATGTTGGATAACATTCAATATTGGTATTAGTAGTAATTACATGTGCATGTGAGATGGGTCTTATCATCTCGTAGTTGGTGTCTGCTAGGGTGTCATGTCTATCCATATGAGGCTGTCTAATATCTATAAATATTACAGCTCTTGCATTGTAATGTAATCTGATTTCATGATCAATAATATTTGTGAGGCTTCCATCCCTCTTTGGTCATTGCAATCTTATTCTATTTTATCATTTGGTATCTAAGCTATACCATTATTATCAGTAATTCCCTTTTATCATTAAGTAAATTTTGTTTCTAGATTAGTAAACTAATCATGTTGCTAAACTAATTATGGATGGGACAAAAGAATTCATTTATTATATTAGATGGTTCTTTGGTTTAAGTGTTCTAAGTGGTTCTAAGCATTCTTTTGTTTAAGTGGTTTAAGTGATCTTGAGTGTTGTACACTCTACCTCTCCTTAGAAATTTGGATTAGGCCTTAAGGGCCAATTTTTGAGGCTTGTGGGACAAGTTAAACTTGTCCCACACCTCTTAATTTATTATACCAACCCTACCTATGGGTTGGGGGGTCAAAAATAGACCCCATTATGTGTTTTGGAAGGCAAAAGGTGAGTTTTAATTGCACTTTCTTACATAAGTTTATTTCTTTATCCTAAAGGGTATAGTTTGGATTGGTGTGTGTAAGAGGTTTTTCATACCTCTCAACCACTCATTAATTATTCCTTGGGGTCTGGGTTTGACTTGAGTGATGTGGGGTGGAGAAGAAATGATGTGGCATTCTACATGGAGCCACATCATCTCCCTCCTCCTCTTTTCTATTTATTGAAATTTTTGGGAAGTAAATGGGGTTACTTGCTTAGCTTTGGATCTTGGATTTTTGAGTGCTTTCTTGTTGGAATAGAAGGGAGCTTGGAGTTACTTGAGTTTGAAATATTTTGGAACTTGCTTGAAAAGTGGAGCTTTACCATGGAAAGGTAGGATTTTGCACTCTTGTTTTGTTGTATGTTATGTGTTGTATGGATGTGTGTTCTTGTTTGAAGTGTTGGGTAGTAAATTGACTTTAGGTTGTGTTGAGATTTGGAAATGGGGATGAAATATTTTGAGATGCATAAGAGTTTCTTTATGTTTTTAGGAGGGAGTGGGTTTTAGTTCCCCCTTGTTCTATTTTTTTATTTTGTGTATTGTGGGAGCCATAAGAGAGAGGTAGGCATAAGAGAAATAGATTTATTATTTTGGGGAGGCATAAGAGATTTTGGAATTGATTGTATTGTGGAGGATTTTATAGGTGGACATAGAAACCCTTGGGAGGCACAAGGGCACCCCCACATTCCTATCTCTACTTAGCTTATTTTAGGAGCCATTGTTTTGGGAAGTCTCGTGCTTAAAAATGAGTGTTTTATGGTTATTTGTTTCTTGTGTGTGTGTTTATTAATAGTAAGTGTGGAATAATTTTAGAATTTCCATTTGTTTTATCCATCCATTATTTCCTTGTGGTTGGGGCTCGGGTGACAACAAGAAGAAGTTCTTCTTCTTCTCATTGGAGTTTTGGTTGGGTGGAGTTTTTTGTGTCTCCCTCCTTTTTCATTGTTGTGATCAAGTGAAGAAAGATGGAGATCTTATTGAAGAATTGACACTTGGAGTTTTTGTGAAATCAAGAATTCCTTCCTTGTGAGAAAACCATTATTTTGTAAATTCCCACTTAGGTGGAGGAGTTGTAGTATTACATTCTTTAAAAGAAATGTTGCACTCTAAGTTTCATTTACTAAGTTGTATTATTATTTTGAGGTAAATTCATTAAGGAATGTGTATTTTCCCTTCTCCTTAAATTTTAGAATGTGAAGGAAGAAATTTAATGGGAATTATGTTTAAAAGTTTAGTTGTAGTGTATTATGAGAAAGAAAATTTCTTCTATTGAAAGAAAAATTCTATGCTTAAGGAAAAGAAAGTTTATTTTCATTGTTAAAGTTGCATTATTGTAAAAAGGAAAGAAAGACATTTTAGTAAAGCTAGTTTTACATAATGGAAATGTAGTTGAAAAGAAAACAACTATTCCTATTTTAGTTGATTGGTGGTTTTCATTTAGTGTGTATTTTCTTTTTGAATTTTTTTATTGCAAATCCATTATAAATTGTTAAAGGAAATGAAATTTATTTTCTTCTACCTTCTATACAATATTTATCAAATTGTTAGAGAAGAAAGTGTTAGTGCAAGTTTTTAACTTGTCAATATTACTATCTATATTTCATTTTTATTTTGATAGTAATATTAATATTTTAAATATTATTAATAATGAAATATTTTAATATTAATGGGACTTATTAATATGAAAATATATTGATATTCATATACTATTAATATTATTATATTAATAAAAGTATACCATTATCAAATATAGTTATTGAAATAATATTATAATATTATATATGTATGTATGTATATATATGTGTGTATATATATACATATGTATATATAAGTATTATATTAAATAGTTTTGTTATTGAAAAACAGTTAAAAAAGAAATCATATCGATGAAATACTAACTAAATATAATGTAAATTTTAACAAAAAAAAAAGTTTTAAATTGTGGAAGCTTGCGGTTGTGGCAGTGCAAGTGTTAGTGGGGAAAAGAGTTATGGGGAGGGTCACTTACCTCACCCCCACTACATTAATAATGGGATGGGAGGTGGGGTCGATGACCCTCCTCCCAACCCCAAATTAAAACAATTACTAACATAACAATCCCCCTTATTCAAATAGTTCTTAATCGGCCCAATCACTAGTAATTTACACATGCGCATTCCTTTTTTCTATGGTATGTGTAAATAGAAAATACGATTGAACCTCATTGTAATTTGGTGTTATATATATATATATATATATTCTTCATATATTCAATCACTTTGTATGTTTTTGTTTATTACGGGGTTTTATTAAAATAAAATATATACATATATATAGGTATACAATTGTATATACACATATATATGTATATATTCTTCCACCTACATGAAAACATGTACCAAATTTTACCCTATCACTAAAATGGGGCAAAACCGATATGTCCATTTGCGTAAATCTTAAAATAATGAGATAAATGAAATAGATGAATACATTGAAACCCTAGATGAGGGTGTAAAAGAAATATGAAAATAAATGAAGCATGTACGCCTCTCCAAAATCTTGAGATGACCTCCAATGGCTTTCTCGTGCCTCCACCAATCTGTAAAATAAAAGAAAAATAATAAGTCAAATAAAAGAGAAAAAAGTCTTTCATAAGCAAACTTAGGGTTAGTGGAATCCTTTTATTTTTCACCCCAAATGAATCCATCCAATGGATGGGATTCATCCGTAATAAAATTAGGTGGGGAGTGGTTGGGTAAAATTCAAATTTTAAATTTTAAATGCATGGGTTGACTTTTAAAGGGGGCCACTTTAATTGTGTAACGGGTGTGATTATTTTTCTAACCCTTTTACTAAATTAAGAACCTTGTTATGTGTTTTTAAAAAAATTCACCTTGTGGGATTAAAATAACTTTAGTATTTGATTAAATAGGCCCCTTTACCTATGGGATTAATTTGTTCTAGTTGACTATAGTGGAAATTAAATGACTTATCATAATAAAATTTAAAGGAAATCGAACCATGCCTTAGACTAACTAAGTTGTTAAAAGATAATGAGGGTTTGAATTATTTTTATTATAATGGGGATTGAAAAAGAAAATTTATATTATTCATTTAATGTAACTTACAAACAAGAATGTGACAACTGTTAATTTGAAACTTTTTACGGTCACGTTTTTCAATAAAAATTATTTCATAATTTTTCTAACTTGCCCTAGGTTATTCTTGGGTTTCGTGTGGGAAAATTTAGTGGGGATTACAATTGGTTTTAGAGCCATGGGTTCAAAGCTTGGACCCTTGGGAAGACTGGAAAACATGAGACATGAACATTTAACCTAGCACAAATATATATTTTTAACATAGAAAAAAACATTGTTTGATAATTTTATAACATAGTAAACTTAGAAACTGAAACAAAACCTAGAATGATGAACTAACTCTCACCTTGGTCTGTGTAGGAGGTGTGCACTAGATGAAGGGTTCTTGCGCATGTAGATCTAGACTTTCCACCTCATATCAGGATGTAGTGGCCATTCTACCTCATATTTTAGAGACGCTTTACGACGTCAATACCGCTGCTAGACACGAGAGGGTTCTTAAGAGGATGACCTTTCAAGCATGATAGGGATCCATCGGTGAGGATCATGCATCTCCTTAACACATCAAGGATCATAGGGCGAGATAAATTTTGTGTGGAGTTGGCTAGGGAAGATTCACCGCAGAGGGCACATGGAGAAAAGATTTGGGACATAGGGATAGATCTCGGAGCCCTACGCAGAGGAGGAGCATGCAGAGAGACCTATGGGTCATTGGTAATTAACTACGAGACCATATCGGGGAGATCCCGAAGCTATGCCTATCTCACCATTCTAGAGATACACATGGTTTTCGGGTAGGGTCTCGACTTGTGAGCTTGAGTGGGTTCTTCAAGCTTTTTCCATGTACTTAGAAACATGAAATATCATGTTGTAATCCATAATTTGAGGGGTGGAGTAGGTGTCTAGTGGAGGAAAGAGGAGCAAAAGCTCCACGTAGAATTAGAGACAGATTACCTTTGAGCTCTTTGAGGAATGGTTTAGGAGCATTTATTTATCAAGGAGCTTCATTCAACGAGAGGATAGACAAGTTTCATGACCTCCGTCAGGCATCCATGACTATAGCAAATTATGAGAGTCAATTTTTGACCTACATCAGTATGTTGACTCTATGTGGGACGAGCGAGTTGATTCAAAGGTTCATGTGTGCTTGAATTTGGATTTGGGGCGTGTAGTGCGTATCCATTTCCCACTAACCTTAGCAAAGGCCGTTGAGAAAACCTACATCACAGAGGAGGCTCAGGGAAAGACTTAGTAGGATAAGGATAGATTGCAGAGCCACATCCAGTAGATGCAGGATAACATGTCAAGGGGGTTATGTCCTCTTCCTTGTGGTGGACATGGTTCGCACAATCTTCATTCAGCCCACCATAATAGCCACCTCAATAGGAGTAGCAGCAAATGCATCCACCATTCGAGACTCTACTCATAGATTCGATGCTCATAGGGTACGGAGTATGGGGCCTCCTCCTAGGGGTCCCATTAGGACATAGGATGCACTAAGATCTCAATCGAAGGAGATCGTCGGTAGATATCTCAAGCGATCCACAGCCGGATCATCAAGATCCATGGCACAAAATTCTAGAGTACCGGTTAGAGCTGCATCTCACTAGAGAGGACTAGGTAGCTGTTATGGTTGTGGCGTTGTTAGACATCATTGGAGAGAGTTCTCATAGAACCCTAGTAACAAGGGTAAGGCACATATTTTGAGCCTACGATTGGCAACATGGGACATAGCCATTAGATCTATGTAGCAGTCGAGAACCACCAGGCTGAGCAATAAAGTACTGTGATAGAGACTACAAGTAACATTAGTGGTATTCCCACCTCTATATTGTTTGATTCTAGTTCATCTGATTTATTTATTACACCATCTTTAGTGGAGCGTTATAGGCTTGTGGGAGTTAGGTAGGGTCTTAGTTGGGACGTTGAGATGGCTTCTGGAGCCAAAATATTTGTAGACTCCTTAGCTAAGGAGTGTGTAGTGGATTTGTGATGCTTCACCTCTACCTCAGATCTTCGTATCCTTCCGTTGGGTTTGTATGGAGTCATCTAGGGCATGGACTAGATGTCTTAACATAGAGCCACAGTGGACTAATACCATAAGACTATATCATGTACGAGATGATCTAGGAGTTCAAATCGGTGATAACAGGAGTTAGGAGGCTGTTTCATCCGCACTATTTCCATTATGCAACTTAAGCGGTGTGTGTGACAAGGTTTCCATATGTATGCTGCTACGGTTAGTGACAGATCGAGGATGAGTCTAGTGGGCCATATCTTGATGGCCATCACATATCGAGAGGTTTTTCAGATGTCTTTCTATGGGAGATTCTTGGATTACCTCCTGTTGTATATATCTCCCTCCTCAGTAAATATAGACAAACAAAAGAATATGGAAATCAAAGAAACTCAAAACCCAACATTTATTTACGCCACGGTCACACCTGGAGTAGATTAGAAGGCGCTGACATGGAAAAATTTGTGCCCCTAGCGCATATTAAAGGCGCCGACACCACATTTTCAGAACCTATGGTGCACTTAAAGTATGTTGATGTGAGGATGGATGCGCCAAGGCGCACCTTCAGGAGGCATAACATTTTGAGCATTGACACCCGAACCCGACAAGAAGCAAACCCTGACCCAAATATTCAAATGACCATAACTTTTTATAGGGAGCTCGGATTCAGCAAAGGTTGGACTTTTCGGAAATATTACAAGGTCCTATATTGGGTGAGAACAAGTTATTCAAAAATAAAAAAATACAGTTCGCCATTGTTTTGGGTTTGCTTTAGGGTTCTCACCTACCACCATAATGAGATGAATTAAATACAATCTGGAGGTGGTTGGGGTAGATTTGGAATTCCTCTCTCTTCCCTATCTCATTCTTCCTATAAATTGTAAGGAGGGGGTTCTTTCTAAAGGTTGGACATTCTTGTTTTCCCCTCCCTTCTTCTCTTTGGCATGTGAATTTGTGGAGTTCAACCCTCCCATCTTAAGCTGTAATGCATCTTTTCCTCTTGGCATTTTGTAGGGTATTGTATCAATATTTGGAGTAAATAACGCATGTCTATGGATGATTATCAACCCTCTCGTGTTCATTTGCATCCTCTTGATATTTCATTGGAAATTTGATTATCGTGCATGATCTTGAATTGCATTTTAATGGTTTGTGTTTATTGGCAAGACAAGTTTTCTTCATTCCTTGGTGCATCACATTTGTTAGTTTAGGTTTATTTTTATGCATGTTCTTACCCTGTCTCCTTGGCAAGTTACATTAGGTTTTTGAGTAAACCCTCTACATTTTTATGTGTGCATCTGAATAGAGGAATAGGAACCGGCCTTCATCTGGAGATATTTCCCGATTCACAAGGTCCCACACTTGGGAAAATCTCCATGTTATGCAATCGTACTAAGAGTCTCAACCCATCGAGTGTAGAATGTTATGGGTGTTATGATTCGCCATCAACATCCCCCATGTGAGATAGATTTTCACATAGATTTGGTTTTGAACTCAGAGCCTATCTCGTGAGCACCGTATCGGATGAATAACCCTGAGCTCTGTGAGCTCAAGTTACAACTTGAGGGCCTTCTAGAGAAAGGCCTAATCCATCCTAGTGTATCCCCTTTGGGTGCACCAATTATTTTTATGAAGAAGGAAAAATGACTACATTTGTGTATTGATTATCGCCACACGAACAAAGTTACAATCAATAATCGTTACCCCCTTCCACACATTGATTTTTTTATCAAATGAAGGGGGCCATAATATTTTTCAAGATGGATCCTAAGTTGCGATATCATTAGATGAGGATCACGGAAGTAGATATACCACTACGAGTTCACGGTAGTGCCTTTTTCTTTGATGAATGCCCCCGAGTGTACATGAGATTGATGAATGGGGTATTCCAGAAATTTTTGGATCACTTCGTGCTCATTTTTCTTGATAAAATTCTAATATATGCACATACATGTGAGGAGAATGTGGAGCGCGTTCTCAAGGTTATTCAGTGTCTTCCTGAGCAACATCTTTATGGGAACTGGAGAAGTATATTTTCTTTCGAGATAAAGATGAAGTATCCGGGCTATCATTTCTCGAGAAGGTATCGGTGTCAATCCTTCCAAGATTCGAGCTATTATGGATTTCCCAAAGCACCCACTAGTGTGAGCGAGGTGCATAATTTCATTTGTTTTATAGGATACTAAAGGATGTTTGTATAGGATTTTTCTCGATTTGCACACCCATCACTTCCCTTTAGAGTAAAGGGAATAAGTTTGTATGGTCGGATAGATGTGAGAAGGCCTTGGGACACTAGAGGAATGTCTCACGATAATGCATATTCTTCTAGTACTAGACCCTTAGGGTGAGTTCTTCATTTGCACAGATGCTTCTTTGGCATGAATTGGAGATGGGTTTGATGTAGGAGGGCTGAGTAGTTTCGTTTTAGTCTTACAAACTCAAGGATTATGAGATCAATTATCGACTCATGATCTTGATCTTACTGATAGTTTTGCATGCCTTGGTGCGGTGGAGACACTTCTTTCTTTGCGAGATATTTACACTCGGGACTAATAACTTGAGTCTTCAAGGCACCTCTTCACGCATCCCAATCTCAATGCTCATTAGTGGTATTGGATGGAGTTTCTTTGTGATTATGATATGGAGATAGAGAATGTGAAGGGGAAGGAGAATGTGGTTGTAGACACCCGAGTAGATGGAGACATGTGGCTACGGCTACTTCAATGGATATAGATTTATATAGTAGGATTTTTCTACAGCTTCCTCATGATAGCTTCTACATTGTAAAGAGGAGTAGAGATTGAGTCTCGAGACCTTTGAGCGGAGATTTTATGGATTTTTATTAGATACATATTGCCTTCTCGGGCATAGAGGCTGAATATATGTTCTTTAAGACAAAGGCTTGAGACAAGACATTTTGAAAGATGATCAACATGCACCTTATTCACCTATCCCGGGGTGAAGAAGATGCATGCCACCTTGAGACAATTGTACCATTGGATAGGACTACGAGAGAGACATGGTTCAATTTGTGTCACGTTGTTTAGAGTGTCGAAGGTGAAGGTCAAGGATCAATGTCCAGATGACCTTATCTTCCTTCATGCTATACCGGAGTGGAAATGGGACACCATTTCCATGAACTTCATAGTTGGGTTCGATGTCGAAATACCACAACGATGCTATCATGGTCACGGTGGATAAATTGATGAAAGTTGCTCATTTTCCTCCGGTGAAGACCACCTACACAACTCGTGCGGTGGCATGGCTATACCTTGATGAGATTATCAGATTAGACGTGATTCGTGGAATATCATTTTTGACCGTGATCCCTTGTCCACTTCTAACTTATGGACTATGATGTAGTATGCTCTCGGGATGAAGATGGAAAGAATGAGAAGGTAAATCAAACGGGAGGACATGCTTAGAATGTATATCATGGACCTTATGTTGAGGTGGGAGGAGTTCTTGTATCTAGTGGAGTTTTCCTATAATAGGAGTTTTCAAAGTTCGATAGGAATGGATCCTTTTTAGGCCTTTGTATGGTAGAGAGTGCAATACACCTCTTAGTTGGGACATCTTGTAGGACAAGGTTTTTCTTGGGAAAAATTTACTACAGGATATGGAGCAACATGTTTTTATGATCATGTAGAGATTCCGGGAGGCATAGGATATGCAGTAAGAAGTATATGGATCAACATAGGTCGGATCATAGTTTTGAGGTGGCCACGAAGGTGTTTCTTCATGTCAAGTCTCATAAGATCCCTATCCATTACGGAAAAGTCTCTACGCTTGCTCCTATATTTGTGGGTCCCTTTGAGATCTTAGACTATATTGGTCCTTTGGCCTATCGTCTAGCATTGCCACCTAGATTTTCTCACGTCCATAATGTGTTTCATATTTTTTTACTTAGGAGATATATTGTTGTTCCTTCTCATGTATTATATTGGACCTCATTGTAGGTGAAGGATCAGGGATAGGTGATGGTGGAGCCCATATGTATTTTAGAGCATAGGATGTTGGGCCTGCGAGGCGAGAGAGATTGACCGGTTTCAAGTCTAGTGGGATAGGTATGATGAGATTTCTATTACATGGGAGGATGCTACATTCATTGCTACAAGTCAAGTTTCCACATCTATTTCAGTGACTTCCGGGAGGAATTCAAGTCTAATGGGAGGGGGATGTCGTGTCCACTTCCCTTTCACACTTATTAGATTTTGATTTCGATTCTTGTTGGTTATATATATGGATATTATCGTATCATTTTGGATTAGAATGATTATTAGATGATAGAGACACTTGGAATATTGATGTATTTCGATTCATAGTATAATTATGTTGATTTTCTTAGAGATACATTTGTATTGATGATGATGTTTTGTTGACATATTTATATATTTCTCACATTCAACATTTTCACCATATTGAGTAGGATTTACAAAGTGAACTAACCTTCTAATAATATTGGTATTGATAAATGTAGAATTGAGATGTTGTTGGAATTTTAAAATAGTAAAATTATTTTCCTAGATGATAATTTAATTTATGTATGGATGAGTTTTTTCTTATATGCATATATTTTATCTTAAATTTTTTTATGTGGCCATGAGGCGGAAGGAGGTATTGTGTGTTTTGCAGGTGATTATATCACAATAATAAAAGGGTGATTGGAGACCAACCACATTAGAATGCTTTGGAAGGATTTTGAAATGGTCACTATGGAAACTTGTGTTACATTATGTGTGTGTTTTTTAGGGAGTCCCTATGGGGGATTACCTCAATTGTGACCAAGCGGTTTGTGTGTTTTTTTCTTTTCCTTTATTTTATTTTAGAGTATGTGATTTTATATTGATGTAATTCACTTTTATCATTAATTAATTTATGTGTCTAGATTAGTAAATTAATCATGTTGTTAAACTAATTATGGATGGGAAAAAAATTAGTCATTTATTAGATTAGATAATTCTTTGGTTTATGTGTTGTAAGTTAAATGTATGTGATCATGAGTGGTGTACACTCTACCTCTCCTTAGAAATTCGGATTTGGCCTAAAAGGCCAATTTTGGAGGCTTATGGAACAATTTAAACTTGTCCCACACCTCTTAATTTATTATACCAACCCTACCTATGGGTTGAGGGGTCAAAAATACAACCCATTATGTGTTTTGCAAGGTAAAAGGTGATTTTTAAATGCACTTTCTTACTTGATTGTTAGAGAAGAAAGTGTTAGTCCAAGTTTTTAACTTTTGAATATTACTATCTATATTTTATTTTTATTTTGATAGTAATATTAATATTTTAAATATTATTAATAATGAAATATTTTAATATTAATGGGACTTATTGATATGCAAATAAATGGATATTCATATCCTAGTAATATTATTACATTAATAACAAGTATACAATTATCAAATATAGTTATTGAAATAATTTTATAATATTATATATATATTATTATATATATCTATATATATACACACACACACATATGTAAATATATGTAATTATTATATAAAATAGTTTTTATTATTGATTTTTTTTTTTTTAAATCAATCATATAAATTAAATACTAACTAAATATAATGTAAATTTGAACAATTTTTTTTTTTTTAAATTGTGGAAGCTTGTGGTTGCGGCCTATGCAAGTATTAGTGGCGAAAAGGGTTGGGGGGTGCCAAACTCACTCCCCACCCCATTAACAATGGGATGGGGGTTCGGGTCGAGACCCTCCCCCAACCCCAAATTTAAATAATTACTAATATAATCCCTCCTTATTCAAATAGATCTTAATCTGACCCAATTACTAGTAACATAGACCAGCGCATATCTTTTTTTTGTGATCGTGTAAATAGAAAATGTAGACGAACCTCATTGTAATTTGATCTTATATATATACTGTATGTTTTTCTTTATCATGGGTTTTTATTAAGATACAATCTAATAAAATATATACATATATATAGGTATACAATTGTATATACACATACATATGTATATATTTTTCCACATAAATGAAAACATCTACCAAATTTAATCCTATCACTAAAATGGGGCAAAACCCATATGCCCATTTTGGGAAAATTTAAATAAAATAGATGAATACATTGAAACCCTAAATGAGGGTGTAAACAAAATAAGAAAATAAATGAAGCATGTATGCCTCTCCAAAAGCTTGAGATGACCTCTAATGGCTTCCTCCTTCTCCTCCACCAATCTGTAAAACAAAAGAGAAATAATAAGTCAAATAAAAGAGAAAGAATCCTTTCATAAGAAAACTTAGGGTTAGTGGAATCCTTTGATCTTGTGGCCCCAAATGAATCCATCCAATGGATGAGATTCATCCCTACAAAAATTAGGTGGGGAGTGGTTGAGTAAAATTCAAATTTTAAATTTTAAATGCATGGGTTGACTTTTTAAGGGGGCCACTTTAGTTGTGTAAGGGGTGGGATTATTTTTCTAACCCTTGTGCTAAATTAAGGACCTTGTTATTTTTTTAAAACTTATCACCTTGTGGGATTAAAATAACTTTAGTATTTAATTAAATAGACCCCTTTACCCATGGGATTAATTTGTTCTAGTTGACTATAGTGGAAATTAAATGTTTATCGCAATAAAATTTAAAGGGAAAGTGAACCATGCCTTAGAATAACTAATTTGTTAAAAGAAAATGAGGGTTTTAATTATTTTATTATAATGGGATCAAAAAATGAAATTTATATTATTAATTTAAAGTAACTTTGAAACAATAATGTGACAATTGTTAATTCAAAACTTTTTGTGGGAAATTATTCCATAATTTTTCTAGCTTTCCCTAGGTTGTTATTGGGTTTCATGTGGGAAAATTTAGCGAGCGTTACATAGCTTGAGGGCTCAAAAAAACACATCCAAAACTAACATTTGATGGATGAACGCGCAATGAGAAATTTCCTACAAGTTCCCTATCTATGGAGAATTCATCGTGAGTCGATGGGACTAAGAATTTACAAACGAGTTTCAAATGATTACAGGTTTTCCAGAGCCATTGTTTGTAATTAGTCTAGTCTTACCTAGTCAAACTGAGATTGGAGGCCTACAAAATGATATTTCCAAACTAACTAGAAGAGTGTTTTTTTCCAAATTGACGGTTCCAAGTAATTATCTTGTAAAACTACTAGAGGTTTGTGAAGGTGGTCAATCGTTTCACTTATTATGGTTTAGATGGTGACCTAAAATGAAATCCAACATTTTTAGTTTTCACAGCTTCCTAAAAGTGTGAAACAGAGTATCAGGGCTCCTAGAGGAGCGACGAAGAGAGTGCAAATAATCCAACCAGGTCGAGTTAATGGTTAATGTGACTCTCTACATAAAAAATAACACATACACCATATGACATATCCTTTATGATGCTCATAGTTTTTTTTAGCAAGTCTCTGGAAATCACATTTTTTTAACTTTGGAAGGTAGACATAAATAATTTTTAGTTAACTCATCTAGCTCTTACCAAAATAAACAGTACACGAGTACCATGTTTTGATGCCCTAGGTTTAGCAATGTATGAGGTTATGGTTAGGGATACGATTGAGAGTCGAATTGTAATTTAGTAGAAAATCATGAGGTGTTGTTTTATTGATAGCACTAGTCATCTGGTTAAATTGTTCAGTTTATTGAGTATCTAATATTTTAATACTTTTACTTTACTGTAAATTAATAACCAAATTATAAGAGATAAAGGTAATAAGACCATGCTTGTAAATACAAGTGTATGTATTGTAAGTGGTCCTTGAGGAGGGTTTACCACACTCCTCAAGACTCCCACATACTTTCAACATTCCACCAAACAATCCGCATGCATCCACAATTCCACCATTGCATTGTCTCGAATTATTTTATACTCATTCCACAAAGTGATTAGAGAATTCTCTAGAAACATCACCTATTAGAACAAGTTTGTAGTGCCCACTTCCCTTTAAAACTTTTGATATTGATCATGATACTACTGATTATATTATAGACATTAATATAGTTTTGATTTAGTATGGTGTTAGATGTTAGATCATGGATTATACTTGGATTTGATATATATAATGCATGATGATTATTAGAGACACTTTACATATTGATGTTGATATATTGTTTGACATGGTTATATTATAGATGTTGTTCGGACTTGTGATATTTGGATATTTTCAGTAGACCTAGAAAATGAGAATTGAATTAAAATTGATGATGATATAGTTGTGGATGAAATTGTAAGTGATACTGCTGATTATCTTGATGATTGTTGTGATTCACATATATGTCAATGATCTTGAAATTATATTTATATTAATTTGGATGTTCTAATATGGCCACGAGGTGAAGGAGGTATTTTTATTATATAGGTTTAAAATATAACAACAAACATAAGGGGATTGGAACCAACCACATTGGAATTCTAGATGAATTCAAAAAAGGTCACCATGACAACATGTATTGTTTTGTGTATGTTTTATTGTTTGTATGGATTCCCATGGGGGGGGATCACCTTCAAAAGTGACCATAGGACTTTGTGTATTTCTTTTATTTGGTTCCTTTGTTTAAGTTAGTATCTGTTTTATAAATAATGTGTTCCTCGTTCTATTTAATTAAATCATGTGTAAATATTGTGAGTAATCATGTTGTTAGATTAACTAATTAAAATGGGTCAGGAAAATGTAATTAATATATTTGTTGGCTCTTGGATCAAGTGTTGTAAGTAATGTGTAAGAGATAAGTAAGTTTATTTTGGAGTAAGAAACACTCCATCTTCTTTAAAATTTGAATTTGTCCTTGGAGGCTGATTTTGGAGACTTGTGGGATAAGTTAAACTTGTCCCATGCCTCTTAAATTTATATACCACCCTTGCCTATGGTTGGAGGGTTAAATTTAGACCTTCTTTGTGCATTTTTGTAAGTCAAATTGAATGTTTTAATTGCACTTTCTTACATGTTATTAATTTCCATCCTTTAGCGTATGGGCTTGATTTGAGTATATAAGTACAAACTGTCATATTATTAACCTATTTATTTATTGTGCCTTGGAGATTGAATTTGACTTGTGATTTGGAGTTGAGGATGTGTGATGTGGCATCCTACATAGATCCAACTCATCCTCCTTTCTTGCCACTTCTACATATTCGAATTCATTTTCTTGTTTTTGGGTTACATTCTTTTGGTTGCTTCACTTTTGAATACTTCATGTGGGGGTTATTCTTTTTCTGTTATGAGCTCTTGCTCATGGAGAAATTTGTAGACTTTTTAAAGACACGTGTTTCATTGATCTTAGGTTGTTTTACATTGGAAAGCTTGTTGTTTGGAACTTGGAACAAACTCTATTATGGAGAGGTAAGAGCTTGGCTCTTGAAATTCTCTTCTTTTATTTGTGCAAATGTTATTGTTGTGAATGTTTTGGCATGTGTGTGGGTTGTTTGGGTAGATGGCCTAGGGATGGTGTAGGAGAATACTATGGGGTATTTCTATGGGAGGCATAAGTGTTTTGGGGAGGTATAAGTTTGGAGGGAGTTGGGATTTTGGTTCCACCTTAAATATAAATAGCTTGTATTTCTTTACTTGTTATGGGGTGCCATAAGAATTTGGGGAGGTTTAAGGGTATGTCGGGTATTTGAAATGATATATATATATATATATATATATATATATATTCGGCATCTTGTTCTCAGTGGTGATACCCATTTCCCCTTTCGCAAGGTATAAGCAACATCTCCCATAGTTTCTTACTCCTTTGGCTTACATGGTGAAGCCTGAGTTTTGTTTGTTACATTTTAATGTGGTTGTAAACTGCATTCTATTTTGGACTGTATTTTGAATGAGAAATATGTCTTGCGTTGTGGAAGCCTGTTGTTGCCATGTGTTGAAAAATATTTCTAATTTCAATATGGTTGGGGCTCAAGGGCCAATGAATAAGGATGGCTTCTCCTTTTCATTGGATGTCTTGGTTGGGTGGAGAGCATTTCCTTTCCCCTATTCTATTGTGATCAAATTGGAGAATGATGGAAATTCATACTATTGTTTTGGAGCTGTGAAAGAAGACAAAGTTTGGCTGTCCTTTGTGAAACTTCCTTTTGTAAAACCTTTTTCCCACTTCAAGTGGATGACTTGTAATATTATTGGATTGGATAGTATTCTATTTTGGAAATAAAATTCTATTTTAATTTGAAATGACATACTCTGTAATGTTATTCTGAGAAATGAAAAGAAGATTTGTATTCTGTGTTTTGAAATGGAATGGAAAAGGACAAGTTTGATAGTCCTTGTTGAGATTATTCTTATTGTAACCCTTTTCCACTTGAAGTGGATGAACTTGTACATTATTGGTGATGGAAATATGTTTTTATTGGCTATGAAAGTTGCAATTCAAACTGTGAAAGAGATATACTCTATTTTCTGGTTTTGAATAAACATGGAAGAAATTGTATTCTGTACATGCTAATTAAAGAGGAAGATAGAGTTCGACAGGTCCCTTGTGAAACTTCTTTTTTTACCCTTCCCACTTGAAGCTGTATGATATTGTATATTATTTTAGTGGAAAGACTACTTTGTTTTCGCTTATGAAAGTTGTAATTGATTATGGAAGAATATATCTAGTATTCGATTACGTGGAATGAAAAGAAAGATATGCTTTTGGTATGTTGTATTTCGAAAATAAATGGGAAAGAAGTTGTAAGAGATTCCTTTGAATTAATAGAAGTTTTTTTCCTTGTTCATACGATATTATTTCCATTGGAAATTTGTGATTGATATAGAGTAGGAAATCTCGTTGTAAAAGTCAAAAGGAAGCACGTATGAAGAAATATTGCCTGACTTTCTGTCTCATTTGAAATTTTAAAATTTCAAAAATTATATAGAAGTGCATTCTTGTCTTTATCATTTCATCACGGGAAAGAAAAGTATTTAAAACTAGAATGGAATAAATTTAATGTTTTTGCATGACAAAAGAGATAGTTTAATTTCTATTCTTGAAGTGTACAAACCTCATTTCTACTTCGTTGTATACTTTGTAAATTCCTTTTTATCAAATGTCCAAAAAAACCTCCAAATGTATAAGAGATAAATGAAATATTAATTCCGAATTAATGAGATCATAATGCTCCCCAAACTAAACTAAAACACGAAGAAATCTTTAAACAACCTTTAAAATCAAGTAAAGGTGAAATTGCAGGTTTTCGATGTGTAAACATTGGTAATTTGCCAATGCAAATCAATCAAGAAAATTTAACCTTGAAATATATCCTAAAATATTTCAAGTGAAGTCCTCCATGATTTTTGGCATATCGAGAAAGAATTAATGGAAAATTTGAACAAAATCGATAAGTTAAAAATGTCAGTTCACTTTCTAAGTGACACAAATATGTTTTCTCAAAATTTACCATTAAAACGTCATCCAAAATAAATTGTTAAGGTTTCTATGCAAAGAGGACGTTGAGAGCTTTCCAAAATTCCTCGCTTGCCAATAACCAAGTTCCCAGGTAAAAGTTATGACCTTCTCGAAGTTTTTACTTCATCTCAGGCTCAAAATTTAAATTTAGCGAAGGGGAAAATTTTGTTAATCGATCCCGTGGGCCAGAATTTGACATAGAGCACTTGGGAAAAAAGTCACAAAACTCCCCACATGACTCTGCAAGCCTACATCTTCCTGTTTGGCGGAAAAAATTCTAAGTCCAAAAGTTAAGTTGGAAAAATTTTCCTCCGAGGCCCTACCACCCCACAGCCAATCATTGATCAACATGTGGCTTCGTTGGGCTTTGGCGGAGGCTCAGATAAATTTTAACCTTAAGCGCTTTCAAAATTAAATTTGGAAAAAATTGCAAGTTTGCTGCTCGCAACCCGCCGGCCTGCAAATTAGGTGCTACCACATGGCTTCACGAGGCATCGATGGAGGAGCAGATATTTTTAAGCCTTAACGCTTCAGAAAACTTTTGGGAAAAATTCCCTATTTCTCCCTGCTAGCCCGCCACCCCGTGGCAATGAGAAAAGTTCCACATGGATTCCTTAGACATCGGTGGAAGAGCAGAGTGTTTTAAAACCCTACACTTCAAAGATCAAATTTTCCATCTTATCTTGGTGACCCATTGTCCCGCCGAGGCTAGGATTTTGGACACGTGTCCTCAGCAGATACCAAGTTCAAAATTTCCCTTCTTAGGCGCAACACCGCCACACACTTGTGGGTGCACGGAAGTCAAATGCACTTTTACCCAAAAGTGCAAAGGGAAAAATTTCTCTTTGAAGCCCGCAGAGTCCGAGTTAGGAAAAATTTTCCTCACTGACCACCAAGCAGCCCACTCTTGGGGAAACTTTTCACTCCAAGTCATGCCGGTCCATAACTCGAGAAATATGAGGATTTATAAGGACTTCTTTATATCAATGGAAAGGTGAGGAAATTTACCATCTAATGAGAATGTTTTTAGGAATATTTAATTGCGTTCATCATGGAAAAAAATAAAATTGAATTCTTAACCGAGTTCGGGAGTGGGTAAATAAGAATTTACTCGATAATTTTAAAATATGTATTTTTTCCCTGGTAATTAAACCTTTCTCTTGTCTTGAATCTCGTGGAATTAAATACCTCGGGTATATATTGGTTTTGGTCCCTTAACCCTAAATTTTTAATTAGGGATTATTTATCTAAAATGTCAATGTAATAAGTGACTAAATAAATCCCTAAGGAGATTTGAGCTAGGTGTGGATTTATTACACTTATTTCTTTATAATGTGGAATTAGTAATTTTAATAATGGGAAAATTTATTAGTTGAATTTAATTGTCCTTGAGACTTTTGTGGTTAACACTTTTTTAAAAATAAATTATTCCATAATTTCTAACTAAACCTACGTTGTTCTTTAGTCTCAGTGGTTATTTTTAACGGGCTTTACACTTGGTATCAAAGTCATGGATTCAATTCTTGGACCCTTGGAAACACTATAAAAATTGAGACATGAACTATCAACCTAGCAAACGTTTAAATCTAGAAAGAAACCTTGTTGAAAATTGAAAAAAAAGGAAATACGTATTTAAAATAAATATTACATTGCTCTATTCAATTGAACTACTAAAATTAAAATAAAAATAAAATAATAAGTTGTTTGAATTGTTGTACTTGCTTAGCGTCGTTTTGTCTAAACTCAGGTAACTAAGAATGTCAAATTATATTGGATTTTTGTGAACTTTTAGTGTAGTGGAAACTTGGTTTCCCTTTGAAAATTTGTTGCTTTACAAGTCCTAAATCTTGATCTAATTATATGATGTGTTAAGACCTTTTGAGACCCTTCCTTATTAGAGTTGTTGGAATGATAAATTGTATGGTGTGATTCTTGTAGTTGGACAATATTGGTTGTGTTCTAGGGTTGATAAGAGTTCATTAGAAGTTTTTTAGAGCTTCCTTCCTTCAATGGTTAGGAAAGATGCTCTGGTTGTCAGTTTTTCATTTTGTTACCCATATGGGAGAGTGGACATTAACTCTGGGTGTCGTTTATGACCCAAACCTACGTATGTGTCCTTGTAACTGACCTCGAGGTAGAGTATCCCTATTGATGGCCATGAAGGGTTGTAGATTCAATGTGGTGTTAACTTTTGAGCTTTATATTCATAATCTTGTGTTATTTTATCAAGGACCAACATCTTATTTTATGATTGATTTGAGAAGCTCTTAGGCTCTTTTAGTTATTTATATTTTTGTGAGAATGTTCGACTTTACAATGTTGATACTTAGACACTTTCCTTGATCATTGATATTTCTTGGATTTTACTTTGACTGATGACTCAAAGCTCGTTATCTATTCACTACTTAGCTAAATGTTACATGATTCTCACTTGCATATTGTTGAGTTGGTTCTACGCTATTGCATTGTGACATTTTGTCATATGGGGGTACATCTTAGGTGTCTTAATTTCCTCTTAGGTGCTTAAAGTTATGCCTTGGTTTTAGATGCATGAAACCTTGAGTGTTTCTAGGATCTTAGAGTGACTTTTTCGTTGCTCACCCTTGCTAGTTAGAAATTTCATTTGTTGTGCGTTCTAATTAGTAGTCTGTTAGCGGTGGTGGTGATTCTCTTACAATTGGGTAAGAATTTGAACCTCGTTGGAGTATAGGTGTTTAATTATGGGCTAATGAATTATGTTACGATCGGATTGCTTCTAATTGGCTGTAGATGTTAGTGGAAAAGTGTTTGTTCGGTAGTGGCTTTTCTTCGATGGCATGTTAATTTTTATTAGGATTTCCTTATTTCATTATATAAAGTAGTGACTTGAGAGTTGTATGCATCTTGGTAATTATGGTTAGAATTAATCCCATTCGAGTAATGTGTGTAAATTAAGTGTGTTTTTTTCCTCTCGACCTATAAATAAGTCTACCCTTTCCTTAAATTTTTAAGTTACTATGAATAACACTCTATGACCTATTAATCTTGGATTACGTGGAGACACTTATGGATGCTTTGAGTCTTTTGGACCATGACATTGGTGATGTTAGTGTAATTAGACCTTGATAATTTAATCTCAGTGGTATTTTATAATGTGATTCTTCTTGTGAAACTGCAACTCTTGGTCGTAAAGCCATGTTGAATAGATAGCTGATTGTCTGCTTACATTTGATGCTTTTATTGAGTAGGTGGTGTTCTTATAGTTAAAATATTTCCTTTTCATTTCGATTTCTTGGTTGGTGCTATCTTGTGGTAATATCGGTGTAGATTTGAAAACTTTCCTTGTCTTATCATGTGAGTGAAATGTTTTCGCACGAAACAACAAACATTGTAAAACCGTAGTAGATCAAGAATTGTAATTATGCTTCCTTAATGGGCCTTCCTTGTAAATTATTTTGAGAACTTGTAGAAACCCACTAGGAATGTTTTATGATACTTGTAATTAGTGGAAAAATCTCAAAATATTGTTGTGATCCATGTTGGTTGATAGATTCCTAGCCCTTACAAAAGTAATAATGTGTTCTCTATGATTGAATGTCCCTTGTTTCCTTAGAATTAAAAATGTGATGTGTTGATTTACCTCTCTCTCCCATAAAAGTAATAGTGTGATATGTTTACCCTTCCTTCTCATTAAATTTTTAAGTGACAAGTTGACTCGTCAAACATCATAAAACTATAATTGAGGAGATTTGGCCTTGAAGCTTAACAAATAAACTGGAACATAGAAAGAGAAAATGGTCCTTGCTTTAACCTTGGTAGATTAATAGAAGAAATAAAAACCATGTAGAAGAACAAAAAGGGAAAAACCTTGTCCATCTACCTCCCTAGGAGTAAAATAAATATTTTTTCTCTTTTCCGCCTTTACAGAATGGCGAGATATCATGCCCCTTAGTGGTCCTTATAACACAAACTTGTGATGTCATAATAGGAGGAAGTTTAATTAAGAAAATTTGTAAAGGAATGTTCTTAGAAAATGAAACTACCACTTTTGACTTAATTAGTTGAGTTATAAAATAGGAAATATTTATGTGTATTGAGTGCAATGTTTAGTTAGACCTGTAGTTCTATCACCTACCCAGATTTGTGAAACACCTGGTGGATAGTAATGTGTTTTAGTTTCTTAGTACTTTCTTGTTCATAGATGAATGTGCCTTGCTTTGTAGGAGTTTTGGTCAGCATACCCTTATCGTCTTGTATCTCGATGACCTGTGAATTGTGGCCCTTTTGGATTGAGACTCATCTCTTGTTTAAGAAGTAAATTCCTTACGTGTTGTCTTGTCCTTAGAGACCTAAGTTATTGTAATTTTAAGGAAACATATGTTAAGGATATAAAATAAATTTGGGAAGTCTTATTTTCTTCTTATTTTTTTGTGTAACCTTGTTATTGTTTCCCCTTTTCCGTTAGGATGGAACGTGCAAGATGATGTTATTCTCTTTTGTCATGATGCACCTTGGATTGTAGTTGGACCCCCTTGTTACTTTTTTTCTCCCTAGCTATCTTGAGTGCTCCTTGGTGTTTCTTGTGCTCTCTTTATGGTTATTCCAAGATTCAGCAGAAATAAGATAAATAAATCCCAGCTTTTTTATAATTTATGGTGCCTCTTGCGTTGTTATGTTAGTTGCTAGGGAGATATATCTATTTTTCTTCTATTGATTGGTGGACGTCTCTAGATTTTGTTGGTGTGGTGTGTTCGTTCTTAAAACAAAAGTGTAAAAATAAGACTATAGGAAACCTTGTGGTCATGAATTTTCTTAGTATTACCATGAAAATTTGATTGTACCCTCTCGAGTTATATAAGTGCTTTCCATAAATAGTTTCCTCGATTGTAAATGTTTTTCTTATTTAGGTGTCCTTCCTTGTTGATTAACCTCATCTTGTGTGATCTTAAGTTGTAGGACCTTGAGTAGACATGTCTCTCGTACAAAATTTTGGCCATGTTTTATTCGCTAGCCTTGTCTAAACAACGAACTATGAAAGTATAAATTAACCTTAGAGGAAACCTTAATTTTTTTATTCTTGTAGTATGTTGCATTTCTTGTTAAACTCGTAGTCTTTCTCAAACTCATGGGATTCTCCTTATTATTCCTCTACTTGGTGGTTAATCTTAACAATCTTTTGAACTCTTCATGTTATATTGTTGTGTTGCATCTTGGTTGATAGCGTAAAGTTACTCTCTAGATTTAAATATTCATAGCCTTTCATGCGAGAAAGTTAACAACTCGTCCCTTACAATATCCCTTCTTATTGTTGAATTACATAGGACCAAACTTGGGTCTCCGTGGACCCACACTTGTTTGAAGCAAGAAATCCCATAATGGGAGTGATCCTTTATCTGTTTCATTTGTCCCTATCTCTCTTTCTAGTGACTTCCAGGAGGAAGTCGAGTCTAAGGGGAGGGGGATGTAGTGCCCACTTCCCTTCAAAACTTTTGATATTGATCATGATACTGCTGACTATATTATAAAAATTATTATAGTTTTAATTTAGTATGGTGTTAGATGTTAGATCATGGATTATGGCTGGATTTGATATATATATAATGCATGATAATTATTAGAGACACTTTACATATTGATGTTGATATATTGTTTGACATGGTTATATCATAGATGTTGTTTTGTCTTTTGATATTTGGATATTTTCAGTAGATGTAGAAAATGAAAATTTAATTAAAATTGATGATGATATAGTTGTGGATGAAATTGTAAGTGATACTTTGTGTATTTCTTTTATTAGACCTTCAAATGTGACCATGGAACTTTGTGTATTTCTTTTATTTGGTTCCTTTGTTTAAAGTTAGTATGTGTTTTATAAGGAATGTGTTTCCCCCTTCTATTTAATTAAATTGTGTGTAAATATTGTGAGTAATCATGTTGTTAGATTAATTAATTAAAATGGGTCATGAGAATGTAATTAATAGAGTTGTTGGCTCTTGGATCAAGTGTTCTAAGTAATATAAGGGATATGTAAGTTGATTTTGGAGTAAGAAACACTCCATCTTATTTGAAATTCAAATTTTTCCTTGGAGGATGATTTTGGAGACTTGTGGGACAAGCTAAACTTTTCCCATGCCTCTTAAATTTATATACAAACCTTACCTATGGTTAGAGGGTTAAATTTAGACCTTATTTGTGTAATTTTTAAGTCAAGCTGAATTTTTTTAATTGTACTTTCTTACATGTTATTAATTTCAGTCCTTTGGGGTATGGGCTTGATTTGAGTGTGTAAGTAAAACTATCATATTATTCACCTACTTATTTATTGTGCCTTGGAGATTGAAGTTGACTTGTGAGTTGGAGTTGAGGATGTGTGATGTGGCATCCTACATAGATCCACCTCATCCTCCTCTCTTCCCCCTTCTATATATTCGAATTCATTTTCTTGTTTTGGGGTTACACTCTTTTGGTTGCTTCACTTTTGCATACTTCATTTGGGGAGAATTCTTTTGTTGTTTTGAGCTCTTGCTCATGGAGAAATTTCTGAGACTTTTACGGTGCCTGTGTTTCATTGATCTTGGGTTGTTTTACATTGGAAAGCTTGTTGTTTGGAACTTGGAACAAACTCCATTATGGAGAGGTAAGAGCTTGGCTCTTGAAATGCTCTTCTTTTATTTGTGAAAATGTTATTGTTGTGAGTGTTTTGGCATATGTGTGGGATGTTTGGGTAAATTTCCTAGGGATGATGGAGGAGAAGACTAAAGGGTATTTCTATGGGAGGCATAAGTGTTTTGGGAAGGTATAAGTATAGTGGGAGTTATGATTTGGGTTCCACCTTAAAAATAAATAGATTGCATTTATTTACTTGTTATGGCATGTCATAAGAGGTTGGGGAGGCATAAGGAAATGTGAGGAGTAAGGGGTACTGGGGGAGGCATAAGGGCATGTCGGGATTTTAAATGATATATATATATATATATATATAATATGAAAGTTTTTCTCGGTGGTGATACCCATTTCCCCTTTGGGAGGCATAAGAAACATCCCCCATAGTTTCTTGCTCCTTTGGCTTGCATGGTGAAGCCTAAGTTTTATTTGTTATGTTTTAATGTGGTTGTAAACTGCATTCTGTTTTGGACTATGTTTTGAATGAGAAATATGCCTTCTGTTGTGGAAGCTTGTTGTTGCCATGTGTTGAAAAACATTTCTAATTGCAATATGGTTGGGGCTCGGGGGCCAATGAAGTAGGATGTCTTCTCGTTTTCATTATATGTCTTGGCTAGGTGGAGAGTGTTGCCTTTCCCACTGTTCTGTTGTGATCAAATCAGAGAATGATGGAAATTCATACTGTTTTTTTGGACCTTTGAAAGAAGAAAGAGTTTGGCTGTCCTTTGTGAAACTTCCTTTTGTAAAACCTTTTTCCCACTTCAAGTGGATGACTTGTAATATTATTGGATTGGATAGTATTATGTTTTGGAAATAAAATTATATTTGAATGTGAAAGGACATACTCCGTAATTTTATTCTGAGAAAGGAAAAGAAGATTTGTATTCTGTCTTTTGAAATGGAATGGAAAAAGACAAGTTTGACAGTCCTTGTTGAGATTATTCTTATTGTAACCCTTTTCCAGTTGAAGTGGATAACCTTTTACATTATTGGTGATGGAAATATGTTTTGTATTGACTATGGAAGTTGAAATTTAAAATGTGAAAGAGATATACACTATTTTCTGGTTTTGAATAAATGTGGAAGAAATTATATTCTGTACATTGTAATTGAGGAGGAAGACATAGTTCAAACAGTCCCTTTTGAAACTTATTTTGTAACCCTTCCAACTTGAAGTGGAATATCTTCTATATTATTGTGTTGGAAAGACTACTTTGTTTTATCTATGAAAGTTGTAATTTATTATGGAAGAATATATCTAGTATTCAGTTATTTGAATAGAAAAGAAAGATATGATTTTGGTATGTTGTATTTCAAGAATAAATGGGAAAGAAGTTATAAGAGATTCCTTTGAATTAATAGAATTTTTTTCCTTGTTCATACGATATTATTTCCATTGGAAATTTGTGTTTGATATACAATAGAGGAAATCTCTATTGTAAAAGTGAAAAGGAAGCACGTATGAAGAAATATTGCACTGCTCTATCTCATTTGAAATGTTTAAATTTTAAAAAAAATATAGAAGTTGAATTCTTGTCTCTATCATTTGATTGAATGAAACAAAACAATTTAAAACTAGTATGGAATAAATTCAATGTTTTTTTCCATGACAAAAGCGATAGTTTAACCTTTGTTCTTGAAGTGTACAAACCTTAATTCAAATTTGTTGTATACTTCACAAATTCCTTTTTATCAAATGTCCAAAACAACCCTACAAATTTATAAGAGACAAATGAAATATTCATTTGGACTTAATGAGATCAGAATGATCCCCAAACTAAACTAAAACACTGAAGAAATTTTTAAAGAACCTTTAAACTCAAGTAAAGGTGAAATTGTAGGTTTTTGTTGTGTAAACATTGGTAATTTTCAAATGCAAATCAATCAAGAAAATTTAACCTTGCAATCTATCCTAAAATCTTCCAAGTGAAATCCTCCATGCCTATTTGGCATGTTGAGAAATAATTAATGGAAAATTTGAACAAAATTGATAAGTTAAAAATGTCAGTTCACTTTCTAAGTGACACAAAGACTTTATCTCAAAATTTACAATTAAAAATCTATCAAAATTAATTTTTAAAGGTTTTTGTGCAAAGAGGACATCGAGAGATCTCCAAAAAGTCCTCTCTTGCCAAAAACTGAGTTCCCAGTCAAAATTTATGACCTTATGAAATTTTTACTTCATCTCGGCTCAAATTTTTAATTTAGCTAAGGGGAAAATTTTGTTAATTGATCCCGCGGGCCCGAGTTTGACTTAGAAAACTTGGGAAAAAAGTCACAAAATTCCCCACCGCTCCGCAAGCCCGCATCTTCCTGTTTGGTGAAAAAAGTTCTAAGTCCAAAAGTTAATTTGGCAATTTTTCCGCATGGCCCCACCACCACCCCGCAACCAATCATTGATCACAACATGGCTTCATTGGGCGTCGGTGGAGGCTTATATCAATTTTTAACATTAAGCACTTTCAAAATTAAATTTGGAAAAATTTGCAAGTTTCCTCCGCAGCCTCGCCGACCCACAAACAATTAGGTGCTTCCACGTGGTTTCACGAGGTGTCGATAGAGGAGCGGATCTTTTTAAGCCTTAACAATTTTTATTTCTCCCCACCAGCCCGCCACCCCGTGACTAATGAGAAAGCGCCATGTGGCTTCCTTTAGACATCGGTGGAAGAGCGGAGTGTTTTATAACCCAATTCTTCAAAACTCAACTTTTTCATATTATCTCTGCAACCCATCGTCATACCGAGGCTAGGATTTTTGACACATGTCCTTAGCGGACTCCAAGTTCAAAATTTCCCTTCTTAGACGTGAAGCCTCGTTGCGGACTTGTGGGCATGTAGAAGTCAAATGCGTTTTTCACCCAAAATCACTAAGGGAATAATTTCTCTCCAAATCCCGCAGGCCCAAGTTAGGGAAAATTTTCCTCCCGAGGCCCGCAAGCCCGCTCTTGGGGAAAATTTTCACCCAAGGCCCGTTGGCCCATAACTCAAGAAATATGAAGAGTTAGAAGGAATTCTTTATATCACTAGAAAGATGAGGAAATTTACTATCTAATGGGAATGATTTTAGGAAGATTTAATTGTGTTAATCATGGGAAAAAATAAAATTGAATCCTTAACCGAGTTTTGGGAGTGAGTAAGTAAGAATTTACTCTGATAATTTTAAAATATTTATTCTTTTCCCCGTTAATTAAAACTTTCTCTTGTATTGAATCTTGTGGAATAAAATCCATCTGGTATTTATTGGTTTTAGTCTCTTAACCCTAAATTTTTAATTGGGGAATATTTAGCTAAAATGTCAATGTAATCGGTGATTAAATAAATCCCTAAGGAGATTCGCGCTATGTGTGGATTTGTTACACTTATTGTTTTATAATGCGGAATTAGTAATTGTTATAATGGGAAAAGTTATTAGTTAAATTTAATTGTCCTGGAGACTTTGGTTGTTAACACTTTAAAAAATAGATTATTCCATAATTTTCTAACTAAACCTAGGTTGTTCTTTAGTCTCGAGTGGTTGTTTTTAGCAAGTGTTACAAATTTTGGTTGTGGTATCATCCTTTAAAAAATATCATTCCATAACATTTTCTAAGTTCTTATGATTGCATCATCTTGAAAGTTTCTAAATCCCTTTCTTAAATAAACCTCGAATATACATATCAAGCGATGGTTACATTCGATGACGCCACACTTGGTTGAGGATTTTATTGGGAAAACATACACCTCATTTAGTACACCATTTTTACATATCCTTTAAATAAGACATTCCATGGATATATTTATTTGAATTTAATAAAGCCTTTTTGACTGTCACTTTATGCCCTCCTAATATCAAATCCCATTTCAACATAGAGCTTAGAATGGACATACAGAGTGCTCCACATTGTGATCTTATCCAGAAATATAACATGAAGCATTAGATCTACAATAGATGCTTTTGCTTCTATAGAGACTAGAGAATAAAGACCAGATGTAGTAGTAAAAATTCTACACAAAATACCTCACGACACTGTCATTAGTAAAATTCACATGTTGTAGCATGCAAACAATTTTTTGGAGTTCAAGGGATTCTCTATAATCAAACTTAGTATCACATTGATACGTATTGTTAAAGTCAAAGACTCTCTGGAGCTCATTTCCTAAACCTTCTCGCTGACTTTTCACCCAAAAATAAAAAGCATTTCGTGTATATCCTACACTCAATCTTGTTCAAAAAACCATATTACTTTTAAGACATTATATTAAACATTTCACCTTCCTTGTGTAAGGTTCAACATTTTGCATACACATCTACCAGAGAATTTACAACTACCACATTTGACAAAATTCCTCTATATTTTATGCTTTGATGGGTGTCCATGAACCTGAAATAGAGTGCAATATTTGAATAGAGGAATAGGAAGGCTTGACATCTTGGGCAGCGGCAACAGAAGAGGAAGAGAAGGTCTTATTGCGGGATTGGTATAACTTCCGAACTATACCAATCGACATTAGAGACTCTATCTCAAGTTGATCATTTTTCTTGTCATGTAGATGTGGCCTTTTGAATAAACAAAATGGGAAGGCTAGAGAAAATAAATTTTTTTATGGAGGTCTTCTAAGTGGAAGAATGAAAATTGGCGTGGTCATATGGCAATATGGCCACTTCTCCTAATGTGTCATGGAGTAATAGATTCTGAAATAGAAAAAGATGCTGTTTAAGAGGGCATGTGTTCAATGCATATGTCACAAATTTATTTGGTTCAAAAGTTGGTGGATGGCATGAGTTTGGGATGGATTTAAATTTCATAAAAATGGGGGAGGATTTGAATATTATATTTGATTAGTAAGTGTTGGCCAAGTACCTACATTGTTGTTCCTATCGTTTCTACCAGTTGGTTTGGATTTTAGTGTGTTTATTGCCTTTGGATCTCAAATAAATTTTTTTGTATTGTTGTGCAAGGAGGATGATAGGTCTGAAAATCTGTTAACCTACCCTCTTTCTTACAACACTCCACCACCCTCCATTAAAATCCTCTTCCATTTCGCCCACTCCCAAAATTTCCTTCCCAACTCTTCGCCCCCCCTTTTTTTTTTAATTTCATTTTTTTAATATTTTATTTTAAAAACTTAAGTGCTATATTTCCTCCCTTATAAGAGCATCATCTTTGATGCAACACAATACTAAATCTTTTATGGTAGGTAGGAAATAAATTCAATAATGACATATGTTGTTTAACGAAACAACTTGTCAATACAATATGACTACAAGGAAGCAAACTAAATTTGGCAATATCATAAATTTTAATGTTCGTAGAGATTGGCATTTCTCTTTTACTTTATTACTTAATTAGTCTTTTCCTTTAAATTATTTCTTAATCTCAAACTCTTAGTATTTCAATTCTTAGGATTTTAGTTTATGTATTTTTCATGGGTTCCCATCTGATACTCACATCATGATACGACACAAGAACCAAACAAAACACTAACAGTCCACAAGAAATATCTCTACATACTTCTACAACTTTATCACATCACAATAACTCAACTAAACCATGGAAAGAACATACATATCCCTCACAACATAGTACTTATCACACATGCGTTCGACACAATAGTACCCATAACATAAGCAAACTACTACAACATGGAATTCCCAATAGGTACACATATAAAGGTTTCACACAACTTGGGATAATAACTGTAGTTACATAGTGTCAAAAAGGGGTCAAATCATACCCTCAATGAGAATCAACAATCATCAACATCAAAAAAACATAACTAGACTCACATGAGTACACATAAATCATAACACCAACACCATACACCTCCCAAAACATCACAAAACAACTCCATATACCTCCCAAAGCATCACCAACAACTACATATGCCTCCCAAAGCATCAAAAACATAAAAATAAAACTCCAACTACACTAGTAACACATACGAAGTATCTTATGTCTCCCTTAAGTCTATTATGTCTCCTTCAAATCTCTTATGCCTCACTCGAGTATCTTACGTCTATCTCCGGTCTCTTATGCCTCAATCCTCTTATGTCTCCCTCTAGTCTCTTATTCCTCCCTCAAGTCTCTTATGTCTCCCTCAAGTCTCTTATGCCTCCCTCAAGTCTCTTATGTCTCCCTCAAAAGGGTTCTGTCACCTTGTGGCCATAGCCACATAGAGTCTAGCCACCCCTAACCCAAGTGACATAATAAATCGTGGTTTAATAACCCGCTAGTTATATGTAACTCCTTGGGGCATACCCCCATACAATGAACCGGGTCCATAGGTTCAACCACTCTATGGTGCATCCCATGACCCTATTCCACACATTACAACATTAGAACCAACATAACAATCTATTTCAAATGCCAAGTGGAAAAAATCCCAAGCCTTGGGCTAGGCTATAAAAGCTTTAAACATGAAAAACAAATTTAAATATAGGTAAAGAAAATGGAAAAATAGCCATAGTTAGTGCAAAAATCTGCATGTTAGTGCAAAAACCAAATAAAATTCCTAAAGTATAGGAATACATCATTCAAGAAAACTTCTACTTTCAAGAAGAAAAAGAGAAAATGTTTAATTTACACAAAAATATATATATAGAGAAATAGAACATCACAATAACTATGTGGACTTATACGACCACTAATGGGATACTCAATGAGTTGTTGGCACTCGGACATCGTGCCTCAGCTCGTAAAATAACATATCAAATAATATAACTTTCATCATCTCTATCTCGAATCATCCCTCAACCGCTTCCACATTGGTCAACATAGTCGTAACTAAACTTAGGTTGAATCCATACAATAACCTTATATGGAGAGATAAAGGAGTACAAGTTTCCATTTACTCAACCTAAGGTGTCTCGAAACACAATATGCATGACATTTGTTGAGTAAGTTCCATACATAACAAACGAAAAAAGTGGGTTTTCAAATTATGTAAGACTCCACTTCCTATCTCGTACTCTGCTCAAGTGAGTGGTCAATGGTAGACATTTACTCACTCAAAACATACACCTTTTTCTGATTTATTTTAGGGTTGGTTAGTGTATGGTTCACAACATAACACATAACTACATCACTAACAAAATGGTGATTCACACACATTAACCATAGCATCTTACGCATGGTATATATACTGAGTGGTATAACAAAATCATTACTTTTACAAGTTTCAATACATCACATTGCCACATATTGCACCCAAAGTGCAATCACTTTACAATAGGGATCATACACTCACCATAGGCCCCTAAATCATGACATGAACCATCACACATTACATGAAATATATGTATGAGGAACACGATGTCTAACATTACAACATATAGTCAATTGCAATTACTATACGGTAACACACATGATTCATCACAACACGATGACAACATCACAATACAATCCAATTCACTTTACACCCATTTTTTCATGCAATACATCAATAAACCTTCATATCGCATAATTCAAAAATGTTCCAACACTATGCAATCCAAAATTACATTCTTTTCACACACTACAAGGTGGTACATAAAACATGAACTCTTCATAGAATCCACGAAAAGGAGAGTGAATACTCTCATCACAAGCACATCAACATGATAAAAAATACACACTAAGTGACATGCACAACATGTGCGCTCATAATATCATAATTACAATGTTGATCATATTATAACATATATCACATTACTATTCTCATATCCACGACCACCATGAAAAATAGTCACTACTATAATTTGTCCCAGAGGTTCAAGAGAATGAATCTCACCCGATACCAAATGTAACGCCCATAATTTGGACACACAAATACAATAGTAAAAATACTGGAATAATTTATATTTTTTTACTTTAAATTCTCATTACACAACACCACATGGGCTCTAATAGATAAAATTAACACCACATAAGACACTTACACAAGTCATCAACTCACATAGAAACATGAAAACACCATATACATGTTGACTTTACACTTTCCCCATTGAGCGAATGCTAGTAATGACTCAACCATAAAAAAGAATACAAGGATTGGAAAACCCACAACACATCATTACCATGATTACATGTTAGTTACGATTAACATTCCAAAAAAACATTATTTTGTAAGAATAATTTTATCTTTTTTTCACCTACTGATTCTTGAATTCATTTGAAATTCAACTTACATTTCAACCATTTAATTTGTCACTTTATCCTTTACGAAAATCTTCATAGCTTACGTAATTATTTTACATATTTAAAATTGCATATAAAGTTCCAAATTCTCTCATTTTTATGTTAAGATTATGATTCTCAAATGTTTATTCAATGTTTAAATTTAACCCTTACAACACAAGTGAATTTTAAGTGATGCTTTGAGAAAGAAATCTTGGGACTTAACGAAGATTTAGATTCAAGATACCTATTCCCACAAACATTCTTCGATGATGTATCTTTATTTCCCTATTATATTTAATATAGTTCAATAACTTGTTGAATCCATTCAACATTTCGCATCAAGAAATTTTATTTGGATATATATATATATTGTTCTGGAAGTTTTATCTCACCAAAGGAAATTCATATTCTTTTTAACACATCAAAATGTCTAATTGAGTTACAAGGAATCCAAGAATTACATTATTCGTAACTTCAAATATTGTTTTAATCTTATATTTTTACTCTTACATCGCACTATGGTCTCATTATTGGCATTGTTTTATAACAATTGTAAACAAAATATTACATAATTTTCACTAATGGATTTGTTACTACAAGGAGTGTAACCTAACATGAGACATCCCATTTATTTTCTCTTATACACTGCAATATTAAACACATGATGCAACCAAGACATCCACTTGTGTCATTTAAATCCCACCATGAGATCAGTCATAGGAATGTCACCTATTAGCTTTTTTAGTTTGTGGGCCACTCACTAGGGTACAAAGGGAAACTAGGCATAAGAGGTAACAAGATCATTTTTGTTTCTACAATTCTCCTAATTCAACACAATTTTAGATACAATTGCATTTGCTAAGAGTTATGAACAATTCCACCCATAATGTAACCCCCTAATTAGCCAAGGTTTGGTTTAATTCCAATTATACCTAAGGATCAATGGCCTAACAATAAATGAGTTTAAAGTGAGAGGAAAAATTTATGCTAAAAGACGTTCATGAAAGACCAATGTGACCCATTTATCTGTGAGGAACTAAAGAGATCATCAAAAATAGTTTAATTCATAGGATAAATTTTTCACTAGCTCCATTTGTGTCACCAAAGGGGTTTTACTCTATTTTTAATGTTGGTTCCCATGAGCACTGCCTTAAGAAAAATCACATTCTACTTACTACACACACAGTTTCCAATCCTTGAAGGGAACCATTTACTATAGGTAACGTTGGACCGTGTCGTACCTATTCGATGTGTTCACAAGGATGACGTTAAGCATACAAGCTATGACGATAAACTCATACTTGTGATCTTATTTATTTAATCTAGAAGGTGTTATAAAGTGTAAGGATTTTAGTTTTTCCTAAGGTTTTAGTTTTCTATGCTAAGAGAAATCACACAGGAAGAGTAGTTATACAGTAATTTTATACTATGGTTGATTGTTGTGGTTAGATTTCTTTATTACATTTTCAAGGTAAGAGACACAACACCAATTATTTAATCGTCTATTGCACACTGGAAATGCACTACAAGATATTAAATGCAAATTCATTTAACATATATATATATATATATCCAACCTTTTACCATATGTAAATTTGAATTGAAATGACACCTATGATTAAATGCACATTTCCCAAGGCATCCCTAAAACTAGCATCTCATACATGTTACCAAATTTCAAATATAAACTTTTCTATTACATGGAAATTACATTATACATATATACATTTTCCAATAACATATATAAATTACAATAATAACAATGAATTACACAACGCTTTTTCGCCATTTTACTTTCATCATCTCTGCAAAACCATGTGAGGATGAAATCAATGATAAATCACCGTGATGACATCCACATAGATATATTATAATTAATGTTTTCCATTTTCCTTTTACAACATAATAATAATCTGCATTCGAAAGGAGAGGGTTAGAGACACATATTTATTTAATTTCATTTCACTTCATTTCTTAACCAAGGAGAAAGAGAGAATCTCTATTTTGCCTAAAGTTCAATTTGACACAACTCACATGATAGAGTTTAAAATAGCTAGTTACAAGTGTCAAAAAGTTTCCACGAGGGTTTGGTAACCAAACGGGGGTCCTACAACTTTCTTTTTACGTTAGTTTGCTAGTTGCAAAAATATTTAATTAGGTCTCGAAGGCTAAAAACCACTTTCAAACATTGAATTCCGATGATGAAACACCCATGGGTAAGTTTCTACATGTCCTCGTATATACTAAAAATTCACAGAACCGATGGAATTAAGAATCGGAGAATGATTTACGATTGGCGCTAGTTCTCCGAGGGCATTAGATGTAATTAGCCTAGTTGCAAACAATCGAAAGTTATCTCGAGGGCTCAGAAAAACCATGTCCAAAACTAACATTTGATGGATGAACATGAAACTTGACATTTCCTACAAGTTCCCCTCTCTATGCGTAATTCATCGAGTCAGCACAGGATTGAGAACCTGGTAAACAGAGTTTCAAATGATGATGGGTTTTCCAAAGCCACTGGTCATAATTAGTCTAGTCTTACCTAGTCAAACTACGACCAAAGGCCCAAAAAAGACATTTCCAAACTAACTAGAAGATTTTTTTCGCAAACTAATGGTTCCGGTGTAATTATCTTTTTTAATTTAGTAGAGGTTTGAAAAGGTGGTCAAACGTTTCGTTGCTTTCAGTGGTTCAAATGGCAATCCAAAATGAAATCCAATGTTTTTAGTTTTTGCAGCTTCCTAAAAGTGTGAAATAGAGTAGCAAGGCTCCTAGAGGATCGGCGAAGAGAGAAAAAATGGTCCAAAAAGGTGTAGTTAATTGTTTGTCACTTTATACATAACAAGGAACACATATGACATATGAAATCTCCTTTACGGGGCTCAAAGTGTTGTTTTACAAGTCTCTAGAAATTACATTCTTCTAACTTTGCAAGGTAGAAAGAAATAGTTGTTTTAGTTAACTCATCAAGCTCTGACCAAAACAAACAAATACAAGTACCAAGTTTTAACACCCTACGTTAAAAATGTATATGGTTGTGGTCATAACACCGTTGAGTCTCAAATTGTAAGTCAAGTAGCAAAACATGAAGTCTTGTTTTAATGATAGCACTAGTCGTCTACTTAAAATGTCCAATTCTTCGAGTATCTAATAGTTTAGTAATTTTACTTTATTGCAAAGGAATAACCAAATTATACAAAAATAATAATGGATAAAGGTAAGGAGACCGTGCCTGTAAATAATAGTTTTTGTAGTCTAAGTGGTCCTCGAGGAGGTTTTACCCACACTCCATAAGACTCCCACATACTTTGAACATTCCAGCAGACAATCCATGTGCATCCACAATTCCACCGTTTCTTTTTCTAGAATGCTTTATACTCATTCCACAAAATGATTAGAGAATTCTCCATAAAGATCACATGTTAGACCAAGTTTGGTTGTGGTATCCTCCCTTAACAAATACCATTCCATAGCATTTTCTAAGTTCCCACAATTGCATCAGCCTGAAAGTTTCTAAATCCCTTTTTTTAAATGTACCCCAAACATACATATCGAGCGATGGTTGCATTCCATGAGGCCACACTTTGTTGAGGATTTTCTTCGGAAAACTTACAGCCTCATTTAGAACACCATTTGTACATATCCTATAAATAAGACATTCCATGGCTATATTTATTTGAATTTTCTAAAGCCTTTTCAACTAGCCACTTTATGCCCTCCTAGCATCCAATCCCATTTCAACATAGAGCTTAGAATGGACAAACAGAGTGCTCCACATTGTGATCTTATCCAGCAATATAACATGATGCATTATATCTCCAACAGATGCTTCTACTTCTGTAGAGACTAGAGAACAAAGACCAGATGCATCAGTACGAATTCTACAAAAATACCTCACTACACCCGTCATAAGTAAAATTCACACGCTGTAGCATGCATATAATTTTGTGGAGTTCAAGGGATTCTCTAGACTCAAACTTCATCTCACAGTGGTAGGTATTGTTAAAGTCAAATACTCTCTGCAGCTCCTTTCCTAAACCTTCTCACTGACCTTTCACCCAAAAAAAAACCATTTCGTGCATATCCTTCAGGTAATGTCTTTCACAAAACCATGTTATTTTTAAGACATTCTATTTAACATTTCACCTTCCTTGTGTAAGGTTCAACATTTTTCATACACGTCTACTAGAGCATTTGCAACTACAACATCTGACAAAATTCCTCTAAATATTTTATGCTTTGATGGGTGTCCATGAACCTAAAATAGAGTGAAATATTTGAATACAGTGGGAGGAATGCTTGACAACCGCGGCAGAAAAACATAAGAAGAAGAGAAGGTCTTATTGCAGGCTTCATATAATTTCTGAACTGTACTAGTGGACATTAGAGACTCGAACCTAGGTTATGAAACAGAAAACGATGCGCTTTAGGAGGGCGAGTGTTCAACGCATAGGTCAGAAATTTATTGGGTTGAAAAGTTGGTGGATGGCATGAATTTGGGATGTATTTAAATTGCGTATAATGTGTGGGCTAGGTGCCTGCATTTTTGCTCCTATCGTTTTTACTAATTGGTTTAGATTTTAGTGTGTTTATTGCCTTTGGATATCAAATAATTTTTTTGCGTTGTTGTGCAAGGAAGCTGGCAGGTTTGAAAAGTTGTGAACCTTCCCACCTTCTTGCCACACTCTACCACCCTCCATTAAACTCCTCTGCCATATGAACTACTCCTAAAATTTCCTTCCCCAGCGCTCCCCCCGCCCCCTCTCCCTTTTTTATTTTTTAATTTCATTATTTTTATATTTTATTTTCTAAAAACTGTTGAGCGCTACAAATCTATTTAAATTACAATAATAAATAGTGAATTACAACACACCTTTCCACTTTGTTTGTTGCATCCTATAAAAGCAGTGAGCATGAAATCAATGATAAATTAGTGGCATGACATCTACATAGATGTAGCATAATCAATGTTTTCAATTTTCCATTTATATAATATTAATAATTTGCATTTGAAAGGAGAAGGTTAGAGACATTTATTTCATTTCATTTCACCTTATTTTGTAACAAAGGAGAGAGAAAGAGATATGGAATAGAGAGAAACACTATTTTGCCAAAAGTTCTATTTCACACGACAAGTAACATGATAGATTTTTTAACAGCTTGTTTACAAGTGTCAACAAGTTTCAAGATGGTTTCGTTACCCATTCAAGGTACTTCAACTTTCTTTTTTACGTTTTCTTGCTAGTTGCAAAAATATTCAATTAAGGCTCGGATGCTAAGAAACCACTTTCAAACATTTTCATCCAATGAGAAACCACACCAAGGGTTTAAGTTTATGCTCAGCTACCAAGTGTTATTTGGGTTACCTAAGTGTCATATTTAGTTTTATTGTTTTGCAAAACAAGTTTATATAAAAATAATCGAATGTGAGATATTCCAAAGTTTTAGATTTATTTCGTTGAAAATGAAAACTAAAGAACAAGAATTAAGAAAGATATGGAGGGATGACATATGCCTGGAAAAATATTATCGTTCGCCGACATAGAGTTTGGTGATACATTTAATTTCCATATTCCCATTTCTTTTCAAAACTCCACTTTGGGTGCATCTTGCCACCAACACAAACCATGAGATTACGTCTCTTCGAGGCATCTAATCGAATGGTAGTGAAGTTCCTTACCAAACACCCTTTCCTTGAAGCTCCCATTTTCACATATAAAGGGAGTGTGTTGGCTAAGGTTTTGAGTCTCACTTTACACCTTCCAATGGCATTTGATTCAAGGTTTCGAAGGCCTTTTTAACGAACCCATTTTGTGCCATATCCTTATGAAAAATTTACTCTAGTCTTTATATATATATATATATATATCTATTTCATAATCAAAAAACAATCATTATATTTTGGGCCAACATCTCCACTTGTAACATCCTTTGAATTCCCTTCTAGCTGGTGTAGTGTTGTCCTCTATAATTTTCCCCTCTTTCGAAAGTAAAAATTGAAATTTTTGAGTTAACACCTTTCTATAATGTTCTAGTGAAGAAAAAAGTTGAGGAGTTAAGAAACTTTCATGTTTTTTTAATTCATTTGAGTGATTTATGCAGTCCATCAGGACATTTTTGTCCCATGTGTCCCAAGTTTTGACGGGCTCTCTATTCCCCGATCACCCTCTTTCCCCGAAATATTTTTAATTGCGGGCCCATTGACACTTTTTGTTCTAACTATTCTAAGTTCACTCGGGCTCTCTGTTCCCAATCACCCGCATTGGCCCCATCGGGTCCGTCGCGTACTTTGGTCTCATCTATCTAGAAAGCATTTTTGCCTTTTGTTCCGCTTTACCCTCATCGCCCGCATCGCCGCATCAAGCCCTTCGCATCTTCGCGTCTTTTGCATCCCTTGTGTCTCTAAGTTCCTAGATTGCCTATGCTCTTTTGACCCACTTTTCCCGCATGATCTCTGCAAATTGTGCTTTCGCGTCCCTCATGTCCCATATGTACAAAAGGCCATCTCGGCCGCTTTTTTCTGCTTCTTCCCGATGCACACCTTTTTGAGTCGGTGCATATGAATTTAATGCGCATTTATAACCTTCTCTCTCCTAAAACGGTTATTTAATGGGACTACCTTCTACGCATTTTGCACATTGCTTGCTTGCTACCATTTACTCATATCTTTGTGATTAAAACCGTCTCGCTCACATCCCCATTTCCCCTACATTTTCATCACGGATTCAAGTTGTAAGGCTATTTCTCTAAACACTGTCAGTATGAAGATCAAGTTTTAAGGCCAAGAGCAGGTTTCTCCACTCGAGTCTTCTCGTTCCCGATATCGAAACAAGTGAGGTTCGGCACTGGATTTCATTGATTTCTAAACCAGTAATCGACCCAAATCCCTCCCCAATGGCATAAATGATCAATGACAATGGCCTTGCATTCGTTGTGGTTTCCCAATTTTAGTACACTATGCCGATACGGTGCTCAACTGCAGAGCTCATTTCAACCCCGACACAAGCAAATTGTCAAATGTGCACGAGGAGCTGATTTCTAAACTTGATGCTACCGTTATTGCGCTACCGCCATTTCCGCTACCCTATGGATCCCTGAAATGAACAATTTTATGGTAATATCTCAAATGCAAGCACACACTCTCTTCGATACGATAACAGTGAGAAATATAAATCAAGAGTAGCAAAGTCATGGTTGAAGAACCCTAAAAAAGGGGCATCTCGGCTCTCCAAAGCTCTGTTTAGGGCTGATTTCAACGAGGAGCTATCTGACTTCATCATCCTGTTGGCTCGTGTCATGGGCTTACCCTCTACCAGTGAGTTTCACTTTTGGATGTGCCCGCTCATCAACATCATATGTGAAGGTACCTAGAACATCAATTGGGTGGAGATCATTCGCATGAATTTGACTGAGTAGTTGTCCAATGTACAACAAACTAAGAAGTTCTACATGACTTCTTATCTTATGTATACCCTAGCAGCATCCAGACAATGGTTTGGTTTCACATACATTGAGGCTTAGAAGGGTGATCCCATCTATGCTTACTGCCCTCAGTTCACCCTTGACACCAGCAATCACAACTTCAGGAGGGTGAATGATGCTTTCACCATGTACATTGTGAGGCTTCTGGAAAGTCATACTGCTAGGAGATTTTCTGATGAAGCCATGAACTTGATAGCAAAGTATGGAGCTTACTTCATTCAATTCAAAAGGTTTTCGTATATCAGGTTAGCCGGTTACGAGAGCACTCCTCTCAAGCTCCCTATATTTTGTAATGATAAGATGGCTCTAATTGAGGTATGCAGACAATTGGATAAGTTACATAGGACCTGCAGGGACAAGAAAATCACTGGGCTGCATTTCCCCATATCTTTGGGTAACTATACATGTAAAACAGCTTTGGATGCCCAGAACATAGAAAGAGCCCTTGCCCCCATCACTATCCACTTCTTTAGGCCTAGAACCTATTTTGATTTGAAGAAATTCATTGAGCTAAATCTCATAATCAACTATCATCATAGAGAAGATACTGAGGACTACTGGGCTGATTGAACAAATAATTTTTAGGAAAGACGAGACATTACGGAAAATTTCCCCTCTAGCTGATAAAGGAACTCAACCTATATCAGATTCTGAAGGGCTTCAAGATGACAATTCAGACCTATTGTCATATGAATATGATACTTTGATCAAGCACACTCCCTTGGAGGATCTAGACTGGTTCAAAATGGAGAAAGATGATTTAGCTGAAATCCTAGCCCCTGTTTTGGTGAGAACCAAGGTCTAGGTTGACACAAGGGTTCAAGAGCTGAGGAAGAATTTAGGAGAGTCTTCTTCCAAAGACACTTCAACACCGATGAAGGAGTCGTAAACACCTAGCTTAGAGGTACCTGTTATAACTCCTCCTCCTTCATCAAGTAAACAACCTGAATCATCCACGCCTTCCTCATCTACCCAGGTATATCGGAAGAAGGTAAAAAGGTCAAAAAGGATCTTATTGAGGAAGAACCCCTATTGAAACATTCATAGTTACCTTCGGGGCTAGAGAACATCATTGTTCTCAATGAAAGTGATGATAGTGAAGTGTCAAGCCCTGCAAGCACACTTGAAGCCCCAATGGATAAAGAGAAGGAAATCCATGACACCGAGCCTCTAAGTACCGGTGATTCCTCTGTCGAAGAAGCAACAATGGCAAATAATTTGAGTGCCATGAGTTCCCTTTCTCTTGGTTCTCTTACTCCTCCTTCTTCCTCCACTGTTGTATGGGTGTAGCCTTTTGTTGAAAGTAGGAAGAGGAAGTCTTATTCTCGATTGACATGGCAAAATTTTGATGTTGTCGCGGCCTTGTTGGGCACTACTCCTGCACTACTCCTTTGGCCTTGTTGAGCACTACTCCTTCTACTACTCCTTCTACTCCTTCTGCTCCTTCTTCTCAGTGGACATGGCCAATTTTTGATGTTTCGCGGCCTTGTTTGCACTACTCCTTCTGCTCATGCAAAGAAAGCTAGAACCACTTCAAGGATAGTGACAGATGCCCAAGGCCAGCAATTCCTTGAGGTAGCCAAGCCTAAAGTTGATAAGGCAGAGCAGGATTTGCAAGCCTCTGATCTAGAACTTTCTAGGATCTCAATGGGAGAGTCTACCCCTGAAAGTGAAATACATAACCTTCAAGAAATAGTGACCAGGGTTATTGGAAGGGTAGAAAAAGGCAAGCAGACTATAGAGCAGCTAGAAGAGTAGGCTCAAGTGCTTTCTGGTTTCATCAAGTCATTGTTGTCTAAGGATAAAGTTTTAGATCCTACCCCACTGACTTCCCTTCCACCACCTGTGATCCTTAGTCAAGATGAAGTCCAGAGCATCAAAGACATACACAGGTACTCCATCTACGGGAGAGCTATGGAAGCCATGGTAGATGATATGGTCATTGCAGGTTTGAATTTCATTGGAGAAGCCTTCAAACTCAATGAGAAGGTAACTAATCTGCAACAAAATCTCTCCTCTCGCAATTGGAAATATGGAAAAGGAGCTTAAAATCTTGAGTAGTTGCATAGTAGACCTTCACTGATGGGACAGACTGATGAAAATTTGTTGATGGCAAGTAAAGTTTTTGATGATGCCAAATATAATTTTTCAAAGTTATGGGTCTTCAGCGTGGAGTGGAAAATAAAAGTGCTGGAGGATGCTTTAGGAGAATTGAAGAGTAGTTGGCAGAAAGGATAAGCTTTCAAAACTTGTGTGGTATCTGCTTTTAAGGATATTCACTGTCATCTCCACAATGAAACTTCAGGTGTGCCTTTCTCCCTCCAGGAAATTAAAACTCAATTTAAGGCATTTGTTAAGGAAAACCTGTTCAAGGAGGACTCAATGATCAAAGAAAATATAAAGGATTTTACTCCCTTCAATCTACCATTGAGGAAGCTAATAAAGAATATCATACGCACACCGAGTTTGATAAGGAGATGGAGAAATGTTTGGGATCTTGGACTCAAGCTACTACCAACACATCGGTCCCATGAGGCAGATAGATAGTAGAAGCATTGAAAAAGTTTAGACAGTGGATCCTCAAGTCGATGGGCCCTCCCCAATCATAAGTATTCATGTTTCCTCCTAGCTTCTCCTTTGCTTCTTTTTCTCAATTCTGGTTTATTGTAATTACTTGAGGGTTTTGTGTCAAACATCCCCTTAACTAAACATTGTAGTTAAAAGAAGTAGTTACCAAGTGTAACTAATTTTTAAAACTATATAATGGGCTCTACGCCATTTTAGAGGGCTAGAACTTGGTTTATTATTGAAAGTGTAAGGAGTAACAAAAAATCAATAAAAAAGAGCTTTCTTTCCATGTCTATCTTCTTGTTCTTTCATCACTATACAATGAATCTTTTTGAATCATTTGTCTGTATTATTTCAAGAAGCTTTGTATTCTTGTAGATGTTATTTCTGGAACTTTGTGTCTTTGCAATAACATCTTATTGATTCAAATGCAAATGGTTTTGTTTCAAATAATTTTATTCTGGCATGCATAAAGAATTATTTTGTTATCTATAATTCTTGAGAATGCCTTTCTGCTCATTTCCACTACTTCATTCCTCTGTACTTTTGTATTGATGATCCGTTCTATTTTAAACCACTTTCATGATATCCAAGTTCCATATTAAACCTATGCACTGTACATATGTGTAAATAAGTGTTTGGCTTTAAATAAGGGAACCTCTCCCTTTAAAGAGGAGGGACTTTCTGTCCCCTGACTGTTGTTCTCTTTGATGTCCTTTTTGATGACCAATAGTTTTGGCGACTCTGCTGGGATTCGTTTTTAAATGTATTTCAGTTCTATAAATGATTTCTTGATCATCCTTTGATCTAGCGACTCCACGTTTTACTTACAGAAGGAGGGCCCTTGGTATTGAATATTCTTAGTTTCAACTTTTGGAACAACAAGGTTTTCCTTTTCCTTCAACAGCAACGAATAGAAGAGCTCGGTCAACAAGCACTCCTCCTGTCAAAGATAGAATCCCTATGGGTGGTATTTCTTGCTTTGGTGTTTCGGTTCCTCTTCAACTGTCTTTCCAAGGATGGCAGCACCATTGACTTGGGGCCATCGTGTTGGGCCTCTCAGCCTTCCTCATCCTTTACATGAATTACCTAGGGGTAATAGAAAGAACTTCCCCAAGTTCAAAGGTGATGGAAAAGTACATCCTGATGAACATATCACGGCCTTCATAGTGGCATGTGCGGTTATTAGAGTTGAACATGAAGATGTCTCGGTGAGGATTTTTGTAGAGACTTTACAAGATAATGTGGCATTTTTTTTCCGAATGCTCAATTGCACGAAGTCAGCTATGCATTGAGAAGAGCCAATCTTGCAACATTAGTGAGGATTAAACTCTTCTTTGTTAGTGTCGAAGATGATTTGATTATGTCTGGGAAGTTTAAAAGAGACCCTTCTAAATATAGGTCTTCTTCTTCCTCCTCTTCCACTCCGGGCCTAATACTAATCCATTAGTACAAAAGCTTGCAAATGACCTCATTTCCATCAAGAAACAATTGGCTCAGCACGCTCCCTATGCAGATGTTCCAAGGAGGAATTTTCAACCTAGGAATCGTTTGCTTGATTCTCAGACAAGGCTAGCACTTGAGGGGCCACCCATCAAGGTTCCTGTTAACGTAACCTATGAGGTTGAAGAGCCTAAATATGAAGAGGTTAATGAAGATTGTGAAGAACTTGAAGAAGAAGTTGATGGAGCGACGAGGAACTTGAGGGATGTCGAGTTAATTTCTTCACTACTGAAGGTTTCGATGAGGAAGATGATTATGATGAAGTAGTAGTAGACATGAATAGAAAATCATTCACTGTCATGACTCAATAGCAGACAAATAAAAGGGAGAAAGTGATGCATCCTGCTAAAAGATCCAAGGAACATTCCATGAATATCCCCGTTATTACAAAAAGAGGATCTCCTATCCCGACTACATCCACGCAAAAGGTGATTTCTGCCAATTCTACTTTTCCTAATTATTCTACTAAAGTTTCTTCTTCCACAACACCTAAACACGACAAATGAAGATTCCTAGTGATGATAGCCCGTCCATCTCTAGATCTTCCGATATCATTGATCACCTAGAAAAGACAAAGGTTCAAATTTCGGAGGGTGAGTATTATCAAACCCATCCTAAAGATTTTGTAAAAATGGTTCACTTTGTCAATTCTCATTTCAAGATTACCTCTAAAGGCCTTTTACCTTCTCCATCCTCCACACCTCACCCAAACGGTAGCTGCCATCACCTCACCTAATGAGAAGATCAAACCATTCTATGTGACCCTTCTTATAGTAGGCCATAAACCCAAAGAAATGTGTCATAGATTCAGGAGCATCGGATAATGTCATGCCTACCAAAGTAACTCATGCCTTGGGCCTAACTATCACACACACTTACACTTATGGGTTTTTTCTATTCCATGGAGACTAAGGAAATACCCCTCATTGGAAGAATTAAAGATGCACAAGTAGATTTTGCTACTTTACCTGAGAAAAAGGTCTTGGCTACTATCCTAGTAGCATACATTCCCCCTTCATATGGTATGATGTTAAGTAGGAACTTTTGCAAGGATGTGGGAGGAGAAATCCAAATGGACAAGTTGTATGCTATCACACCAGTCAATGGGAAAATAAAGAAGTCATGTTGCCCGAGAAGCAATATGAGTATATTGTACAAAAGACAGATGATCCCAAAGAACAAATACTTTACGAGGATATGGGACATGGTAACTATATGATTATGTCTCCGAAGGAAATCCAACTTCCCAAAAAGTGCTTGAGGATCCTAATGGTGTTTGGATATTAGAATTTGATGGAAGTTGTTCCTCGGCTAGTTTTGGAGCCTCGCATAGTGTTGATATCCCCTGAGGGAAAGGTTCATCCTTTCTCATAAAAACTACAATTTGATAACACCAACAATACAAAGAATATGAGGCCCTCATTCTTGGACTTAACATGGCTAAAGAAAAAGGTGTGAAGAATCTTCTAGCTCGCGGAGATGCAGAACTAGTTGTTAAACAAGTCAGAGACCTTTTTCAAGTAAAGAATAGAAGGTTGAAGAATTACAAAAATTAGGTTTGGGGTTCCATTGAATTTCTTGACGCTTTCTCCATTGAAGCAGTGCCTAGGGAAAAGAACACCAGGACCGATTCACTAGTTGTCTCAGGATCGTTGTTGATACCTCATCCTAACTTCTCTCAAGATAAGTTTACCATCGTGATGATCCATAGGCCTAGTATGCCTGATAACGTAAGTAACTGGCAAGTTTTCAATGATGATCAACATTTTCTCTTTTTCTTGGAGCTCAGGGATAACTTTGAACAATTTTACTTCGAAGGAAGTGACAATTTGCCTCGTGAGAGTGTGTCTCCCCATGAAGAGGATGTCAAAGAGGAAATAGATCAAGATGGGTGTATCAAACTCAAAGGTAACAAGATTCCAAAAGGGCTGGTGAGTTTAGAAGAATTGTTTGATAAACATGATAGGTATGTTAAGTCTAAAGCTTCTACTAGATCACAACAATCTGCTGAGTATGAAAAAACTAATATTGGGAGTTTTTTGACCCCAAGTTTGTGAACGTTGGAAAATGTTGTACACCAGAAGAAAAGAAGAGGGTAATCAACCTTTTAAAGAAGTATAAGGATGTTTTGGCATATTCATATGAGGATGTAAAATCATTCTAACCAAATGAAATGTAACATTTCATCCCTCTCAAACCTGGGATTACACCTTTCAAGAAGAAATAAAGGCAATACAGTCCTAAGATAGCTGACCCTATTTTTCAGGAAATACAAAAATTGTTTAAAGCCAAAATTATTTTTCCCATCCAACATTCAACTTGGATTGCCAACATTGTGCTTGTCATGAATAAAAATGGTTAGATTTGTATCTATATTTACTTTAGAAATCTTAATCAAGTTTCTTTGAAGGACACGTATCCTCCGCCCATGATGGATCAAGTCTTACAAGTTGTTACGGGTCTAAAATTTTATCCATGCTTGATGGATTCTCATGATATAATCAAGTGGAAGTCAATATCACGAGATCAACATAAGATGACCTTCAAAGCACGCCTTGGGGTACTTTTTTCCTACAAGAGGATGCCTTTTGGACTCATTAATGCCGGTGCCACTTTTCAAAGGGCTATGGATTTGGATTTTGGAAGTTTGAAAGGAAAATGTATTATTGTATATTTAGATGACTGACCGTGTTTTCAAAAACTAGGGTAGATCATTTTCAGCATCTAGAAACAGTTCTCTTGAAATGCAAAGAACATTGGATCTCTTTGAATCCTAAAAATATGTCTTTTATATAATAGAGGGAAAATTGTTATGGCATGTTGTCTCTAATATTGCATCAAAATTGATCTGAGCGAGTTCAATCCATTGAGTAGATTCATCTTCTAACCAGCTGAGAAGGGAGTGCATTCTTTCTTGGTAAGATCAATTTTCTAAGAAGATTCATCCCTAATTTTGAAGAACTCACTTTGAATATCTCTCAAATGATGAAGGGAAAACAAATGTTTCGCTGGTCTTCGAAGGGAAAGAAGCCTTTGAGGGTATTAAAAAGGCTATTCTTTGGAACTCCTATCTTAGCATGTCGATTTTAACAAGGATATTACTATCTATTTTTATGCCACACGGTAACACCGGACGTGGTCTTGACTCAAAAATATTCTAATGATCATGAACTCCCAATTGCATTCATGAGTTGAAATATACAATGATGGAGAAATATGCTTTTGCAGTAGTTAAAGTTGTCAAGGAAATTCATTTCTATATTCTTAACTCACACCACAAGTACTTGTGCCCGACACAACTATCAAATCTATTCTCACGCAGCAATAGTTTTAACATACCTACTATTCCAAAGGACACCAATTACAATGACTGTGTCCAATCGGTAACCTAGTACGTGGAATAGAGTAATATTACAATGACCTAAGATGATCTAAGCATTCATTTGTGCGTTTAAGAGAAAGGGATCTCCCCATCAATGGCTTCAAGGCCAATGGATCCTCCCTTTTACTCCATTATTATGCTATAAATACAAAAGCAAATGCCATTAGCTCAATGGAAGAAAATGAAATACAATCTAAAGCCTATAAAAATACTATAATTTGTGCTAGGAAGAAGAGAGAATTCTTAGGAAAATGAGGGAGTGGGTATAGCCCTATTTATAGTTTTCTATTTGGGAAAATGGGAGATTTGGGTGCATGTGGGACAAATACTAAAGTCTAAAAATAACTTCTAGCAAGTTTAGGTGAGGTTTGACCATTTTTAGGGTAATTAATCTAAGTTAGAGTAATTAATCTCGTTTAGAGAGTAATTAGGGTTGGAAGGGTTTCTGAAGGGCTTAATCAATCCAACAAAGTGGATTGATATTTCAGGGAGCTAATAGAAGAAAACTAGAAAGGAATCAAAATCTAATGTAGTTAGAACAAGGCTATGACAGCCTATTTAAGTGGTTTATAAGAGGAAATATGACCAAAAAGATGTCATGAAAAGGGAGTTAGATAGGTCTAACTGGCGGTGTCTTTATCAATTTACAAGGGATAGAATAGGAGTGCAATATTAGGGATAATAGTACATTGATTAAACTACAGGTGTCTATAGTAATTATTAGTACATCCTAAGTGTTGATTAGATAATATTTCCTCAACAAAATAAAAATTATCATCATAAAGTTAAAAAAATATACATAGTTCCTCTTGGAAAATGATTCATGGCCCAAAGAAAGAAAATATCAACAATTCATGTTGGCTAAATGTCCTCTATAATTAAAACACATCTATGAAACATCCTACATGATAACACAAAAGGATTAGATGAAGAGTTTACTTAAATAAAAAATGAAGAATGTAGTTAATAATATATTCAAAGTTAGTTTCAAATATGAAGTATTTATTTATTAGTATATTGATGAGCATGGTGAGAGGTAAAAATAACAATTAATTAACTACCAAAAAAATTCATTCGAGATGCTTACAACGAATAAAGATACCCTTTGGTAAGGCCCCATCCAGTCTCCCAACGGGTTTCACAGTCGCCGCCTCCAAGCGAAGGCCGTAATGATTAGGGTTCACAGTAAATTTCCATTACGGTTCGAATAATCATAGATAAAATTAGTTACAATTTACTCTAAATCCATTTCATCTATCATCTAGGAAGAAATTAGGATTACAATTGGATAAGCTAATTATCATCTAGGAAGAAATGAAGGTATTTGAAATTATATAAGAATTCAAAAATAATTGTTCATGTATGATGATTAATAATATACAATTGGAAAAAAATTAAAGGACTTAATATCTTGGTGATAAGCATAAAATTAAGAAAGTTTCTTAAGATAAAGTTTTTAATGAAATTAATAAGTATGGTAGTTTGGTAAATTATTATATGGAAAAATTTGATAAAGTGGACACAAATATTGTGTAATGTATCGATATAATTGAATGAAAATTGTCACCTTTGGAACTTATGAAGTAGTTATGGAGAATGCAACAATATGATAATTTAAAACAAAGGACAACCACATTATTAATGGAGTGCAAAATCGTGCTATAATATATAACTAACAAATTTTGAAGTTAATTAATTTTCTTTTTCATAATAAGTTTTGATGGAGTGGCAGTACCATCTCATATAGGAAACTACAAAATTCAAACAAAATGTTTAAAATTTATCTTCTAAACAATATGTATAAGTTTTTAGATGATTAATGGTATTCCATTCCCTTATATTTATTGAGAAGAGTGAACTGAAGATGTAAAGATAAAATATGGAGCCTTTTTTTTGGATATTCACAATGATTTACACAAGGACAATATAATGTATTAAGTACGGGAATGATAACAAGTTTTTTATCTTGCTTAAGTAGACTATATGTTTTTGTAAGAGATCCTAATTATATTGTGACTATGGGATATGTTGTGAGACATAATGACGTATCATGTGGTGTATGAAGGTACTTCTCAATCTAGAATAGATAATCTAAATTTCTAATATTTACGAGAATCAATAGATGCATCATTTCATAATAGTGATATATTTTAAAATATAAAACTAAAATAGAGAGATAGATATATTTGTGGAACATGGAAGAATATGGAGTGTATAGTTTAAGAGTGTGTATGTTGGAGTATGTGTGTGTATATAACTAATAAATGTGTTCAAATAAATTTTTGTAATGAATTAAGAATTGAGACTATCTACATATTTCTTGATATTCTCTAATGAGAACATTGTATTGACTAATATATTTATATATGAAAAAATAAGATTGTTTAGGGAATATGAATCTCTCATTTATTGGTAAGTGGTATGATTATGTGTTATGAGTGTTGAATGTGTATGTCTACTTCAAACTTAATTTTTAAAGATAAGTTCTTTCAAATGGAGTTTTACGAAATTTGAAAGTGTTAATAATATATCTTCATCTGCACAAAACAAACTATAATAATAATAAATTTTATGATATTTTATGCTAGAAATGCTACATAATTTGTGCCACTTTCATTAGTTGAAAACTCACACAGGATAGAATTCGTGTTTCCAATATCAATATGTGGAAAAGGATGGAATGAATATCCGATTATCGAGATAGATTTGTATTGACAATGATTATCCATATTCCATGCTTGTTGGTAGTAAATTTCTCCAATTCTATGTTTTTCCAACTTATTACACAAAATGACATTAAATGTTACTTTGATAGAGTCACCTCAAACTAACATGCTATTGAATCAATAAAGTCTCATTAAAGTTTCCTATTAGTGATGTGTAACGCTTACATTTTCGACGTTCTAAAACCACATTAATCCTTAAACAATTATCCAGGAAAGTCACGTTTATTTTTATTTTGTAAATGGGTTACAGGGTGTCAACCCTAATATACATTTAATAAAATTTTATTAGGAAAGTTGTAGAAATAAATATATATATATATATATATATATATATTGAAGTTATGTAAGAGTGTCAAACCCTAATGTACGTTAAATTAAATTCTACCAATAACTACTACATTTCAAAGGTTGGATCCAGTCTATATTATTAATTAAATGTTCTTAATCCAGTTCTAAGGTCAGTTTAATTAACATCACTAGCTAAGTGTTCAAAATTCCCTTTCACTAGGTTAAATAGTTCTCATAAATCATTTTCCTTAAAGTCCATTTAAATAATTATTAAAACATACTAGGAACTAAATAAATTAACTTAACATACAAGGCTATTAAATGGCCCCATTCACCCATTTGCACATACCTTTAATTTATCTAAAACCATAATATGAATATTCTCAACTAACAATTGTAGGGTTGATCATTGATCCTTGGATCAAATCCATTATGGCCACTAGATTTTAGGGTTCCATACTAACCCTAACTATCCTTATGAGATTTTATAAAAACAGTTTTCCTTGCCCTAGCCTCCTCATTTGGTCCCTTTTATTTTGTTTAATTTGTTGGTTGGAGAAATGGAAGCCATGAAAGTAAGGAAAGGAACAACCATGGAGGAATTCACCAAATAAAGCTTAGTTTTGTTTAGGTTATCAAGCTTAATGTCTTTCATTTGAAGATTGAAGGGTTTCCACTCCAAATCTGGAGTTTTGATTTAGTTAATTCCATTTTTATCTTCTATTTGGGAAAGAACACCTACTTTATTTTTAATCCATGAGATTGAATGCTTTTAAATACCCATTTGAATATTTACAAGTTTAGAACAATGAATTTATGTCCTTAGGGTTGGCTAGTGATATCCTTTTCAAATTTACAGGATTAAATTTTAAATTAAACCAAGTAAAAATTTGCACAGATGTGGATTTGTATTTTTCGACTCGTTAGTGATGAAACCGCTGACCAAAGCATGTGGTCCTGGGACCTCCACCCTACCTAGGTGACGAAACTTACAAACTTCTTCCATGCCTAAGCGATGGTTTGAGACCGACGCTCTGCACAGGTGACGGTCTTGTTTTTAAAAATATAACCATCAATTCCATAAATTTTCCAAAAACCAATTTTAGTGGAGTATTTAATAGTTTATCCTTTGTTGAATTTATGTTCCTAAAGTCTCCAGTTGAAGGGTTTAACCATTTATTCATTCCATGCTTAAAATTACTACATTTAAAGATTTTCTATTTCTATAGTAACAAGAACACAACTACAAGAACATTTTTATTTTCTTTCAAATTCAAGAGTAAGAAAGAAGCTTAACCTACTCCTAATATTATTGTTTTCCTTTCCACAACAAAATGCAATATTTTAACATAATAACTTACTTAAAATTTATTGCATCTTTCCATCTCTACTACAACCATTTGTTCAAGTAACCATAAACAACTTTATTTCACATTCAAATTTGCAATGAATACACTATTAATGTTTTACAACTTCTATGCTCTTCTTTTCATTTTTACAATAATGCAACTTCAAAAATGATAATGAACTTTCTTTTCCTTGAGAATAGCTCATTTCTTTCAATGCAAAGAGTTTCTTTTTTTCACAATACATTACAACTTAATAAACCAAAATATACAATGCAACTTTTCTTTCAAATACAATACTACAAGTCTTCCACCTTAAGTGGAAATTACAAGAAATGTTTTCTCACAAATAAGGATTTATTTTGGGAATTCAAAAATGCTCCAAATTCCAAATCTCCAACAAGATCTCCACCATTTCTTCACTTGATCACAAAAACAAAAATGGGGGAGAGGAAACACTCTCCACCCAACCAATAATCAATGAGGAGAAGAATCTATCCTCCTCATTGGCCCCCATACCCCAACTATAATGCAATAAAAGATGGATCCAACTCATGGCAACTACACAATTCTTGAACATCACAACACAAAATTTTCCAATCATATAACACACATTCAACACAAAATAAAACCACAAGAATGTAACTTATCATATACACAAGGCTTGAAATGCAAAGCCAATGGAGCAAGGATCTATGGGAGATTACTTATACCTCCCAATGGGATTAGGTAACCACCTTAAACCTTCCAATATACATATAAAAACCCCTAAAAATATTATGTCTCCCTCAAGATCCTCTTATGCCTCCCACATTCTCTTATGCCTCCCTATAATCTCTTATGTCTCCCTCAAAAGAACCAAGTAAGAAATGCAAGCATTCTCTTATCCAAGGTGGGGCACCCAACCCAAATCCCTTCAAAAACATGAAATAAAATATTATTCCTCCCTACATATAAAATCCCCATAGCCTTCTCCTACACCATACTTAGGCATTATACCCAATAACCCAACAAGCATACAAAAATATTCAACAACATACAAATATACACATATAAGAGAAAATAAATAAAAAAGGGTGTAGTTCCTACCTTTCCATGGTAGAAATTGATCAATGGATCACCCTCCAAGATCCTTAAAGATCAATCCACTCCAACAAGATCCAAACTCAACAAGCACTCCAAAACTCTCCAACTCCAAAATTACAAGAGCAAAAATGAAATGAAGTAACCCCCAAACAAACAAAAGAACTTGCATAAATAGAAAAGGAAGAGAGGATGGTGATGTGGCTCCATATACAATGCCACATCATTTATCCTCAACTCCACATCACAATTAAAACCTAAACCCCAATGCACAACAAATTGGTGGTTGAGTGGAATGATAAGCCTCTTACACACACAATCCAAACCCACACCCTCTAAGGAAAAATTAAAATCCATGTAAGAAAAGTGCAATAAATGCCACTTTTTGTCTTACAAAACACATAATGGGGTCTATTTTTGACCCCTAATCCATAGGTAGGGTTGATATAATAAATTAAGATGTGTGGGACAAGTTCCAAGTCCCAAAATCCTCCAAAAATGGCCCTTAAGTCCAAATCTAAAATTCTAAGGCAAGGTAGAGTGTACAACACTCAAAGTCACTTACACTCAACTTAAAATCACATAGTCCAAAAGACCAAAAACTCTAATAAATGACTCCATTTGTCACATCCCCATATAGCTTAATAAAATGATTAAATTACTAAATAAAATCACATTAATCAATAATGATAAAATAAATTACATCACAATAAAATCACATACTCTACAATAAATTAAATAAAAGGGAAAGAATTGCACACATGCCCATGGTCATAATTGGAGGTCATCCCCATGGGAACCCCTAAAAAAATAAAAATAAACATAACACATTACACATTACACAAGTTTCCATGGTGACCTTCGTTGTATCCATCTATTATTCCGTAGTGGTTGGTCTCCAATCCCCCTTTTGATTGTTGTGATTTAATTACCTACAAAATCACACAATACCTCTTTCAGCCTTGTGAAACATTAAAACATCCAAGATAAAATATACACACATAAATCAATAACCATCCTCATATAGCTAAATCTTCATCTCAAATAAACAATGTTATCATTTTTCTAAAATTTCAACAACATCTCAATTCTATCTTTTATCGATATCAACAAGATTACAAGATTATTTCAAAAGTTAAATCCTACCCAACACGAAGAGAATTTTGAATGTCAGTAATACATATATTATTAATCACATCATCATCATCAAATATAACATTTCTCTCTATGTATCTAAGAATCCACATAATCATACTATGAATCAAAATCCATCAATAATCATAATATCTCTATCATCTAACATCATGATAAACCAAAATGATACAGATTCATGTCTAAAGTCAACAGTAATTAAAATCAACATATAATAAGTGTCGAAGAGGAGTGGTCACTACATGATGCCTTAAATTTTCATGTTAGTGAAATGTTAAATTTTGATTGTATGTTTCATATTAAAGATGGCTTAAAGTTTTGTATTCATCACACCTTAAATTTGGTGGTATGATAGTGACACCATAATGGTTACCATCATAAAGACACTTAAATTTTCCCCATTTATTTACCTCCTTCATAAACATACAACTCTAAATATAATGATAAGTTTCACTATTTGATAAAAACACATGCATAAACATGAGTGCACAAAGATGTTACATAGTTTACTATAGACAAGTATCATCATTTTTCTTCAAAATTTAAGTTTATGTGAGTTAGAGTGAGGATAATTGATATATCAATTTAGAATTCTGTAATGGTGCAAATAGATGGAATGTGAAATTTGGAGTTTATAAGATTGTCATATTTCTTTTTAAAAAATTAAAATAATAAATTTTATACTTTTTTCATTGTTTTGTGAAACGAAATAATTTTTTTGCAAACAAGAACATGAGTGAAAATTTGGTGCACTCATATATGCGCACTAAAATTAAATATTGGAAAACAAAATTTTGAATGCATAATGTATTTTCAATATTTTAACTCAAAATAAATAAAAAAATTGCACAAATATTGATTTTATCATAAATTTATAATTATTATTTATATTAATTTTATTACAATGTTGTGGCACACTCAATATCCAGTGTTTTGAAAAATGTTAATTGGAAAAATATGATTATACTAAGATAAGTTTTTATATATGCATTTATTAATATTGGTCTAAAAGTTAAAAACAATATTTTTCTTAAAATTTTAAGAAAATTCTCATCAAAAAGTTAAAAACTATATGGGTAGGAGTATTAAAAATATGAAAACAAACCTCATATTTAATATTTTTATAAAGTTCCATGATACACTATTTTTGAAGTTCCAAATTGGCCCTAACATGACAAAAATATGTGACACTCAATTTGGAAACTATAGATGTGCCACATAGGTTTTAATGGATACTTATTAAAGCTATAACTACATATTGTTGTAACTACTTATGGTCATATGTAAAGTTATTTACAAACATAAAACTTATACCCGGAAATAGTCATGTCAGTAGAAATTTTCTTCTATATATGGATACCCATTTCCTCCCATTCTTTCTTTTCTAAATTTTTTTTACCCTTAAATCTAGGTTACAGTCATAACTATATATGCCACAAACTTTAAAATTTCAAATAAAATTTCAAAAATGAGCTAAAACTTTATACAAATGTTTATTGGTAAGATGATTTTATGTTTAACTAGATTATGAATTTAATCTATACAAATGTGGTCCTTAACATGTGCATTGAAAATAATGGATTTTATAGTATATGGAAGATATTGTGACCCCTATCCCTTCATCAAAGTGCTTCCGGAATAATCTTATATAAATATGATATATCTTATTGAAATAGTTTGTGTGTTTATATAGTGTTTTTTAAAATGATGTTTAACATGTTAGTATCTATTATTTATTCTCAAGAATATGATAAAACATGTGTGTGTTTGTAGTATGTTTTTAATGATGTTTTTTATTAAAGGTAAAAGGTTTTGGAGGGACCTTACCTAGGAGTACAACCAAAGGCTCAACAACAAAGATTAGCAATACAAAGTGATGTGCTAATAGAAAGAAGGGGGCCACACTCTATCCAAAAGCATATATAGAAAAAGTAATAGGACATGGGCCATCTACCAACAAGAATCCCTAGTACGAGCATAAATAGAAAAACTACAACATTACAACAACACCATAACAACACTACAACACTGGACCATATAGAAAAATACACGGACACTAACTAATAGATTTATTGTAAAACCTTGAGAGAAATCATGAAGTTCCGATAAATAATCAAAGAAAAAATAATGTTTGAATCCTAGTTGGATGTTTTGAAATTCTTGGTGAGATTACCATTATTCCACATGGGGGCTAGAATTCCATTGATATCACATCCGATGGATGTGAACTTACATTAGTTCAAGATAAATACCCTAGGGATGGCCAAGTAGTTGTGTGTTTTTTTCAGAGATTTTAATTGTGTAGTAAAGGGTGTTGAATTCCTCTCTCGAGGCTTGATATGGAGTAAGTAGCTCAGTTCTTAATGTCATATTTGAGTAGAAAATCCACATTATCTTCAAAATAAAATTCAGTGGTCTCATCTTGAATTTTATTTTTCCATAACCAAGGAGGTGTTCTGATCACTAACAGTAATGAAATTAGGGGATTTATCATCCTCTGTAATCTCTTTACCTTTATTACTGCTCCTAAGAACTCTTTTGGGAGGAGGCTCAATAACAATGTTACGATACATGGGATTCTTAGAGAGAATATGAGGTTCTTGAGAGGCACTCGGGCAAGTAGGAGGCAAGGGTCATTGGCCATGACATAAAGAATATCTTGGTGTATGAGAAATATTACCCCTAATGTAATGGAATTTTTGTCTTATGACCCTGGACCTCCACAACTTGATTTTTCCAAATATTGGAGGATAGAGTATGACAATATAACCTTAGCTCACATCTTAAATGATTTAAACACCAAATGATGTAATGGGATAGTATAAAACCTTCCCTCGAGAGTGACATATCGAACCATCATTCGAGAAACTTCATCGAAGGGTTTCGTAATAGTGGCACATAAAATGCCTTCCCTCTTGGTTTCTAAGCATTCTCCATCATCTAGGAAAAAATTTCCTCAACCTCTTTGTCAAATTTTTTTTTGAAGAACTTATTACCATCCATGCTTAACCCCGATGAAGAATGAGATGAACTATTAAAATATATATAAATCTCTTCCTCTAAACTTAATATTCCTTTCTTTCCAATTTTCATAAATTGGAGAGACATGTATTGGTCATGCCCTTTGATCCTTTGAATAAAATTTGTAAAATCCCAATGTTAAGGAATTTCTCGAGTTCCACATTTTCTTTCCATTAAGGATCAAAAATAGGCTCAACTCTGCATGGATTTCCCCCCATTTTGATTAAATCCACAAGTCGTGAAGGGAAGAGCTAGAAATAGCACCATGCAGGATTACCAACAACACTCAAGTAACCTAAATTTTTGGTTGTTAGAGAGATAGACCCCAACGCCTACCCTTGATTTTTCTTGAAATGAAAAAATAACTCATTTTTCGAGGTAAAGGGGGTAATAAGATCGAATTATTTAGACCTTCTTCAAAAATTTAGGAAAAGGATTCCACATGTGTAGGAGCCTCCGACTAAGGATTTCATTTTCTTCATTAATGATGATTTGGTGAACTTCATGGGGGTGTCCTTGAAATCATACCATTCACTATAATTATTAATGCACACCCCAACATTAGTTAAAGTATCGTTGATTTATTTCCCTCCCTATACACATGTTGAAACATGATGTTAATACCATTGCATATAGTAAGGGATTCATTAATAAATTCACTTATGATTCTACTCAAAATTTGGGTCTTAGAAAGATTATTGATAATATTCATTGAGTGGCCTTCCATAATGATGTTGTCCACTTTGAGGTTCCTAGAAATTTTGATGCCCCAAAGAGCTGCTAGGGCCTCTAAGTAGTGGTTATTTTCCTTTCCCATGGAACAGGCATATTGGCAATGAGGTGACCCAAGTGATTTCTAATAAGACCACCACCACCTATTGAACAAGGTTGCCTTTGGAAGCACCATCAAAGTTTAGCTTATGCCAACCTTAAGAATTGGGAATCCACTGCACAAGAGAACTATCAATGTTGGGGGAGCTGCTAATTACTTTTTATTGATGTTCCAAGCCTTTAGATATCTCTCCTCATCCTGGGGATACGGGGTGTATTTGGGGGCTTGAATTTCTGAATTTTTCTTTAGTAGACACCATAATTTCATTTAGAATGCTTTTGATGGTTTTTTTAGTACCTCTAAAAATGATTGAGTTGAGGGGCCTTCCATATTTTCTAAATGGTGTGGGGAAAATGATCCTCCAAAATATGTGAAGAAGAGCATGCTTAAAAGGAGGATTCCATTGGAGCCAAGCTTGAATAATGTCTTTAGGAAAGACCATTTGACACAAAACATGTTGAAGATGTGCTTCCAGAGAGCACTAACAACTAGGAAATGTAAGCAGAAGGTGTTGTATGGTTTCATTATCCTTTTTAATAATAGAATATAGTAGGCATGGTAGATCCCCTTTTGATAAGATTATCAATAGTGATGATACATTATTTAGAAAAAACCAAAGGAATTGGTTAATTTAAGGGGTAAGCTCTTTGAGCCAGATCTTGCTATAAGGAAACTTTCTAGCCATTTCATTAGAAAAAAAATCATAACCAAATCTCACCGAGTAGTTTCCATCAAATGAGTGGACCTAAGTAAATTCATCCTTAGTTTGAATTTGGCTAATGGTAATATGACTTAAGATTTTGAAGGTCTCATCTTGGTTAAGATCCTCTTGTAGTTAGGGATAATAGTCTCAAGATATTTTTTTCAATTGTAGAGCTAAAATTTACTTTCCAAAAGTTGATTCTTTCTCCCATTCCCGGATCTAGATACGATCTTTGTGATCTTAACCAAACATGATAGTGGGAATAAGGCTATAATGAGTTGGTATTTAAGCCATATTCCCTTTAAAATGTTACATTTTGCAATGTAGCTAGAGTTCTAAAATCAACCCAACTATCTTTCCATGTGACCAAGTTGATTCTTTCTCCCATTCCCCCAAAAATGTTCATTTTTATTATCCATTTGCATCTGGAATGAAAGAATGGAAACATGATGCAAGGTGTTATTTTTAAGAAAGATCTTAACCAAATTAATCCCCTGAAACCTATCCAAGCTGCGGTGAAGGAAGAATTCATCAAACCTACAAATTGAAACCTATCGGTGAAGAATTCCAAAATCATGGAACCAGTGGGAAGAATGGCATTACTCAAAAAACTCTTGAAAATTACCCTAGTTTAAGTACTTAGCTCTAATGAGATTGGTCCATATATGTTGGCTCTAAGGATTTCAAGAAGGAGGAAAAAGTCTCCATCCCATTTATCAAAACCAATGCTTAAAACCATTCATAGTTCTAATTTTTTCCACCAAGATATCCAATGGTATCACCGAATCCCCCCGCTGTGTTTATCATTTTTGCAAGCCTTTTCCCATGTGACCAAGTTTATTCTATTATTCTCTTCTATTCCCATCCAAAGAATGTTCTTTATTATTCTCTCTATTTCCAAGGGATCAGGAGAGAGAATGCATGATGAAAGCTACACTAAAGTGGTGAATAAAGGAGGGTGGAAACATGATATAAATCTAGAAGAGGTGATGACAGCTTCTCCATAATTTGAGTATTCAAGCATTTTGATAAGAAATCATTTCCTTGTAGAAAGAAAAGGGGGAAGGAGCCCTTCCAACCCTCAAGATTTCTTTGAAACCTATCCAGTAAAGAATTCCAAACACTCATGTGAACCTTGTTAGAAAACTCTCCCCTTTACAATGAGACCAACACTCCAATTTATAGAAAAATGAGAAGGGAAAGAGAAGGGAAAATACCCATTAAATGGAGTAAAATGATTGTACATTAAAACTCATTAATTTCTCGTAAAAAGGAAGCCCAAAGTATGTGGTAGGAGAAAAGAGTTAATTGTTATTCTAAAAAAAAACCAAGGATTTGGGAAATTTTCCATTATGGGAATGAGCATTAAGCGGAAGGAATATGTGTTAAAGAATCTACAAAGATAGTTTTTGTCAAAGTGTATTTAAAGTCCTGTGAGGACTCTTCAAAAGTTATAGCTAGATTATATGCTCCATAGCATCCCTTTTGGCTCTAAGGATAGATTCAAGAAGGAGGAGAATAGTCTCATCGAAAAACTACTAATGAGAGACCGTAATATCAAAACACGAATGCTTAAAACCATTAAGATAACCCATAGAAAAACTCTATTAATAGTATGACTAAGGCTATCCACATTTTGCTAATCAAAAAGAATTAGAGATATGGAGTTCCTTGCAAGGACGGATGCCATGATTTTCCTGGCCCAAGCTTGTTTTTGCAACTTTTTCTACTTGCAAAGAGTCCCGGGGGGAAACACATTTTTTTGCCTTGAATCAATATAATTGCTTGGGACAAAAATGAGAATATGGGGGTAAAATGGATAGATCCACGGACGATGCATTTCCCACATGGAAGTGAGCATAGAAAAAGCCAAACTTTTCCATAACTTTATCTATCTAGGAATATCCATGACACTATGTTCAAACACTTTGTTCATATCTATCTTAAGACCATGCCTTCATTTTTGTTTTTTCCATCGAGTGTATGGTTTCATGCACCATGAAAACTCCATTTGGATCAATCTTCCTTTAATGAATCCCCCTACTAGTTTGGAATGATGCTAGGAAGCAAAGGTCGAATATTGGAAGTGAGAAGTATAGTAAAAATATTATACCACACGTTGGAAATTGCTTATAGGTCTAAAATGCTTGAAGTCATTTTCCCCCATTTTCTTAGGTACCAAGACTATAAAGGTATTTTTGATTTCTTTAAGAAGCATGCCTATCCCAAAACATTCATTGACTTTTGAGGAGATTATCCACACATATCTCCTAAACATTTTTGATAGAAAAAATTAGGAAAACCATAAGGACCTGGTGATTTGTCTCCCTCCATAGAGAAAATGATTTTTTAAGTTCTTCTATGGTATCTTGTTTAGGGAGAAAAAAAGTCTTCAATCTTCATAAGGTTGTTTAGAATAGAATCTAACAACGTGTTAACATCAACTGAAAACAAAGTGGGTGAATCATTTAGAAGGTTATTGTAGAAATTGATAGCTTCCTCTCTGATGTATTTAGGATTTGTTGTTGTCTCTCCATTTTTCCTAGTGACTTAAAAAAATCTGTTGCGGGCCCTATGCTTTAGGGCTTTCATGTGAAAAAAAATTGTGTTCATGTCACCTTCTTTAATCAATAAAACTCTTGATTTAAGTATGCAAAAGGATTCCTCCCTTACACAAATGGTATGAAATTTAGGTAACATGATTTTTTCACAGACATAGTCCTCTTGGTTCATCGCAAAAGCAAAAAAAATATTTTCTATTACTTCAATGTCTTCTTTAATCTATTTTTTTATTGGAAATGTATCCAAAAATGTCTTTATTCTAGGCCCGGACTTTCATTTTGACGTTTTTGAGTTTCTATACAAATATGTATTGGGAAGATCCCTCAACTTGGGTCCCCCACCATTCCTTATTTCTGTCAATGAGTTATGAATGATCAAACCACATCCTTTCAAATTTAAATCAAGACTAAGAAGGCCTCTAATTATTTAACAAATTTAGGACAATGGAGTTATGATCATAGGAAATTATGGGAAGAGACGAAAGATGAAAGTATTGAATTTAGATCCAATCAGCTAAAATGAGAGCTCTATCTAGATGAACCTGGATGAAATTATTACCAAGTCTTTTGTTATACCAACTAAATGAATTACCATGAAGTTCAAGGTCTAGCATATTGGCTTGAGATATGAAGTCAACTAGATTATCCATCCCACTTGTGTGTTCGAAGCACTTCCTTTTTTTTCATCAGTGGAGAGGGGAGAATTAAAGTCCCCCATGAGCATCCAATTCCATTTGGAGTAAGTGTTTTGAAATCTTCAAAGGTCCCTCTAGAGCTTCCTTCTACCATGAAGAGTTTTTGCTGCATAAATGATTGAGAAGATCCAATTATATTTGTTATCAGGAGTATGGAAGGAAAGAGCAGGTGGGAATGCGATGAAATAATGGTCTTACCAATTAGCTTGTTAGGGTCCCAGAAGACAACCATACCCCGAGGATCCTACTAGTCAACCACTCTTTTTTTTCTATACTTTCTTACAACATTAATGTAAGGATTCAGTGCCCATTTTAGTTTCTTGAATAGCCATGATGGTAGGATTACAACTCTTTCTTAAATATTTTAGCGTGTGTTGTTTTCCACTACCATTAAGGCCTCTTATATTCCAAGAAACAATCTTCATTAAAATATACGAGGAGAGGAGTGGAAGAGGTAGTCTCAAATAATACTGAGTTCCATCAACCAATGCTTTATTAATCTCCCTTTTATAGTGTTGGCACTTATATTTTCTCTTATGGAAGATCTAGTCACCCTGGAAGTGGAGGCATCCCAACTCCCTAGAGACTTTTTCTTGTAATAAAATAGGGCATCTGATATGTTTTCATAGCCTTTGGATTGTTTATTTTTCCTCCATACCAGTGTAAACTCAAGGAGTTATTGGATTCCTTCAATACTAGGATCTTTCCAGGAGTGAGTTCACCCTTCTCTTTTTCTGGACTAGGGGAATTCTCAAGTTCTTCAATAATATTCTTTGAGGTTGGTGAGGGTGAAGATATCAAACTGTTGAGGCATTGCTGAGAAGAGATAATGGTAGGGAGGTTGCAAATATATTCTCTCCCTTCTTTATTATCAAGTTCAAGAGTTGGATTGTTATGCATGTTGAGTATTTTAGTGGCAATGTGAGAGATAATTTGTTTTAGTGCTATAGAAGGGTTGCCTCTTGGAGACAAAGAATCAACTTCTTGAGGGATCTCAGGAAAAATATTTCTTCATGAATAGGAGTGAGACCCAGATTCTACTTTTGTCTTATAACGCAAAGTTTGAGAAATACCTTGAATGTTTTTTTGTTCTACATCAACCCAAAGACCGAGATCAACCAATGTTTTCTCTTGATACCTTAGGCTCCAAAGCCCTTTGAGTGGATCTCCTTTTTTGGTGGGTGTCTTAGGAACCCAAAGAGACCTTTGTACAAGTTGCTTCTTTATGGGATTTTTGATTATATTTCCTCGTCTTTCTCTCCCTTTTTTGGTTGATTATTTTTTATATTAATAATCTTATTGCTTTGAGAGGTAGCATTTTGGATTAGGACATTTCTTGATGAAATGCCCTAGCTTCTGGAATATATCCCACCTCATCTGAAAGGATTCATAGATCACAACTTGAGTCCAAGGATAAAACTTTGTTAAAAAATGAATTAGTTAGAAGATCTTGTTCCATGTTAGAGGAGACACAAAAATGAGCATAAGCTAACCTCGATCGATTCCTTGTGGAATTTTTGGGCCAATGGGATATCAAATCAATCTAGAAATGATAATGATGATCTCATCATCCCAAAACTGTAGTGGGAGTCTGGGATTTTTACACTAAACTAATATGGAATTTATATTTTCTTTTAAGGGTTCAAATCCCAAATACCATTTCTTTATAAATAAACCCATGTTTCCAAGGCACTAAGGTCCTCCCAAGAGAATAACGTCTTCTTCTTACAAATACAATTTGATATAAAAAAAAATTTGACCATGGAAGAGACAAACACATCCCTAAGAGGGCGTCATTTCCTTAAATCTTATCTTATAACCAAATCAATATTAGGTCTAGGACCCAAGAACTTATCTTTAATTCCATTTGGTTCTTTTGAATTTCTTTGTTCAAGAAGTTATAGGAATATTGATGTGATGTATTCCTTTCTCATCCTTTGAGCTTGAAAAAATAGAGGGTTCCAAAGGGGCGCTAGTAGCATTGGGGTCCACATTCCGCATTGATTTGTTTATGAAAATCCTAAACCACATGCTTGGCTTGGTCGATGGGGGAAGTTTTTTAGAGAATTGTATGTACCCACTTGAACATGTCCCACAAGTTTCAACAGAGAAGTGTAGACACTGCATTGGAAAGCCGACGAGTTTCATATTATTCTTTGTTTGATGCGTCGAATATCTCCGTAGCCGCAGCATGCATCTAGAAGACTCAAAGTAGCCACATGACAACTCTCAGGCACCTCTAGAGTGGCGCCATGGTGGCCAAATTCAAATTTTCAGCGGTTAGAAGAGTAGACACCTCACATTCCATGATTTTGTCTAGACCGTATTTTAAACTTTGGATGTAAACACTTTTATTATACTGAGCTATGAATTGGAGTGGTGGAGGAGCACTTTCTCTAAGTGGGACATGGGGTGGGCTTGGGTCCTTAATGTCCGCTGATCGATCTACATTTAGAGTGCCCCGCTATGTTCCATTTTGTCCATATGGAGAAGTTCAACCCCTACTTGAAGGTGTCCTCATGGCAATTTATTGAAAGCATCCACTGAACTCAATGGGAATGAAACTTGGGTTGATTATTACAAACTACTCAGAACTCACCAATAGCCCAAGACCTTGAGTTCAAACTTTCTATGGTAAATGCTTTTATTATACTAGAGCTATGAAATGGAATGGTGGAGGAGCACTTTATCTAAATGGGACATGGGGGCTGGGTTTGGGTCTTAATGTGCACCGAGCTATCCACATAAAGAGTGCCCTTTATGTTACGCTTGGTCCATATGGAGAAGTTCAACCCCTACCTCAAGGTGTCCCCATGGCTTGAAAGCATCCAATGAACTCAATGGGAATGGAACTTGGGTTGATGATTACAAACTACTTGTAACTCACCAATAGCCCAAGACCATGAGAACCTAACATGTTACTATGCAATATGTATTCTTGAGAATATAATAAAACATGTTTTTGATCGTGTCACGATTTAATGGAAAATGGGAAAATGTGTTATGGAATACATTCGACCCACAATTTGTAATAACATATTTAGGTAGATAATAAATTTAAGCAATTAAATAATTAGATTTTAGAATTCCACAATGGATATCATAACCATGTATTGCAAAACTAATTGACAAAATGGTGAAATTTGAGATGGATAAGTTGACATGCCATTATTCTACGTTAGAATTTTCCACTTGGATAATTTCCTGTCACGAGTAGATGACACTATTAACAAAGAAGAATTATTAGTACACACGTATATGACTTGTATTCACATTTGTTAGTTTCTAAGCTGAAAAAGTTTTATGTAACGGGAAATTGATGTCGTTACGACCTTTCGATAAACATGTCCATGCCCATCTACAAGAGAACGACATTGCAGTTGTAGAATCTCCGCTTCCTTCTCGTTTTTTACGACTTTAATGCCACTCTATGTGTTGTTTTTGTCAGCTTGCATCAACCCGTTTCATTTCCCTTTCATGAAATCACTTCGCTCCTTGTCTATTAGTAATGAAAGCGCCCGTGAACGCTGTCAATGAAACTTTTTCGCCAATCGCTTTTTACACAGAAGTAGATTCATACTTAAGATTCTCCTTCCATTTACATTTACTCGATCAACCCATTTTGGGCCTTAACCCTACTACCCCCTCAAAAAAAACAATTGCGTTTGCAGAACTAATTATGACTTATCAGTCTGGTCATTATCACATTACCTCATGCTTACTGCGTTTTATGATACTGGATATAAATGAAGCATATCTGCACCACTTTTAGAACCTATGCTTTCAGTCATGAGAACCATTCCCTCATCCTACACAAGGAACCACAACTGGATTCAGACAATTTGAAAACGAAATCTTCTTTGTAAAGTGTGGGTACTATGTCTTGAACCAGTACAATATAGATAAATTATTGAATCCAATCGTATGTCTAATAACAAATTGCAATGCAACTTGTGAGAGTGGTGTGAGTTTGAATCCAATGAAGTTTGTTAAAAGGTAACACACTTACTGTATGATGTTTTTAATATTGAATATGCTGACAGAGTTGGATTAAAGGTTACGAGTTCCATAGCCAATAATTGGAGTGGACGGTTTTTTTACATTTCAAGTAACAATTTTCCCCAATCAAATAAATAAATATTAGCTATTTATTTTGAGCATTTTAAAATTTATATCATGTTTATATCAAAACAACAATTAAGAGAAATTGATATACAAAAAGAATAAAAATATCGTATAAATTATCATAGAAGAACATGAAAAAATCCATGGATGGAGATAATTAATCATTGGATTCGCTCAAAATGTAATAAATTCAAGTTTTATAAAAAGTTGCTTACATGTCAGATTTACCAATATAAAGTAGTAATGGGACTCAACCATAAACAAAACATCATTTTCTTGCACAGCAATTAAAATTCTTATGTATCTCCCGGTGTTTTATGAGTGGCAACAAGTTCACGGTTACCAATTCTTCCATAAAAAGGATTTGCAAAAAAAAGAAAAGAAAGAAATAGAATTAAATCCTTATTTCCTTCAAGGATAGTCACCTCTACTAGTCACACCATTGATATTATAAATAATGTATGAAGTTTTTTCAAAAGAATTATACACCTACATTATCTAAAGCTACATTAGGAATGGATAACATTATTGGAAAAAAACATATAAGCTAAATAATATGCCATATTTACATTTACTTTGAAAAACATAGTACATTTTTATTTCAATGGATGAAATTTAAGTTACCATATAATATTGTCAATAATAGACTGAATTAATATTAAATATTACGGTAAATTATTTTAAAGTTAATTTCTAAAAATAACAGACAACAAGAAAAATCATTGCCTAGCTTACCTAAGTTTGAATTACCCTTGTATGTTGAAAAAACAACATTCTTAATGTGAGATGAAAGACTATCAATTATAAATAGACCATCATTATGTAAGGTGTACCATCAAAATAATATTTAGTCAAATAACTCTATTTCATGAAGTGTCTTCATTTTCTTTTTTTAAAATTTCGCTACTTTCAACCTTTAAAGAAATGTGATTATGACAATTTTTAAGTTGTTCGAGAAAATTTTCTTTAGTATTAAGGGAAACATATAACCCCTAATTAAAAACAATACCTTGGAGATTTTTTTTTGGAATAACGATGATAACTAACTAATCCTTGAGAAATATTACTATTAAGAAAATATGTATAGAATCGATATTTTCAAAGTTGTTTGACCATAAATTGACTAATGTTTTAGATATTACATTGCAAGATAATGTAACTCTTAGAAAATCAAATTTTCAAGTGTTTTTATTAAAATAGTGTTGGTATATTGTAACGCCCACAAAATTTTGCACACGAAACCCAAAATCAAACAAAGTTAAATTAGAAAAATTATGGAATATTCTTTTTTAAAACGAAATGAAAGCGAATCTGATTAACCTTAGGTTTCAAATGATCGAAACAAAATAGCTTAAATAATATAATTAAATAAAAAATGAATTTAATCTATGATTAGGTTTAAAATTATTTCATTCGATTAATCCTAAATTAATTTAATACATAGGTTTCTAAGGTCATGAAATAATTTAAAAAATAGAAGTCCAAGTCAAAATAACCCTTTCATTTATAAATGGCTAATTATTTAATTCTCTAATATAAAAGTAGTCTAAACTAATAAGATAAGAATTCATTTAGATTAAATCAAAATAAAAACAATAACTTAATTACTTTCAAACCACACAAGTGGCCCCATTCAAAAGAAGACCCATGTGATCAAATGATGATCTCACCTACTTTCACCTAACATTTGTAGGAGACATTTTGGGCCATTGGATGAATCCAATCTAGGCCATTGGATGAAGGGATTTCAAATCAACCCTAAAATCTCGGAGGAAGACTATTATTCATCCTGTTTCACTCATTTCATTCATTTTGGTTTTGCAGGTTAAGGGAAAAAGGAAGAGGAGGAAGCCATGAGAGAGGAAGAGAAAGATTGGGATGGATTTACACATCCCAAATCCATATTATATCATTTATCTATTTCGATTCTACGCTATTCAAGGGTTTATAAATTTCATGATTTATTATAAGTTTATTTCAATAAAAATACATATTCGGGTATGTGGCTTTTGTTCAAAAAAATCTTAAATTTTCTATTTGTTGATAGTCTATTTCAATGTATTTTTCCAATAGATCTAGGTTTTATATTTTTGTAATATATACACTTGTATTATTATCAATTATTTTCGTATAAAAAAATACATCTGCAAATGTATACAAATATGTGTGTGTGTGTGTATATATATATATATGTATATATTTATAAATTTTATAAATAATGATAAACCCAAATATATATATATATATATATATATATATATATATATATTCGCGTTTATCATTATTTATAAATTTTGTATATATATATATAATGTTTTTATTAGAGACATGGCCCCGACCAAGAACAAAAATACAAACTACAATATGGTAAGTCCTGCCACAACTTCCAATGCAATTTTTTTATTTAATGTTTTCACAGAGAGTTTGGTGGGGGCTAGGCCCCCACCGGTTTAGTTATTAGCAAGTTTTAAGGGTGGGGAGTGGTCGGCAATGCCACCCCGCCCAATGTAACTATGGGGTAGGGGTGGGGCCGCCAACCCCTCCCCACCCTAATTTGTATTTACAACACAATTAAAAGCCAAGTTGTGGCTCACGCAACATTAATTCTTTATACATACATACATACATACACACATACATACATACATACATATAGATATATATATATATATATATATATATATATATATATATATATATACACACATATATATACACACACACACACACACACACACACACACACACACACACACACATAAATGTTCATTTAATAAACACTTATCAATACAACATTTATTATTATTAACAATTAATATTTATTATTAATCATAATAAAAATTACAATAGTAATAAGAAAAGTTATAAATGTATATATATATATATATATATATATATATATTATTTTCATTGTTTTAATTTTGTTAATAATTAAACAAAACATACAATATTAATATATTAATATATTGATAATGTTGAGATAGTCAAATTCTTTCTAAATTCCTCCCTTTTTATGCATAGGTACTAATAATGAACTAAATGGATATAAGATAGTAACAACTTTATAAAGCAATTACAATTTAAATTTTAAGTGGGTACATACAAAAAAATAATTATTTAATCAATAAAACAACTCATTTATAGTATGGTAAGCAACCAAAATAGGTAAAACAACTTCCGATTATTCATAGGATAAAGATAATAGAAAAACTAACAAGATTGTTTATTCAAAGGAATTTTAACAACTACTTTCATTCACTATGACTAGTTAACAATCCATTCCCTACACAAGTAAAAATTCCACAAGATTTGCAATATTTGTAACATGGAAAAAATCACACTTTGGAGGAAGTGAAACAAACTTATATTGAAGAGAATGTATTGCCTTTTAACTCATTTCCAACTTTTACTTCAACTACACAATGAGATAAAGTGGTAGTTTTGTTGACAATTTTTGCACTTGTGCAAAAATTGGAAACTTGAAACTTCATTACGGTGGATGACATTGATAAAGTGATCCTAACTAGGGGAATACATAAAGCATTATAATGTTTTCAGTACCAACAAACAATTGATTACATGTTATTTGCAGCTATGTGTGTTGTTACAAAATTTAACAAATCACATAGTCTATAATTCTTTGTTTATCTTCAGAAGAGAACACAAAAGCCTTAAGGACAGATGTATTAGCTTGATGAAGACTAGAATTACAGAATATGTAGAGTGTTAAATTTTGGAAAAGTAGACAGAGTTACAAATTATAGTAATTGGGAATTCATTATTAAAGTTTCAGATATTTTAAGTACATGATTAAGTAATGATAGCAATGATGGGTTTTTTTGTACTCTTTTTCTTTCCTTCATGATTAAGTACATCAAATTATGTTATTTAGTTGTTTAGTTCATTATACAATCCATACATAAAACTGAAATGCAGAAAGAAGTACACAACTCAGTTCTAGAATTTGATATTTTATTCATAAAGGATTTAAATGTTTCCCACATAATCCATGGGATATAACTCAAAAGAAATTAATAACTACTGAAGTAGAAGGTACATGTCCATAAAAAAGTAAAGGAGTACAAAAAAACCCATCATTGCCTTGAGTTTATTTTGTCTCTATTAGTCCACCTCAAGCTCCAACTTTAGTTCATCTTCATCCTTGCTATCCGACAATGTCATTGTACCTAGTAATCATAAAAGAATACCTGTCATTCGGGGAGCTCAAGGTTTTGATCCATATTCATGTACTATCTAATTTCATGCAAATGGATCTCCTGACATCAGGGGGTATAAGTTATAGGAAAGACAGATACATAATTGATAAGACCAATATTCTACATCAGCTCATATAATTCCTAGAAGCATTAAAGAAGAAGAAAGAGAAAAGTAAAATAATGGAATATAAGAGAGGCCAAAAGCCTAGTTGTTTTCTAAATATTTTCTTAAGTGTGCATGCACAGTTCAGAATGTAAGAGATCAATACATGTTTTAAAATTATGTAGCATCAAGTATAAATTACACTCAATGACCAAACATAATTCAAGGACTACCGAAAAATACTCACTTATACATTAAAATATTTGAGGAGAAGACTCAAAAGGATAAACAAATTAAAACTCTTATTTCCATATGTATTTTCAATTGAAAATGCTAGAGTATAGACTTCAAGTACATCTTTATGTTCTGCAGATCGAGTTACTGATTCGGGAAGATTGAAAAAATAAAGATGTGTTTCATAAATTATAGAACAATTTTCAATAGAAATTCCTAATGATATTCAAAAGCATGACAAAAGGAATTAAAAAAATGATTAAGTACAGATGAATCAATAGTACAATGCTTTTAGGAAAATGAATTAGATAACTACTTATCACTTTCAGATTACGAGCTATCAATGAAGGAAATCTCAAAATAGAAATGGTGATTAAGTACCAAAGAGTTTTTTATCAATTTACCATTAAATTCTACATGACTGAAGATCAAATGAAAAAAAAATTATAACTTAAGTAATTTCATACTTTTCAGTAACATTAAGATACAAGAAGTCATTTCTAGTTTAAGTTCAAATTTAGGTTATCACTAAGAATTTCACATCTTTCAATGTGATCAAGTAGGCCCATTCATCAGAGTCATAATGGTACAATCATATTGATACAACTTGGAAATCCACAAAGAATCAAAGAATGCGAGATATTCGAATAGTCTTCAAGAAACGTATCAAGGATACATGAATTCAAGGAGCTATACACATGATCAAAAAACTTCAATTTTTCTTGGAAGGATCATAAAACGGAGTAGTTATGTTCACATCAATAGAACAAATTGAAGTAAGGAATTTTTAAATCATAAGGCTATAGTCATTTAGACTTTCAGTATTAAAAAAATGGTGCACAAAGTAAAACTCAATAAGAAAGGAATTTTTGGATACTAACATATGAGCAACGTAATTTTTAGAAATCAAAATATCAGGTTGTAAAGCTTATTTCCAGTCACCAAATCAAGCATAAAATGAATGTTATAACCAAATAGAAAATATCAAAAGGGAGGGATACAAATCTTCGACAATTTTGCAACTACAAGGATTAAATGCATGTATCTCCAAACCAATAATCATTTCATAATTAAAGAGAACATTTTAAGATATCTAGATCAAATATATAAAGGAAAAAGTATTACAATCCATAGTTCAATTGTAAGCAACTGATTCCATGACCTTATACTTATATTGGGATTGTTTCAAGTAAATCGAAGCATATGTATAAGGTTTTTTAGAAACATATCAGGTATAGACATCATAATTTTTACAAAGTTTGTATATGGAAGAATGGGAACATAAAGTAAAAATTATTTTCAACTATCAAAGAAACGGCCAATGGAGGGGTGAACTCATCACAATTTTTTTAAATGCATTCATAATTCTAAAATTTTATGTGATTTCATGAAGGGAAAAGAACACAAATTCATAAAATCGGTCATAGGTTGCAGTATAAAAGGGAAAATAATATTTTATAGAACTCGTGATTTGAATTAGCATAAATGTCGATCGGGAATCAAAAGTTATAGTTTTTCAGTCCCGGAGGTACAGGATAAAACAACCAATAACTTGTGAATCAGTTTCCAACAATAACTTCAAATCAAATGCCAGTCATCTCACAAATGTATAATAAACTTGAACTAGAGGAGTTTTGTTTTCAAGATAAAGCACAATGAAGTTACAGAAAACTCAAGCCATCTGTGAATAAATTTGAGGCAACCCAGAAACGAGTCATGCCATGAAACATAAATTCAATATCAAGATCTATGACAACCATTAAAGTGAGAGTTCGAATTGAGTTTCCAAGAGAAATATTTTATCATTCTCCTAATGGAAAAAAAACCCCAAACTCCATAAATTTTACAATGGTGACCAATGCATAAATAGCTAAGAAACCCAATCACAGATCATGCAATAGTGGATTTGTACCAAAAGCTTACTACTTTGGTGAGATCATACAAAATGAAATGAAATAAAGCTGAGAGCCAATGAAATATATGGCGACCATTGAAAATGGTAGTACCTAGAAAGGAAGATAGCATTTTAGGGACAAAATGATGCAAGATCAACTTAAAGTAGAAACCAAAGAAATGGCTAGGGTTTCTAGTATCAACACAGAGGAAAATAAAGAATCCTAGCTTGATTATAGATACCCAGCTCATGAAATGGCAGAGAGTCAAAATGGTAAAGTTGGCACTCAAAAAAACTAGCTATGGTCAAGTTTGAGTAACTTATAATGCAGAATCCTTGAAATCCTCAAAGGAACCTCAGTTCCAAGTAAACTATTATGACCCATAACCATTTGAAGTTTCAATGGATGTCCACAGTGTCAAAATCCCAAAATAAATTCAAGGAAAATCAAATTATCAGATTATACATCAAGAAAAGAATCATTTCCAAGTTTAAGTTTCATTAAAACTTGAAAGTTTGAAAACTTACCAAAAGAATGATGTCTATTCTAGAAATTTCAAACAAGGGTAATAAATTTCACTCAAAGCTAAAGAAATTTCAAAAACCCACTTAATTTCAGAGCTCCAAAAGTGCGATAATAGATTCGAACCATAGTGTGAAATGAGTTCAGTGACAAAAGAGACGAACATCAAAGCTCTTTGAGCTCATTTTCGCAAAGACGAGATGCGAGAAAAGAATAAAGTCTTATTTATACAATCCATTGGTCAAAGTTCATCAAATGGATCACTAAAGTATTTTTTCCTCAATAGCCAAGAAAGAGTTCTACATATTTGCAAAGAAAATTAAATAATGAAGCCAAACTTACCAGTTCGAAGTCAAGTTTTTGAAACCCTTGGAAGATCAATGAATGCAGAGTGAAAATGAATGCCTAGAATGAGTTTCAAACTCAAAAGTGCCCAGAAAACACAAAGGAAATCAAAGAAACAATGTATAAGTGCATTTGAAACCAAAATCACAGGAACGCAGATTTACAGATACCAAATGATGCATAAAGACTTTCCTTTTGGAATACGAGCATGGTAAGTTCAAATGCATAGAAAATTATGAATGCAAATAATAGATGTGAGATCAAACGTCACAGAACAAGCCCTGAATTAATACTGAGCCTTAATAATGATGGAAAATCCAAAATTTTCCTTCTCAAAGTATCACGTAAGTCAAACTAAAGGAGAAGTGAGTGAAAAATCAAAAATAATGGAAACTGGAAGATTTTTTCTAGGGTGTCACCCGGAAGGTGGGAAAATGCATAATAAACAAAATTTTGGGTTTGGGTTCTTTTACCCAACCCTAAACTCAGTCGTGCAACCTAACTTATTAAAGTTAGTAGATAAACGGTCAATATCTAAAAGGACAAGATCAAATGATCAACATCGCAAACCACCGCACACTACCTCGTCTCGCCAAGGTTCAGAACATCAATGATTCAGATTAAACATGTACTTCAATCAATAGATAAATATCAAACACTGAAATCAATGCAACCCCCACAACAACCCTAACTCACCTGAGTTAGAAATCAACAAGCCATGTTCACAAGTACGAGAGATCAAAAGCTTAGATTAAATCAGAATTTAAATAACATCACATACCGATCAACAAAGTGGAGATTAAGAAGTACAACATCAACAGGTTAATAGACCAAGCCTCATTTTTCTATGTAACCCAATGTGAAGTTACTGACTTAATATTGCCACCAAGTAATTTCAGAAAGGGTCGAGTCGTCATGGGGATGGGGATAGCCTCAATAATTGAAATAGTCATTGCATTGAGCTTTCTAATGTCCAAAACCAAATTGCCACAAAATAATAATATGTGCCAAACGGATCAAAAAGGTGGAAGATTTTTGTATGCTTAATGATTAACCAAAAGGGGTAGAAAAATATATTACATTCCAAGGAACCAAAATGGGTGAAACATTAGTCGAAGAGGCCAAATGACTATGGTATGACCAAGATTAAATCAAAGGTGGTTAACATATATTACTCAAACATAGGATTCGTGATTAATGACATACCTTTGCCAAGTCACATAAGAATTGCATTACCTTAAAAAAATCAAACTACCTCAACTTATTAGAATGATAAAGTCAAGCACATGGTGGCATATCCTTTGAAAGGAAAGTGTCTTTGCATCATGAGCCATATGGTCCCCAATTTCTTAAGGGGTATTTTAAAAAATTTGTTCCGACATAGTAAGAAAAGGACAACAAAATTATTCATGAAGGTTGTCCCCACAGTGGTTGGGTGAATATTTTGTGAAGTATTTGAAATCAAGCAATTTTTATTTTACTTACACGTGGATATTATTGTGCATGTGCATCCAAGAGGACATAATTGTAAAAGTGTGAAATTTATCATTGCAAGTGGAGCAAATTACAAGTGTCACATCCTGTAGAAGAGGATAAACCATGCACTTGCATTAGAGGAGATTTGCACATCAAACAAGTGGTTGATTTTAGCAAAAATATTCACCCAAGTTTTTATTAGAAATAGATCAATCAACTGCACTTTGACTTGAGTTTATTTTTGTAACTAAGGTTATTAATGCCTCATTGTAATCAACATCTCTATTTCTATCCCTTTATTTACTCATGATAAAGGGGTAAAATTAGCATGCATGGGTGAGAACAAATTTTAGCTTATTTTTAAGACGGGATGGGTGAATTATTTTTGCTATATATTGTGTGTAATCGCAATACAAAGGAGGGGGAATTTTTGGACGCAGGAGTGTTGAAGCAGTTTTTCCAGTTTTTTCCTTTGAATGAGAATTGATTTTTGTGTTTCCAATTATTTTCAGTTATGTGTATACCTTATTATTTCGTGTGAATGTCAAATTTCCTAACTAATCATCTTACCTTACTGCAAATTTAGTAAATTTTGTATAATATTAGTGTGCATGTTTATCTTAACAGTATTGTTATGAATCATTCCCTGAATACATCAAGTGTTTTGCCTTAATATTCTCCTTAAAAACTATTTTTTTGTGCATATAGAATCCATTCTTTAATTATTTATGCATGTACTCGAGATAAAGCCCTCAACAAGTTTTGTGTATCACCTCGATTTTCAATTCATTTATATTCATATTTTTACCTTGAAAACCCTTTAAAATTATTTTAGGATACATCAAGAAGGAACTAACCTTGATAACAGAGACTCACCTCAACAATAGGTATACCCATAGGCATGAGGTGTTTCCATTGTATCTAGGAAAGAGAGATATCTAGAGCAAGCTTAGATCCACCTGCAGTCATCTCTCTATAGGGTGTACTTTTGAAAGATAAAATTTTTCGCATACCTGATTGGACCATAGATCATATTTGTGAGAAAATTATAGAAATTTACAACATATTCATAACAAAGAAAACTTACTTTTGAAGCAACAAGCTATAGGAACTTATTCTAAAGATTAAAATATTTATTTGATGACTCTGTAAGGCTGATTTTAGATGAGTTTTGCAACATGTTCCATGCCTAAAGTGACTACAAGATCATCGGTAAGAGGAATTCCTTCTAATTTTATTTGTTTTCCTTTGAATTTTGTAAGAAGAAGAAGAGTTGGTAATACTTTACCTTATAATAGGATAGGTTTTGGTAACCCTCGTCTCAATCTTCCTTTACCACGTATTAATCTCTTTCTTCAGATCCCAATTTTTCCAATGGCTATTCAACCACCTAGAAATTTTGTGACCTTTACTATTGGTAGACCTGTAGTAATTCCAGTTTATCATGATATCCCTAATGTTTCCATGAAAAGTTTACCTTCATTTACTGGTGAAAATCAGATTACTCCTACTGAGCACATCAAAGACATTGCAACCCTTTGTGTTGTTCATAATATTACTGATAAAGATGTTCCTTTAAAACTTTTAGTTGCATCCTTTAAAGGAAAAGCCTTGCAATGGTATAGAACCTTAGAAATTGGAAGAATAATAATGTGGGATGAGTTAGGCGAGAGATCGCTAAAACGATTTCAAGATCATTCGGATCATTTATCCCTCATAGAAAAGTTGTCTACAATTAAGAGAGCTCCTCATGAGTTTATGGTTAGTTTCCACATACATTTTTCTATAACTTGGGAAAGAATCTCATCTCGTGTCAAGCCTCAAGCTGACCATGCTTTTATTTATTATCTTAGATCCTTAAATGGTTATATCTCAACTATGATTCAGTCTATGGGAGGTGACACTCTCCTTATAGCTTATGATATTGCTATAAAGGATGAAAACAATCTTATTCAAGATGGAAAATTATCACCAAGGCCTTCAATGCCTTTTGTAGCAGATTTGGCACCCATCCCACATCCTATTACCATTTTGGATCTTGTAATTGCAGCCCCATCAAATGATGTGTTCAAAGATTTGCATACTATGGGAAACAAACTAAAGTCAATTGAAAACAAATAGCTCAGCCCTAAGAGGCCATATTAAGCTCCTTATCAAGCAAAACCACCAAAATCAACGAGAATAGGTAGCCTTATCAAAAGAATCAGAATTATAGATAGCAATATCAACTAAGCCAATTCAACCCAAAATCTCCTAGTTCATCTAGCGCTCTTTTCCAGTTAATATGGTTTTTGAGGAATGGTTTCAACCTTGTAATTAACCTCATACAGATTGCAAATTGTCCAAATGCCTTCTTGAATATAAGCCTTGTTGCACAACCTCAACCTGAAACATTGTTCATGCCTCAAATGGAGGGTGGGCAGCAAGAAACTCATGTTCGAAAACACTTGAACAAAACTTGGTTAGTTTTAGTGAAGATGATTTCATTGCAGTTACTACTAGGGCCCAAGAAAAAGCTTAGGAAAGTCAAAAATATCAAAAAGATTTGTTCTACCTACAATGACTGATAAAACGGTAGGTGCAGACAAAAAAATAGCAAATAACACTATTTCTCCTAAAAGACATTAGGTGTTTCAGTTGTTAAAGAACATCAAAAATAGTTACAACCTAATCTAAGAAGAATTTTTATACCTTAGATATCAAGAGCGGTGAAAGCAGATTCAGTTTTTGCCAAATCATATTCTAAAACAGAGAATCTGTTTCTAAAACTATTTCTTCTTTTAGCATTTTTGTAATGATGAAAAATCATAATGTTAATATCGAATGTGGGATCATCTAAGTATTCTGTCATGCCCCATTCGGCGTGTACCCTAGTTCTTGTCGCAATGACCCTTTTGTTGAGTGTCGAATGGTTGTGTGAATTTCCGTTGTCTTAGATCTTGTCTCAGTGATGTTTTAGAACCTTCCCTCTCCTTCTTGCGTTCTCAAGTCGTTATTGACACCTCTGTGTGTGGACTGTGTAATGTCCTATGCGTTAACCTATTTAAGGAGGATCTTGTTGTCGCATGGTTAAGCTGGATCATTGGTCATTATTGATGTGAGTAGAAATTATTTATATTTATAGTATATAATGATAACAATGTTGTTTTAATTTAATTATCGATTGGCCTCTATTTTATAGTATTATTGTCGAGTATCATCGTTCTTCTTTTAGTAATTGTATCTGTAGTATTTCTTCTGGTTGTTTCTCTCTCATCGTGTAGTAGAATGAACCCTGTCCTGCGCTGAAGAAGGGGTTACCCGTTTTGGTGCCATGGTCGTTCCTTGCCTTGTGTTTGCTTTTGAATGCCAACCTCTAGTTTTCTGCGCTTGGTCGCTTAGGCCTGTTCGCATGTTGTTTTTAATCCTTGTGAGTAATGGAGAGTTCGATTCTTACTTCCTCTAGCTTGCTCGTGTGTACGTGATTAAATTTTCTCGGGTTGAATAGTAATCATTCAAAAATTCGTATACCTTTTTAGCTTATGGGAACTATTCAGGTAATCTTGTAACTCTTTTTGCATTTGTATTAATATATCTTCTTTCGTATGCTTTGTGAGCTTACCTTAGTTAGTAGAGATTTTGTTATCCCGTATCTTTGCTGAAGGAGGGGCTCATGGGGGTGCCTGGCGATGGGGAGGAAGTGTGATTTCAAATATATTTAAAGAATCTCATTAAAAATCTAGATTATCATAAATATGGAAATTTTTTTCAATATCTATTTTGCAAGACACTTAGTCAGTTCCCATCATTTATAAATTTATTTGAAATCATTAAAAATCTTGATTATTAGAATATGTATAAAAATTCAAATGCTATTCTGTAAGACACTTAGTAGCTTCCTCTAAATACATTCATTGATTTATTCTAATTGATTCTTCTTGAATTCAGAATTGAAGTAACATACACATTACAATTTTCTAGAATTGATACAACATCGAACTTCTTTAATTTTCATGTTTCCAATTGATTTTCAAGTCCTATCTTATAATGGTCTTGAAATCACAAACTTTAGGCCACTGATAGAATATTTTAACTCCCTCAAATTTTCATTGTTTAATAAAGCTTACTATCCAAAAAAGAAAACATCTTTTTTTTTTCTCTTCTCCTTCCTATGCGCCATTATTTTTTTCCCTTGCCTAGCTTTGCAGTCAACTAGGTTGTTAGCTAGTGGTTGGTGGAAGGACCTGGTCTCCCTTTTATTATTCTTTCAATGCGTATAGGTGGAGTGTTGGGCACGTTTTTTTCTTAGGCTACGAGTGCCCTTGGAAGGAGGGAAGTATGTTTGGGTAGTATTTTATGTTTTCTGTCCTTGCGTAAGGGAGATGGGAGTCGGTGGAGTCCTGAATTTCTTCACCATGATCTCATTTTGATTCTTTTATTCAATGCGTATGGGCACAGTAATGGGTTGATATGGTGGTTAGAAGGAGCTACAGGCTCTAGCCTCTGGTTTTTCAAATCAACGTAAGTTGTATATTTGTTGGCGTCTGAATTCCGACCCTCATGTTTTTAAACTGGTTTCGTTCCCAACTCCTCTTAAGTCATTACAACTCCAATGCCTACCAAGTTTGATGCGCTTTCTTTCTTGTAAGTTTGGTGGCGCATCCTTAGCCTAGGACATGTTGGTCGTGAAAATGGAAGTTTACAGAATGATGGTTTTGTATAATCTTTGTGTTCCAAACCGGTTTGCCAGGCACTTTGGAATCTTTTTCATGTCACTGCTATTTTGAGCATCATTCCATTTTCAGCTTCAGCTTGTATTGGCTAGTTTGGAAGATTAACTTCCCGTATTCAATGCTACGACCGTCCCTAGCACCTTCCGACTCCCACTACATTTCTGGAGGACTTATGCATAATCTGTAATGGAAATATTACAACTTAGGTACTTGGTTGGGATATTGTGAATGATTCTCCACGCATTTATTGCAAAGTCTCTGTATGCATAGAGGACGGGTGAGCAAGTTTATTAGATCGGTGCAAAGAAAAGGATAGCGCCTCTATGATTTCGATCTAACAAGTATGGGACCTATCTCGATCTCGATATTGATCGGGCCCAAGCATTTTTTTCACGCTGACAGTTCATTGACTTAACTGCCCTCCCGTAAAGTTGCAAGGAAAACAAAATCCAGAGCTTTTTCCAAGGGAAAAGAGAGGGAGATGGAGGGGAATCACATCCTGACAGATCTGCAAGAAAAAAAGGGAACATTTTAAAAGAATGGCGACAGAAGTGGGCTCAATGGCCTCTGAATTAAGAGATGCTCGGAGTCGCTTTGCGGCACAGGATGCATCATTTGCCCGAGCCCTGGCCGACGTGCTTGTTGGTTGGAAGAATACTAATCAGGCATGTTAAATATACTCCTTGTAATAGTTTTCTACCTTTTTCAAAGTATCTTGAAAAGAATATTCTTTCCTCTTGAATGGCACCTAGACAAAACAAATTCGTGGTTGTTTAAATCATTTGCTGATTGTATTGGTTGTTCCTTTAAATCTCGCTCCAATTTCGCTTGTTTTGCTTGGAATGTTCTTTTCCTCTCGTATAGTTTACTCTATTTCATATTTGTCTAAATGGGCTACCGTAATATTGAGTGATGCAGTCTAGTTCGTAGGGAAGGAAACATTATAGATTTTCATTTGCTTATATGACTCTCTTTTAAAAGAATTCTGTGATGGTATTTATAATTGAAGGCTTACTATATGGAAGGTTAAGCCTTCATATCTCTATTTGGTTGAATAAATGCGTATTTCCTGTTTAGGGCTCTCCTGTTTTGCTAAAAGGTAAATTAATAGTGACATTATGTTCTAAAATTTTTTAAGCCTGTGGGCATTCCTTAGTTTTTGTTTAATTAGAAAATGGCATTAGGGTTTTGTTTTAGAACTGTACATGGTTGACTTTTGTACCCAGTTCTAGAGGATGAATAACCTGACATCTATTTTGGCCTCTACGTGTTGGGAGAATTACTATACCTACTTCCTGGTTCAAACTCTTGTTTGATTAAATTAGGGGGAAACATTGTAAGTTTTTATTGAATGAAATATCTACAATTTTTATTAAGGGTCGCAAGCAAGCTATTAATATTTGGATGAAAAAAGTTGTAGGTGAATCCATGGTATTTGACTCGTGAACTCGTTTCCTGTTAGATGACAGCTGATTACAGTGATAATATAATAGGTGGCTATTATATTCATCTGTTTGATATTTGTTAGACATTTCCTTGATAAGCCCACATGGATCGGGTAAAATTTCCATCTTCTATACCATTGGCAAGGAGCTCATAGAACTTCTAGGCAGACTGCACCGCATAACCTTCCGATGGATATGTGTGTTGGTTCTTATTTTTGTGTTTGCACTCGTGGTAAGGTCTTTTGAGTCTGGGGCATCGCTGGTGAATTACCCACCGTGTATCGAATCCCTTTCTTTTCGAACTCAAATATCTTATACTTCAAACTTGGTTACTAAAAGTCCCATTTTGTGGCTTTGTTAAGGAAACCAATTTTTTTTATTTTATTTTAAAATACTTATTGACATTGTCGAAAATATATAAAAAAATTATTAACAACTTTTGGGTTTAGCCTTCCCTTATATTATGTAGAGAAGTTGACGATTAGGATAAGGTTTGTTGGTAGAATAATGGCCCTTTTTGTGTCTCATTTGTATGCTTTTGGAAGAGTGGATTTGTTTTGTTAACTAGTACTACGTTTAAGAAATCCTATAAGGAGGTAGTGGTAAACTCCTTGGTTAAAACTGAAACTATAGTTGTTTTCTTTTAAGGGCGTCGAACCCATATTACTATGAAGCCTTCCCTGGGAGAATTGGATAACGTCGTTTTGTTTCACGCCTACTATCATAATTAGTATGTTTTGTCTTCTCTTGGACCCCTTTAGTTGGATGGATTAAGTTTTGGATTCCAATCATGTAATCCATAGGATTACATGAAGGAGATATCAACACTCTTGACCTTCTTGTTCCTAACCCATAAGGTCTTGCCTTGTTTTATGTGATTTTATTCTTACTGGTATTTTGACTTTCTCCTTGTTGGTTGGTTTAGATTTCTTTCTCATGCGAATAATTTTTGGAGTTGTGGGTTGTGCTTTAATCCATTTTTTTGAATTAGAACATTCCTTTCTTGATATTGTTAAATGTTAGCTTACTGTTGCAATGTGTAGCCTTAACATGCTCAGTTCTCGCGAACTGATTCTAGCTAGTATTTGTGTAGATGGATTATGCGAGTAGATTAAAGGAAAGAGTTGTAAAGGTTTCATCAGTGCAATTTATGAAGTTCCTTGTAAAAGTGTCCAATGTGAGGTAAATTTTGTAATAGTGCTTGCAAAGGAGTTTAGAAGACCTCTTGCCTTGGGTTGTTCAGAAATTACGTGATGATGTTGTCTTGCCCTTCTGTAGGTAAACTGGTAACTTATCTTTGTGAGAAATGGTATTCAATCCTTACATTGATATGAGTATTGTAAAACTTTGATCTTGAGAATAAATTGTTAAGTTAAATCTTTCTAAGACTTAGTGACAATATTTTATAAGTAAAGTAAAATGGGTCGGTTAACCCTTAAAGAAGCTAAACAAAAATAATAATTTTATATTCAACAAATAAATGTAGAGGTGATCTACTTGAAATCAAATAATTCCATGAGTGATCAAAATGAAACCATCCTTTGTGAAGTAGAAATTTTATAACTTGATAGCCCTAGCTACACTAACGAACATTATCCTTTTGTGGTGATTTTTAGAACGATCCTAAGGTGAAACAAATTGTTAGTTGATATAAGATAATACAATTTAATAAGTAGGAGGAATCGGTTTGAAACCACGCAACTGTCTCTTAACTATTTGAAAGGTAAATTGTTTTCTTTTGTAAAAATCATCCAGTAAAGCCTAAGTAAAATATTTAATAATTTTTGCTAAATCCTCAAGCTTCAATAAAAACCTAGTTAATAACTAATGAGGTCTTAAAGATGAATTCAACTCGACCTTCTTCCTCTAACCTGTTTTTTTTCAAGGTGCTTGGTAATTTTTCTCTTAAGTATGTTGAAAGCGAATCCATATTGTAATAAGGGTATGAGCGAGTTTTAGTAGCGTAAGTGTGGATAGATGGCCTTGTGGAATTAATTTACCTCCTTTATTAAATAATTGAATTAAACAAATAAATGTCATAATAGAGAAGATTTAAAGATGATTACTCAGTGTAAAAAGAATAAACTTAGCTTGGTAAGATGAATTGTATGAATCATATCTTGAGTCTCCTTGAAAACGTAAGCTAAGAATTGCAAGATGTCTTATTAAAATAAATAACCCTCAAGAATATCTCATTGTGGTTGGCCCTAACTGTAAGTGTGTTTTGTGGTTGGACTTCTATGTTGTCATGTCTAAAAGAAAAGTAAATTGTCCTTGATAGGTGTGAACGTTTCCGTGCTGCCTTTATGGCCATCCTTGTATCGAGTTGTTCACAGAGTTAGTTGTATCCTTGGTGACGACATGTTGCGTCATGTTATGTGTCAAGCAAGTCAATGTAGTCTTGTGTGCCCGTTTAAGTGGGCGTTACAATTCCAAGACAACGGGAGCTACTTTCTCATGAACTTGCTAAGTTGTAGATTTCTTCAAAACCGACATAAAAGAAAGTCGACAAAGTAGATATGGTCTTTGAAATAATGGAACAAGACCACATTAAAGAAGTTAAATGGATGGTTCAAATGTTTGTAAATGCTCATGATATCAAGAAGCCACAACCATTTTATTTATCTCTTACTATTGGATACTATGTAGTTAATAACTACATTGTTGATAGTGGTGCAAGTAGCACAGTTATGCCAAAAGCAATTGTGGGAACATTGGGCCTGCAGTATGAGCGTATAGAGAAAAGTATGTTGCAGATAGATGGGACATCAACCAATACACTTGGTATTATTAGAAACTTGGACATAACTTTACATGCTTGTCCCAACGTTACAATTCTACAAAATGTGATTGTTGTAGATTTTCCTCACTATTTTTCCTTATATTTATCATGAGTGTTTACAGCAAAAATAGGAGGTTATCTTTCTTCAAATTTGTCATTTTTTTTCTTTTATATAAAATATGGAACTAAGGTTACAGTAAATTTAGAGCCTCGGCTAGGTTTTATATTGAGCCTCATGGTTCAAACACTTTGTAGCAAATTACTCGGTTTTAGATCGGTTTCATTTCGATGTTACAGTTCATGTTTCCACACTATATGGTGTTTCTAATCAGTTCATGGATGAAAATACTCAAGAAGAACATGCTTATAACCCTTTCAAGCATGTAGAAGAAGATTTTTTTAGTGTTTATTGCTTGCATGAAGAAAATGCACCAATTCCCTTGTTGTCAAGAATAAAAGAAGCACCAGAAGGGTTGTGGAAGCTTCATTTCGATGGAGCTAAAAATAAGAAAGGAAAAGGTGTTGGTTTAATGCTTACTTCCCCTTCAAATGAAAGGTACTTTTCAGCTTTAAGTTTGTAGTTTTCTTGTACTTATAATGTTGTTGAATATGAAGCGTTAATTCATGGTTTACAATGGGCTAGAAAGAGAGGTGTCAACATTTTACAAGTTTTTGGAGATTCAAAATTAGTTATTAATCAAGTGAAAAAGTTTAATGTGTGTAAGAATTGATTGCTAAAGTCTTACAAACATAGATTTTCAGACTTAATGGATGATTTTGATTCTATTAACATTCAATCTGGCACAAAAGCTGAAAATAAGCATGCGAAATACTTGCAGTGAGTTGCGTCCAACTTTGATGTACTAGAACAGTTGAAAAAAACAAAGTAAAGTCACATATCGAAAAGTCGGTGCAACATTTCAATGTACAATGGATATCGCTTTTCATAGCTTATTAAATAAATGCATATTGGTTTATTTAGATGACGTCTCCATATATTCAAAAGATTCGATGAACATCTAATGCATTTAAAATAGACTTTTCAGCTTTGCGAGACTATTTGGAAAATCCTTGAACCCCAAAAATTCCATTTTTCAGTTCATTAGGAAAAGCTCGCTTGGTCATATTGTCTCTAAACAAGGTTTAGCTACTGATCATTTCATAATCAAAGATATTTCACAGTTATCCTTACCTCATCATAAGAAAGCACTGTAGAGTTTTCTCGGAAAAATAAACTTCATTAGAATATTTGCTCCATATTTTACAACACTTGTCAAGCCTTTAACAATTATGTTGAAAATGGAAAAGACTTTCCCTAGGACCAGTGAAGAGAGAAAAGGATTCAAAGCAATTAAAAAAGCCATTTCACAAGCTCGTACTCTTGCAAATTCTAATTTCTATAAAGATTTTACAATGTATGCACTTACAACACGCAGAGACTATTTCACCTATTTTAACTCATTAATGATGAAAACACTGAGCACCCAATTGCTTTCTTTCGACAAAGTTTGCATGACTATAAGACAAGGTACACATTTCTTCACAAATAGGTATTTTTAGTAGTTAGAGGATTGAAAAATTTCATACACATGGTTTCCAATAACAAGATACATGTTTTAGTTTCTCATCCAAGTGTGAAAGAATTCTGTTGAACAAATAGTGAACAAGACGAGAGCGGGATGGATTACGAAAGTCATGGAATATGATATTGATGTCCATGTCGAAAAAATAGTTTGAGAATTTTTTTGTGTGAGCATCTAATTAATGATATGAAAAAACAACATGATGTAGAATCAAAAGATCCATAACCACGTGCTGAAGTTATGTATCAAGATCAAATAACATGGTGTAACCGGAAAATCAGCAACTGAGCTTATTCAAAAAAATTCAAGAGTCAAGATGGTTGACTAATTGAATTAGCTATCTAGAGCATGACACTTATTTTGGAGGTATGGACAAGAAAAAATAAAGGTATTTTAGGTTACAATTTGTACCTTATGTTTTCATAGATGGTGCGCTATTTAAGAGATATAAATAGAATCTTGTTGTTATGTGTTGATTATGATAGAATTCAGCAATTGTTATCCAATTTTCATGAAGGACCTGCAAGAGGTCACTTTTCAACACGTACTACATCTTTAAAAATTATGAAAGTTGGTTACTATTGGCCCAACATATTTAAATATTGCTTCGAATGGATCAGAAAGTGTAAGAAATGTGCTTTATTTGTGGGAAAAGATTATTTGGCTTCGCTACCCTTGCACCCAATTTTAGTTGATCAACCATTCATGCAATGAGGTCTTGACTTTATTGTTATGATAAATCCACCTTCTTCATAAGGACACAAGTGAATTTTAACTACTACAAATAACTTTACATACTGGAATGAGGAAATAGATTTGAAAGAGGCTAATGAGACTTCAATCCTTTCATTTTATGAGGGAATAGTTTGTCGATTTGGTGTTCCAAAACTATCATTTTAGATAATGCTTTAGCATTTCTTGGTGCAAAGGTAACAGATTGGGATATTAAGCACAAAATTTATTTAAGTACGTCATCTAATTATTACCCACAAGGTAATGGGTTAGCTGAAAGTACTAATAAGAATATTTTAAGGATCATCAGAAGAACACTCAAAGATAACCAAAGAGCTTGGCATCTAATGTTGAATTCAACACTTTGGGCTGATAGAGTGAGCCCTAAAAGATCGGTTGGCAATTCACCATATAATATTTTTATGGAAGAGAGGCAAGAATGCCCATCTCGGTTGAGTTTCCTACACTAGGTTTGTTACATCAGATGGAATTGATTGATAATAAACCACTACAAGTTTGTTATGCGAGTTAATGGAGTTACAAGAGTGAGAGATCAAGCTCATCCGAACATGGAAAAGAATCAAAAACAGGTAAAAGAAAAACTTTGATAAGAAATACAAGTTCATAATATTCAATGAAGGAGACATTGTGTTGAAATGGGATGTTGATTGTGCAAAGGCATGAAACCACAAAAAGTTTGATACAATTCAGAGTAGTCCTTATATAATTTCAGCTTTCAAAGAACACAATGAATTTAAGATTTGAAGGTGGAATGGAGAAGAAATTCTCCTTCCTGTGAATGGTATGTTTCTTAAACACTATTATTGAAAATCCTATAGTGTTTGGTTAGAGTAGGATTTCCGTTCAATAAGTGAAACTCATGCACATTGCAATGTTTTTTCAATTCAATACATGCATTCATGCACGTGATCTCGGTTTCCAAATCCTCTCCCAATTTTATTTTTCTTCTTGGAAAGGTAGTTTTGTTATATGGTTAACTTCATGCCCAATGGACAAGAGCAAGGCAACTGGTCTATAAGCTAGCAAGCATCTTTCCCGTGTGATCACGAGAAATGTTGACGATTTTTGCACTTGTGAAAAAATAAGCAACTCAACACTACGTTACGATGGATGGCATTGGTCAACTAAGCCTAACTAGGGAATACATTAAGCATTGTGATTTTTTCAAGATACTAGAAAATAAATGATTACATGTGATTTACATCTAGTGTGCTGTTATAAAATGTAAAAATCACATAGTCTGCAATTCTATGTTTATCTTCAAAGAAGAGAACAAAAATACCTAAGGACAAATGTATTAGCTTGATGAATACTAGAATTAAAGAATAGGTGGAGTGTTAACTTTTGGAAAAGCAGAAAAAGTTGCAGATTTCGTGCAAATGGATCTCCTGAAATAAGGAGGTATAATTTATAGGAAAGACAGATACAAAATTAATAAGATCGAGTATTCTACACCAGCTCATGTAATTCCTAGAAACATTATGGAATAAGAAAGAGAAAAGAAAAACTATGGAATATAGGAGAGGCAAAAAAGACTAGTTATTTTCTAACTATTTTCTTAAGTGTGCAGGTATAGGTTGCAGAACAGAAGAGATCAATACATGTTTTAAAATTTTGTACTATCAAGTATAGATTGCACTTAATGACCAAACAAAATTCAAGGACTACGAAAAAGACTCACTCATGCATTCAAATGTTCAAGGAGAAGACTCAAAAGGATAAACAAATTATAGCTCTTATTTCTAGATGTATATTTCAATTGCAAATGCCAGAGTACAGACTTAAAGTACATATTTAAGTTCTGTAGATCAGAGTTATAGATTCAGGAAGATTGACAGAATAAATAAGTGTTTCATAAATTACAGAACAATTTTCAATACCAAGTCCTAATGATCTTCAAAAGCATGACAAAAGGAATCAAACAGATGATCAAGTACAGATGAATCAATAGTAAAATGCTTTTAGGATAATGAAGTAGATATCTACTTATCACTTTCAGATTATGAGCTATCAATGAAGGCAATCTCAAAATAGAAATGGTGATTAAGTACCATAGATTTTTTATCAAGTTACCATTAAAGTCTACATGACTGAGGATCAAATGAAAAAAATGTAGAACTTAAGTAATTTCATACTTTTCAGTAACATTAAGATCCAAGCAGTCATTTCAGTTTAAGTTCAAATTCAAGTTATCACTAAGAATTTCTCATCTTTCAAAGTGATCAAGTAGGTCCACTCATCACAAGTCATAATGGTACAATCATATTGATACAACTTGGAAAGCCATAAAGAATCAAAGAATGCAAATATTCAGAACAGTCTTCAAGAAATGCATCAAGGATACATGAATTCAAGGAGCTATACAAATGATAAAAAACATCAAGTTTTCTAGGAAGGATCATCAAATGGAGCAGTTATGTTCACAACAATAGAACAAATTGAAAGATGGCATTGTTTAAATCATAATGCTATAATCATTTAGACTTTCAGAATTACAAAAATGGTGCACAAAGTAAAATTCAATAGCAAAGGAATTTTTGGATACTAACATATGAGCAACATACTCTTTTAGAAATCAAAATATCAGGTTGCAAAGCTTAGTTATAGTCATCGAATGAAGCATCAAATGACTATTACAACCAAATAGCAAAGCTCAAAAGGGAGGGATACAAATCTTTGGCAATTTTCCAACTACAAGGATCAAATGCATGTATCTCCAAACCAGTAATCATTTCATAATTAAAGAGAAAATTTTGAGATATCCAGATCAACTATCAAAAGAACAAAGTATTACAATCCATCGTTCAATTGTAAGCAACTGATTCCATGACCTTATACTTATATTGGGACTGTTTCAAGTAAATCGAAGCATATGTATAAGGTTTTTCATAAACATATCGTATAGACATCATAATTTTGTACAAAGTTCATATATGAAAGAATGGGCACTTAAAGTACAAATTATCTGCAACTATCAAAGAAAAAAACAATGGAGGGGTGAATTCAATAGATTTTTTTTGAAACAGATTCATAATTTTAAAATTTTATGTGATTTCATGAAGTGAAAAGAACATGAATTCATAAAATCAGTCATGGGTTGCGGCATAAAAGGGAAAATAATATTTTATAGCAAACATGAGTTGAAGTAGCATAAAATTATTATCAAGAATCAAAAGCTACAATTATTTAGTTCCTAGGAAGTACAAAATAAAATAGCCAGTAACTTGTGAATCAGTGTCCAACAATTCTTGAAATCAAGTTCTAGTCATCTCACATTTGTATAATAAAATTGAACTAGAGGAGTTTTGTTTTCAAGATAAAGCACAATGAATTTATAGAGAACTCAAGACATCGTGAATAAATTTGAGGCAACATAAAAATGAGTCATGCCATGAAACATACATTCAATATCAAGATCTCCAGCAACCATTAAAGTTAGAGTTTGAATCGAGTTTCGAGCGAAATATTTTATCGTTCTCCTAATGGAAACAAAACCCCAAACTCCAAAAAATTTACAATGATGGCCAATACATAAATAGCTAAGAAACCCAATCACGAGATCATGTAATAGCTTATTTATACCAAAAGCTTACTACTTTGTTGAGATCATACAAAATGAAATGAAATAAATCTCACAAGAAATGAAATATATGGTGGACATCGAAAATGGTAGTACCCAGAAAGGAAGATAGTTTTTTAGGGATAAAACGATGCAAGATCAACTTAGAGAAGAAACCAAAGAAATGACTAGGGTTTCCAATATCAACATAGACGAAAATAATGAATCCTAGCTTGATTATAGATACATAGCTTATGAAATGGTGGAGAGTCAAAATGGTAAAATTGGCACTAAAAAAACTAGCTATGGTCTATTTTGAGTAACTTACAATGGAAAATCCTTGAAACCCTCAAAGGAACCTCATTGTCAAGTAAAATATCATGACCCAGAACCGTTTGGAGTTCCAATGGACATCCACAGATGTCTAAATCCCAAAAAATAACATAGGGAAAATAAAATTATTAGATTATATATCAGGAAAAGAATCATTTCTAGGTTTAAGTTTCAGTAAAACTTGAAATTTTGAAAACTTACCAAAAGTATGATGGCCATTCTAGAAGTTTCAAACCAAGGTAAGAAATGACACTTAGAGCTCAAGAAAATGTAAAAACCCACTTAATTTCAGAGCTCCGAAAGTGTAGACAATAGATTCAGAACCAAAGTGTGAAGTGATTTAGCAATAAAAAAGACAACCATCAAAGCTCTTTGATCTCATTTTCACAAAGACCAGATACAAAAAACAATGATGCAGAAAATAACGAAGTCTTCTTTTTAAAATCCATAGGTTGAAGTTCATCAAATGGAGCACTAAAGTAGTTATTCCTCAACAACCAAGAAAGAGTTCTACATATTTGTAGAGAAAGTTAAATAATGAAGCCAAACTTACTAGTTCAAAGTAAACTTTTCTAAATAATCGGAAGATCAATGAATGCAAAGCGAAAATTAATGCCTAGAATGAGTTTCAAACTCAAAAGTGCCTACAAAAACAAAGGAAATCAAATAAATGATGTATTAATGCATTGTGAAACCAAAGTGATAGGAATGAAGATTTACGAGATACAAAATGATGCATAAATAATTGCCTCTTGGAATACGATAATTGTATGTTCAAACCCATAGCAAAGTATGAATGCAAAGAACATATACGATCTTAAATGTCATAGAACACGCCCGAATTCATATAGAGCATTAGTAATGGCGGAAAATGCAAACTCTTCCTTCTTGAAGTGTCACAGGACGCCAAACTAAAGGAGAAGAAAGCTCAAAATTACACAATAATGGAAATCTAGAAGAATTTTTCCAGGGATTCTCCCGCAAGGTGGAAAAAATGCATAATGAATGAATTTTTGGGTTTGGGTTTTTTTACCAAACCCTAAACTCAATCATGCAACCTAACTTATGAAATTTGGCAAACGGTTAATATCTAAAGGGACATGATGAAATGCTCAACATCACAAACCACCGCTAACTACCTCGTCCGCCAAGGTTCGAACATCAATGATTCGAGATCAAACATCTACTTCAATCAAAAGATAAAGATCCAACACCAAATTTAATGCAACCCCACAAGTAATCCTAACTCACCTAACTTCTAAATAAACAAGCCATGTTCACAGTCATGAGAGATTAAAGGCTCAAATTAAATCCAAATTTAAATAACATCACATACTGATCAATGGTCGAGATTAAGAAGTACAATATCAATGGGTAATATACCAAGAATCATTTTCTATGCAAAACAATGTGAAGTTAGAGTACTTAATATTGCCAGCGACAATTCTTCCAAGGGTCGAGTCATCATGGGGAGGGGGCTAGCCCCAACAATTCAAATAATCATTTCATTGACCTTTCTAAGGTCCAAAACCATATTCCCATGAAATAATCATATGTGCCGACTAGATAAAAAATGTGGAAGATTTTTATATGCTTAATGATTAACCAAAAAGGGCTGAAAAATATATTATACGCTAAGGAACCACAAGCGGTTGAAACATTAGTCCAAGAGGCCAAATAACTATGGTATGAACAAGAATAAATCAAAGGTGGTTAACATATTTTCCTTGAACCTAGGATTCGTGATTAACATACATTCCTTTTCGAATTCACGAGAAGAATCACATTACCTTAAACAAATCAAACTACCTCAACTTATTCGAATAATAAAGTCAAGTACGGTTGGCATAGCCAATGAAAGGAAAGTGTATTTGCATCATGAGCCATGTGGTCCCCACTTTCTAAAGGGGTATTTTGCAAAGTTTTTTTCCGACATAGTAAGAAAAGGACAAGAGAATTATGTTGGGATAAATTTTATTATCCTAATATTTAATTATGCATAGTTTAATAATTATTTAATTTTATTAATTAAATAATAAATTGTTATTTTGTTATATGGTTAATCAACCATATTTGTCGTATGATATCTTGTTATATTGTTTTCAACAATATATTTGTTTTTATGTAATTGTTGCTTCCCGGGTGTTATTGGAAGCTTGTTTATTCTGGCATTTGGTTGCACCTGTGCAACTCATTCTCCCGGATGTATTTGGCTGTGCAATATCTATAAATATTGCAGCCTATTCACTGTAATTTTTTAGTTGATTGAGATTAATAAAATTACACAGGCTTCCGTCCCTGTTTCTCAATCTACATTTGGTACCAGAGCGAGAATCTGGCCCTGTGAAGGTGTGGAAGAGAGAGCAGCAGAGAGAGAGGAGATTGGAGACGTGTTTGCAGCATTTGAGAGCCTGTGCAGCCTCGTGCAAACTCCCAGCCCCATCCCTGCCTCCCCCACATCCTCCTGTTCCTTCCAGGTGCTTGGAAGGAAAATTTTTTTTGCACTGGTGCACTCAGCACCAGGCAAAATTTGCTACAGGTATTGGAAATAATACTAAATATTTTTTTTTTCCAATAAGGGTTTTGTCTTTACTGTATTTGGAAGTCGCTTTGCTTGTTTTGGAGGTCTGTGTGTATATGCACCTGCAGTGAACAAACAAGCAAAAACAAAAGTGAATCAAGCTGAGCAAATAATAAAAAAAAAAAAGAAGGAGGCGCCCATGCTGGACCTGCACAAAATATACAGTGGAAGAAGAGAATAAGCGGCCAAAGAAGAGGAAAAGTGGCCTGCATAAAGAAAGAACGTCTTTGTGAGCAAAAACGACTTCATTTGTTAGCGGCCTGTCCTCCTAAGCCTGCACAAAGGAGATAAAAATGGTTTTTTTAGCAAATGCGCCCATGCGCGGCCTGCACAAGGTAAAAACGTTTTTTTGAGCAAAAGACGCGTCCTTCTCCCTCACCGCACCATTCTCTGTCTCCAGCGACCTGCATAAGGAAATGCAGGCTTAGATAGCAAGCAAACAACATTAAAAAACGCGGCCAAGGCAATAAAAAATGCGCGGAAAAAAAAAAAACGCGGACAAGCAAGGAAAAAAAGACCCAAGCAAGGAAAAACAGCGCCCCAACTCAGATCCGCGACCGCACAAGACATTTGGCAAAAACAGTGAGCAAGAATCAAAGAAAGGAAGAAAAAAATGCGGCAAGGAAGGAAGAACAGCATCCAAACACAAAAAACGCGGCCTGTACATGCAAATCAGTGCGTGGAAAGCAAAAAAACGCGGCCTGAGCAAGGAAAAGTGGCTGGAAAAGAAGGAGGCGGCTTCACAAAAGCAAATAAGAACAAATAACAAGCTCCAGATCCGGATTTGGAGCAAAGGAACCCTAAAAAATGCCTCTTCACCAGCATGCGCCACGTGGCATCCATTTTCCAAGAGGTAAGTCAATTTACTTGTCAATAAATACAAATTCCTTCCTTTCATAGTCCAAGCGCCCTAAGTGGGCAAGTTGGCTAGTGCATGCGCCTTGGGAGTGAGAGGTTTGAGGGTCAAATCCCACCAAAAACACTCAAAAACTCTCCTTTTGCATCTGGCGGAATTTTTGGCAGAACTGCTAAATTTAGTAGACTTTTTTGAATTTAGTTACAACTAACTAAATTTAGCGGAGAAATCCCTAATTTAGGGTAAATTTTTTTCCCATCTGGTCTGTTTTATCATTCCAGACATTTTTTGCAAAAGGAGACCCATCTAAAAATTGCATTTTCAGCTATTTTTTTGCAATTTTTAGCATTTTGGGTCGTATTGGGCTCAGGAGGCCACCAGGACCCCGAAACTGAAATTTTTTGCCTGTCATTCAAATTGTACTGCATATTGTACTAATTTGCAGGTTGCCATAGTCAATCTGTAAAACTTTTGTAGAATCGCTCGAAATTGCGAATTGTAATAAAAAATAGTAAAATTGGTTCTGTAACACTCACGAGATCCTAGATCTCATTCGCAGCATTTGGTATATACAGTGCCTCTGGGAAGTGCTTACGGGTAAAGCCATCGCGACCACTACTTCTTGTACTTAACGCCTAATATATCTGCAACAACGCCCTCAGGCATCATCCCTATAAATTGACGGGGAGTAATAAGGACACAAAGTGCACACACTATGAACCATCCCATCCGTCTGTGAACGATTGCAAGACATAAATCCGGACTGAGAAATTATCCGAGTATATAGCGAAGTTACGCGCGCGTATGAGGATATTTCTTTGAGCCGGTGTCAATAATCGCACAAACCCCATCAGTACTGTCTTGGTACCACGTATTGAATTCTTTCACGTACCGCCGGGTATATAGAAAGGGCGAGCTTCTTCCACGTACCGACGGGTATATCGGAATGGCGCGTATATAGAAAGGTTCGGTATATCGGACTGACGGTATATAGATTGGGAGACCTAATACCTGGAGTGATAAGAGCCAATCCCTATCAGTGATCTCTACAAAATGGGCACCAATGCCCCCAAAAATTGCTCGGAGGAAGCAACTATGCTGCTTGAAGACAAAAATCAAGACACAGCTTGAGTTTGAAGAAATCGCTGTTGTGGCGGTACTCTAACCAGATCACCAACTGATGCAACTCAACAACGACAATTTGATAGAGCAGATCAGAAAGCAAAACTCATCATCTTGTTTGGAGTATCGACGATGTGCAAGCCCACATTCGAGATGCCACATCAGCAAAAGAAGCATGGGATAAGCTGAGCACAATATATGAGGCCAAGAACAAGAATGTCATACTCAATTTGCAGAGTCAGTTACATACATTGAAATTCAAGCAGAATGAGAAAATTGAAGCCTTCCTAAGAAGAGTTGCAGAGTTGAGGGCTTCACTTCTAGCCCTAGGAGAAGAGGTCAAAGATGAATCTCTCGTTCCCATTGTTCTGAGAGCTCTCCCTTCTTCTTACCGCATTTTTGTCACAACTCTAAACTTGTCAGATACAACAATTAGTTTTGACAAGCTAGTAAACCTACTGCAACAAGAGGAAGCAATGCACAACAAGGATGATGAAGAGGAGCAGGCACTATCTTCACATCAAAAATGGAAAGGAAAAGGTAAAGGAAAACCTAAATCCTATCAGAAATCCCCACATCAGAATCAGTATCATGGGGACAATCAACAGAAGAAGCGATGTCCAATTTGCAAAAGAGGACATGACTTGCAAGAATGTTGGTTTAACACATATAAGAAAGGTTCATCAAGCAATTCTGGACCACAACAACAAAAAACTTACAAGGGACATTCAAACAACTATCACGGGCGAGAAAAGAGGCGGAAAAGAAGACCCCACCACCAAGGTAATATTGCAGAACAACAAGAAGCGATCGAGGAGAATGAAGACTTCTTGTTCACTACTCGATCAAGTGAACCATCCACATCATCTAGTGACATCTGTTATGTTGATTCGGGAGCCACTCGACACCTGACCGGCCACAGAGACTGGTTTATTTCAATGAGGGACACGCCATCGAAAAATCATGTTTCGTTGGGAGATGATTCTTCATATACTGATTCGAGGGATTGGAAACATTTCTCTACCCCTTGGTTCACACAAATGCAGACTATCAGATGTCCTATATGTCCCCTGGGGTGACAAAGAACCTTCTTTCATCGATCAACTCCTAGATCACAACCTGAAAATTGACTTTGATAGTCAATCCGGCAAGAAAATGTGTTTGATTCGAGATAAATCCAGAGGCTCGAAAATAATTGCAAAAGCCTCAAATGTGGGACGAATGTTTCAACTTGATTTCATTCACAAAAATGATCAAGCACTTGTGGCTAAAAACTCCACCTTAGCCCAGTTGTGGCATCGGAGATTTGGTCATGTAAGTTTCAAATATCTCGAAACACTTCACCGGTGTAATATGATACATGGGTTACCATCTCTTCAGAAGGATACAGACAAGTGTCCTCTTTGCTTAGCAGAAAACAACACAGAGTTTCATTCCAAAAGAGTAATTTTCGAGCTCATGGTAAACTTGACCTGGTTCATACTGATCTATGCGGTCCAATGCAGCCAAGTCATTCAGGGTTCCAGTATTTCATGCTCTGTGTTGACAACTATTCACGAAAAATGTGGATTTTTGTCTTTGCAAGAAAAGTGAAGCCTTTGAAACATTTAAAAAGTTCAAAGTGGTAGTTGAAAAAAGAAGCTGGTCGTCACATCGAACTCGCCGCTCGAGATCAAGGGGGAATTCACCGGTGATGAGTTCGAGACTATCTACAAACTCACGGGATTCGCCGATAAATGCCTCCTCCACACACACCGCAGCAAAATGGTGTTGTTGAGAGAAGAAATCGTACTATCATGGAAATGGTGCGATGCATGATCGATGATTCTACGGACTTGCAAAGACATTTTGGGCGGCATGAAAAAAAACATGAGTGTATTTGTTAAACAGAGCACCCAATTGCTCTTGATGGAATTACACCACAAGAAGCATGGTCAAAAAGGAAACCATCCATTGCACACCTCAGAGTATTCGGGTGCAAAGCCAGCATGCACATACCCAAACAGAACAGGAAGAAATTAGATATGAAGTCACAAAATCTCATCTTCATTGGATACAGTGAAGAGACTCTTGGGTACAGACTGATGGATCCTAAGACCAGAAAATTCTACACAAGCAGAGATGTTGAGTTTTTCGAGAAGAAGGAAGCAGAGACTCCTCCTCCGGACTCGCAAGATGTAGATTTTTCACCCATTGTAAAAATTGAAGCTAATGTTCCCTCAGAAGATGAAAGTGATGATGGGGATGATGGTGTTGATCAGATAAAACCACAACCCATGGGAACAGGTCAATGTATGCCTAAATGGTGTACAAGTACATTACGAGATGCAAGACTGGATGCTCCACTGGATACATCCACCCTTGGACCACGAGACTCGCAGTAAAGCAAGAGAAGAAGTTAACTTTGCTTTGATGAGTAGAGTCATTGAATCAGACGAGCCCTCTACAGTCCAGGAAGCCCTACAGTCAAAAGCTTGGAAAGATGCCATGGATTCTGAATATCAATCAGTGATGAAGAATAACACTTGGCAGCTTGTTGATCTTCCACCAGGGAAGAAACCCATTGGTTGCAGATGGATATTCAAAACTAAGTACAAAGCAGATGGGACAGTGGACAAGTGCAAAGCAAGACTTGTAGCAAAGGGGTACGCACAAAAAGAAGGCATTGACTATGAGGAGACATTTGCTCCCACAGCTAAGATCAAAACGATCAGAATGATCTTTGCTCTAGCTACAGATTTGGTTGGAAAGTCCATCAGATGGACGTAAAAAGTGCCTTCCTGAATGGAGATTTACAAGAAGAAGTCTACATGACTCAACCTGAGGGATATGTTGTACCTGGTCAAGAAGAAAAGGTATGCAGACTCAGGAAATCTCTGTATGGCCTCAAACAGGCACCCCGGGCATGGTACATCAAGATTGATGAGCATCTCGTACAACATGGATTCAAGTCGAATCCCTATGATCCCAATCTCTACCTCAAAAATCAAGGGGGAGATGGTGATTGTTGTAGTTTATGTCGATGATCTAGTCATCACTTGCAGTTCAATGAAGATAATTGATGCAACAAAGAAAGATCTTAAACGATCATTCGACATGACAGATCTCGGGCTTATGCACTCTGTCTTGGGTGGAAGTATGGCAGAAAGAGAATCATATCTTTTTTTTCTCAGATGAAATATACCAAGACAACGCTCGAGAAGTTTAGGATGATGGATTGCACACCAATTGCTACACCTATGGAGAACAGATTACAATTATCTCGTTCAGATCCATCTCCTGAGGTAAGTGCCACTCTCTATCGGCAGCTGATTGGGAGTCTCATTTACCTGACCTACACTAGACCAGATATCAGCTTTGCAGTGAGCTATCTATCCAGGTTCATGCAGGAACCCAAAGTTTGTCATTGGAAAGCAGCAAAGCACATTTTGAGATATCTCAAAGGATCAGTGGATCTTGGTCTAGAATACAAGAAGAATGAAAAATTCTTCTTGACTGGATATTCGGATTCAGATCATGCAGTAACATTGATGATAGAAAATCCACTTGTGGATTTGTATTCTTTATGGGATCTAGACCAATATCATGGGGAAGTAAGAAACAACACTTTGTTTCTCACTCTTCCACAAAAGCCGAGTATCGTTCTGCAGGAGAAGCTGTCTGTGAAGCGATTTGGCTACGTCGCATACTGGAAGGACTTGGAATACCACAGGACAAACCGACCACCATGTATGTTGACAATGAAGGTGTTCTCAAACTTGTTCGCAATCCAGTTTTTCACGAGAGAACAAAGCACATTGAAGTTCAGGTTCATTTCATACGTGAACATGTGTTGAAGCACAACATCTAGCTTCAATTTTGTCCAACGGCTGAACAACGAGCAGATATTTTCACAAAGTCACTTACACGTGACAAGTTCGAGTTGTTCAGAGCATTTCTCTCCTCATCTCTTCAGACAATGCACAATTAAGGGGGGGAATGTTAGGATAAATTTTATTATCCTAATATTTAATTATGCATAGTTTAATAATTATTTAATTTTATTAATTAAATAATAAATTGTTATTTTGTTATATGGTTAATCAACCATATTTGTCTGTATGCATACTGTTATATTGTTTTCAACAATATATTTGTTTTTATGTAATTGTTGCTTCCCGGGTGTTATTGGAAGCTTGTTTATTCTGGCATTTGGTTGCACCTGTGCAACTCATTCTCCCGGATGTATTTGGCTGTGCAATATCTATAAATATTGCAGCCTATTCACTATAATTTTTTAGTTGATTGAGATTAATAAAATTACACAGGCTTCCGTCCCTGTTTCTCAATCTACAAATTATTCATGCAGTGGTCCCCACGGTGGTTGGGGAATATTTTGTGAAGTATTTGAAATCAAGAATATTTTATTTTACTTAAACGGGGATATTTTTTGCATGTGCATCCAAGGGGAATTTTTTTTTAAAGTGCCAAATTTATCATTTCAAGTGGATCAATTTACAAGTTTCAAATCATGTAGAAGAGGATAAAACCATGCTCTTGCATTGGAGGAGATTTGCACAACAAACAAGTGGTTAATTTTAGCAAAAATATTCACCCAAGTTTTTTCTAAAAATAGATCAATCAATTGTGCTTTGACTTGAGTTTTATTTTTAGCTAAGGTTATTAATGCCTCATTGTAATCAGCATGTCTACTTTTATTCATTTATTTACTCATGATAAAGGTGTAAAATTAGCATGCATGGGTGAGTACACATTTTAGTCTATTTTTATTAGGGGATGGGTGAATTATTTTTGCTATATATTGTGTGTAATTGCAAAGCAAAGGAGGGGAATTTTGGACACATTAGTGCTGAAGTAGTTTTGTCAGTTTTTCCCTTTGAATGAGAATTAATTTCTTCCTTTCCAATTTTTTGTAGTTTTGTGTATACCTTATTATTTCTTGTGAATGTCAAATTCTCGATTAATCATCTTACCTTGCTACAAATTTAGTAAATTCTTCATAATATTAGTGTATATGTTTATCTTAACAAAGTATTATTATGAATAATTCCCTACAATACATCAAGTGTTTCTCTTTAATATTCTATTGAAAACTATCACCCCCTTTGATTTTGCATGTACTTAGTCAAAGCCCTCAACAAGTTTGGTGTATCACCCCAATTTTCAATTCATTTACAGTCATCTTTTTACCCTCAAAACCCCTTAAAATTAGTTTAGGATACATCAAGAAGGAACCGACCTTGATACCGGAGACTCACCTCAATAATAGGTATACCCACGGACTGAGGTGTTTCCATTGTATCTACGAAAAGAGAGATCCAGAGTAAGCTTTGAACCCCGCATTCATCTCTCTACAGGGTGCACTTTCGAGAGATAACACTTCCTTTCACCATATAATTTTATTTAAAATGCACATTCCTCATAAAATACCCTTAAAGGATTTTACAAGAAAGAAGGATTCCCAAGTGAAGATATAATCTTTCTTTCAAGATTGTAATTTTGAAATGATCCACATAAGTGGGAATAATAATTTGAGTTATATACAACAAGGGCTATCAACAAGGCCAATTTTATAAGTATTCAATTTGGGTGACCTCTCCACAATGGTAGCTCAAACTTTGGCTTTCTTCAACTTCAAAATGAGATCATAAAAATGAAAGATGGTTAGGCAATGCTCTCCACCCAACCTTAAATCCATTAAGTGGAGAAGCCATCGCCTTAATGGACTTCGAGCCCTAATCAAGGAACCATGAATAGAATTGAGAAATAATGAAAACTTCCAACAAAGTGGCTTCACAACAAACATGTATACAAGACATTCAACTCAACCAAGACAATAGATTCAAAAATGTACACATTCAAAAAAATGCAAAGGTTTGAAGATAAAAATAAATAGAGAAAGGGTAATGGGAGACCACCTCCTTATGCCTCCCAAGTGAAGTGGGAGTGTTACGTTAAGCCTCCAAGTACATAAAAATAATCACACAAACTCCTTATCTCTCCCTTGCAAGTATGCAACAAAACCATAATTTCATTTTCACTCCTCATAGGTAAGAGTCCCATTCACACTCCCACATATTTTATGCCTCACATAAACTCCTTTTCCCTCCCCAATGGTCCAATAAAACCTTCTCCCACACCCAACTAAGACTTACTACCCAACCAACACACAAACATCTTCATAAGAAAAAGCAAATTATTTTACAAGCACAAACTTGCATACAAATAAGCAAAATAACATAATGACAAAAGTGGAAATCCTACCTCTTCATCAAGTTCCAAGAAAATTCCACAAGCCTCTTCAAATCCAAGCCAAAAATTTCCAACCACTCCCAAAATCTCCAATTCCAAAAGTGCACAAGAAGAGAAAAGAACAAGTAAGCCCCATTCCAACCAAAAATCATCAATAAATAGAAATGGAATGTGAGGATGATGAGGTGGATCCATGTAGGATGCCACTTCATCATTCCTCCATTCCCACACTCAATTAAACATACCAAGACCAGGAAAATAAATGCACATGCAAAGGACTATGACAACCCACATGCCTCAAAACTTTCACACCATGCTTTCAAATGACCTACTAAATTGTGGTAGAAAAAAATTGCAATAATTTTCCTTCTTTACAATAAAAAAATGTACAAAGATGTCAAAAATAAGATTTCTAATCCATAAGTAGGGTTTTGGGTAAAGTTAAGAGGTGGGACAAGCCTTATGAGTCCCACAAGCCTCCAAAAATGCCCCCAAGTCAAAATCTGAATTTTGAACTTGGGGTGGGGTAAAACACTCCTAAATCATAATAAAATTTACTTACAAAAAGGCTAATAGATCTCATCATAACTTATTTTCACATCACAAATTTGTTTAGTTAAAACAAGAAGGGTTAAGCTTACTAAACACACATTTAAACATGCTAATAAAGTGAATTTTTTTCCTAATTTTAAATATACAAATCATAAATTAAAGTACATACAAAAATTAAAGAAAGGGACACAATTCACCCCATGACCACACATGTGGCATTTTCCCCCATGGGAGACCTCCAAATAAGACATGCAAAACACAACACTAAACAACATTACACAAGTTGTCAAATTTGGCCTCATTACTCAACACCCGACATCCTTCCTTTGTTGGTCCCCTATGCCCTTTGATGTATGTTATCAAAGTCCTGCACACAAAAAAATACCTCTCGGCCTTTTTTTCGTATTAACAACATTGAGAATATATATATACCCAATATTCATCATTCGACATTAGCAATTCTATTATCCATCAATATACCAAAATCTAACCCTAACATCCATGAGATTACAATTATATTCCAACATCCCAAAACATAACATGTCAGTATAAAATCCACATCATGAAATTCAAAATATATCAAATTGTCTAACATCAATATCTAGTGCATCATAATAAAACATAAACATCATCATGTAAATAATACAAATATCAGTATAATCTATCATCTACTAATCAATGTATCAAAATCAAAATGTCTGAATATTAGTCCAATAGTATCAATATCAAGATGAAACAATGTCGAAGAGGAGTGGGCACTACATCCCCCTCCCCTTAGACTCGACTTCCTCCTGGAAGTCACTAGAATAGATGAGGAAACTGAGCTCACAAAATAGTAGCATCCTCCCAAGTGGTGTAGTCTCATCGTACCTATCCCATTGGACCCACACAGGTAGTAGATCTCACAGCCTCAAAGCCCCAAGGTCCCTGCACTCTATGATGCGCAAGGGGTCCACTTATATATTCCCTTTCTTCGCACCTATAATTCATTCCAATACAAAATTGGAGAGGGATATGGAATATATCTCCTAAGTACATATACATGAAATACATCATGCACGTTAGAAAATCTAGGTGGTAATGTTAGGTGATAGGTGAAGGGACCGATATGCACCAAGACCTCGAAGGGACCCAAAAATCTAGGAGCTAACTTATATCCTTTTCTAAGACTCTTATGAGGGTGACACGAGGAAACACCTTTGTGCCTCGCTTCAAAGCTATGATCGTCCTCCTTAGATCTACATACTTCTTCGCATATCTTGAGCCTCTTGAAGCATTTGAAAAATTTGTTGGTATCCAATTTGATTCTCCCTCGAAGCCGAGAAGCATCACAGATTTGACAGAATCTTAGATATAAGTAGATAATGTTGTGTGTCATTTTATAACTAGGGAAGAAATTCATCTTGCTCTTTGTCACTCAGATGTGGAGAAATGGATAGCACCCTCAAGAGGATTTGATCTATCCTCACTACTTTATGGTTTTCCCTTTCAACCAAGGTGAGAGGACTCTTTTGTACCCTGCTGTTTATGGAGGAGATGGAGATGTCCTTCTTTGCAAATTTTTTAAGAAGACCTTGAAGAAAAGATGATCAATACAAAAAAATATAAATCTCGCGAGTTGTCACCCTAGATAATGGATATATTTTCTAAGAAAGGTTCAGGCTACTAAAGACAATGAAAACCTGATTGCTTCTACATGTTTTGGTAATAGAAATTATGCATTTGTACACACACAGACAAACATGGGTAGTATGGGTAGGATTGGTTGTTTTAAAATGAATTTTGGTGGGAGGTGCGGAAAATGAACTTGATTCGCAGATCTTTGAGAGATTTTACAAAAATGGAAGGCTTAATCAACATAATGCTTTAGAATAACTAAAATGTTCCTTTAACTAGAAGGTGTGCTTCAATGGAGGCCCAGATCAACACGTTTTCACACAAACTTTAGGAATCCAAAATGAAGGCTCAAATTGAAAAACTTAATTGAACATTATCAACCTTTGTTTTATCATGCCTAAGATACCCTCAAGGGCTAAAAAACAATCTTATCATCATGCTAGGAGTAAAGTGATTTGAAATTTGTTTATTTCACTATCAAATGAAATCTCTTCTGATTAATGAAATTACAAATGCCACCAAACTATCACAAGGATAAGATATTTTGTGATTCATAAAGATTTCAATGTAAGATTGCAATGGGAACAAGAAAAACTATTTGCAGACATTCAAAAATGAAGAAGACATAATTTTTCTCAAAATCAACATAGATTAACTCAAATTTAATTAAATTCATCAGCAGGGAAAGTTTCTAAAATAATCTCAGAGCTTGTCAATGGATTTATACTTGCAACAAAAACAAATAAATAGGTTCCTTAGATGGTTTCTCAAAAGATGGGCTCACAAATTTTCTCTTGGGAATTAACTCTCGACCTCTAACACTCCAACAATTTGCATGAAAAATTCATGTAATTTATAACATTTAATCTTCAACAGAGTTTCCCCCAAAACAAAAAAACATTCAAAGCACCATTTATTGTTAAGATTTTGATCATGATTCCGTAATATGATTTGTAAAAAAATTCAGTGCTCGAAGGAAAATCTCTTCAAATATTTCCAACATTCAATTCTTTCATCTAGTAAATCACTCTTCATCTCACGTCCAACTACTTCCTCCTCTAATCTATCAAATCTAGTTTTTTACGTGCCAAGGAAAGAAAGATTGGAAAATTAGATTGAATTTGATAGTCAGATCACATCTTAATGGTAAAAGATGTTTTTAGATCTTCCCCCAAAATGAAGATATCAAATCAATTGTCTTCTTAAGTTGGCATGTAGGAGACATCAAGATCGATAAAAATGCACAAATTGTCATCAATTTCCCTTTTAGCTTTGAATTTGGACCATCCACGTGGGAGATCCGAGTTAAAATGGGCCTAGGGGTTCCTTTGGACCTTTACAACTTCTTAACAAAAATGCAAAATTTTTCATTTTACTCCGCCCCTTCGCCTTTGAAGAATGGGATTTATACGTGGCATGATATGGGCTCCAACGGAGTTGTGGCTCGATTATGTAACTTTTACCTCCTTTTTGAAAAAGGAAAATTTTCCAATTTTCCTCCGGTGTTCCACCACTGCCACTTTTAGCTTTCAATGTGGGTCCCAATAGAACTGTGCTTCCTTTTTACGCTTTAACCCCTTTTTTCACATAAGGAAAATTTTCCAAATTTCCCCCAAAAGTTCGCACCTCTACCGTTGAATTTTCAAAGAAAATTTTGACTATTCTCTGTCGGGCTTGTGGGTCATTTTGATGACTTTAGTTTTTAAAAAATAAGGCAAAAAAAATCCAAGTTTCCTCCGATGGCATTCCTCCCTGCCTTTTGAGTTTTCAAACTTCCACGTGTCCTCCTCTGATTCACTACGGGGTTGCACTTCACTTTTATACTTTATCCCTTTTTACAAAATAAAGCTAAAAATTCACAAAAACCTCTGGTTATCCATCTTCGCCATCTACCACATGTCTCAAAGGAACATTTTGAGATGGTTCCTAAAAGTAGAGACCCCAAACAAGTGAGGGATCAACACGTGTCTCAGCTTCAGAAAATTACTTTAAAATTTTACGAACAAAGTGGAGCCGCGGAAGCCTCCACATGTCTCTCTATCACAATTGTTAAGTTGGGACCCTGAGGCAGATCCTCAAATGAGTGCCACCCTATCATGTGTCCATGGTCCACGAAAAAATTGTATCAATCAGTATCAAATTTTTTTCTAAGTTTGGGAAAAGCAACAAAATCCCCCACGTGTCCCCATGATGCAATTGTTAAGGTGGAACCCTCAGCAGATCCTCAAATGAGCATGTTGATCTACGTTTCATGCTTCCCTGTCTCGGTGAGTGTATGAGTAATCAAGAAATAGGAGACCACGTCGAGTATACAAGGGATTAGTACTGGAGATGGATGATACAGCATAAAGAAAGCAGATGCATGATATCAAGAAGCTAGATCTGCAAAACTAAACTAGATAAGATTAGAACACAATATGTGGGGGTTTCAGACAGTGCCGGTTCCAAGAGGATTTCAACTCCCTTGGAGGATGTCAACCCCGTGTCAGACAAGATAATAATAGATCGTGAACAATAGTAAAAATGACAAGCAACTAAAATAACAAGAGTACTTAGCTTATGCTCTGCTATAGAGATGAACCAGGCATCAAGATGGTAAAATGACGAATTAAGGAAAATATTTCTCCTTCAAACAGGTAGAACTCGGTTAAGCTCTTCCTTCTCTTCTGTAGGCCTAGATCTCTCCAAGTCTTTGATCCTTTATCTTCATTTAAAAAAATATTCTCCTTAAAAATCTATATCCTTAAAAATGTATATCCTTTTGAAATAATCTTTCTCCCCCTAAATATGGGAGAAAAACAAATATTTATAGTTTATATGTGAGGCTAAATTGCAGGTTAGATGATACCTGTGGTGTAGTAAAGTAACCCGAGTTAGGGATGTGATGTGATCATTTAGGTCCCATATTTTGACTTATTAGGAAAAGCGGGGGACATGATTTGAATGGGGAGGTGAGATAAAGATTTCATTTTTTAAAAAGAGTGTTGGAAAAATGCATTATGATTTAAATAATTTGTGAGAGATGGGGATGATGCCAAAAATTGAATTATCAAATGGGTCCATATGGAGCCAATTGATAATTCAATTTAAGAGAAATATTTTTTTTAAAAAAAGAGTGTCGGAGATATCCATTATGAATTAAATAATTTGTGAGAGATGGGGGATGATGCCAAAAATTTAATTATCAAATGGGTCCATATGGAGCCCATTAATAATTCAATTTAAGAGAAATAACTCTTTCAAAAAAAGAGTGTCGGAGATATGCATTATGAATTAAATAATTTGAGAGAGATGGGGGATGATGTCAAAAATTGAATTATCAAATGGGTCCATATGGATCCCATTGATAATCAATCAAATAATGTGAACAAATAGATAGGATTTTATTTAATTTAAGAGAAAGAGATGCGAGAATAGAAAATTGGATGAATGTGAGATGACGAAGGGGTGCTATACCAAAAATAGGTGTCTACATTTGCCCCTTTTTGTTGAGTGGATTGCAATAGCAAGCCACCCATTGACAAAACAAAAAGGGTTAGATGAAATATTTGTCCAAGGATGGATGAAGATATGACCAAAGGCAGGATGCCCCAGAAAAAAAGGATCACAATAAATAAAAAAGGTATGGTGATGACTCCAATATCACATCGGTAGAGGGAAATTATAGTCTCAATGGAGGCAAATGACAATGTTCTATAGACTAGTGAGTGGGTGAAGACCAATACAAGTATGGATGTAAACCAAGATGACTAATGGGTGATAGGAAAACTTTGAAATATGTGCAACTAAATGCAATAAATGTGCTTAATCCTCTTTCTGCGAGGAATCATGAAAAAATCATGTGTCCACAAAAGGGACGTAGATGAAGATAATGATGCCCCAACACAGGGCATGAGAAGGACACAAGGTGAGTTATATGCGTTGAAAAGTACAAATATTGAAATGGGCCCCAATATAAGACATAGATAGAATAATCATAAATGTGGACAAGATGAGAAGATAGGATAGAAAGGTGAGATAAAATGCCCTAAAAGGATAATAAATATGATGGCAATCATGTTTTATAGGAAATATGCATAAGTGTTAGAAAATTAGAAGATAAAAGTACTCCTACTTGTTCAATAAGTAGGACAAGAAGTCAAGATACTTTTGTGACAAAACAAAAGTAGAGAAAATATTCAAGGAAGAGTACAAGATTAGATAGGTGATGTCCGTTGTGGTATCCTCCAAGACAAAAATGTCAAAATAAGATGGAAAGAGATTCTTAGAAATGGATATGATGATGTCCCTTCGAGAGGACTCGACAAAGATAAAATATGTGACATGGTTCTTAAAAAAGAGAAGAGGTCAATGTGGAAAAGAGAAGAACAAGAATGGTAATGAAAGGGGTAGATGACGATACATAAATGGAGAAACATCGACATTGATCTGTGAAGGCCAAATGTAAGGGATGTTTAGAAAGAGAAAAGGGAATGGACAGGAGGATTGGTTGATAATGAGAAGAGCAAGAAAGATTGAATATGAAGGTGACAATGATATGGAATAGAGGGACGAAGAAGGAAGAGGAGAAAATAAAGAGTGAAAGGGGAGGAAGAAGATAACAAAAAAGATTATAAAGAAGAACAAACAAAGAGAAGACAAGAAAAGTATAGAGCAAAGGATGAAACCATGAAAAATGAAGAGAGTTATTTAAAATGAAAGATGTGACGAAGATGGAGCTGAGGAAAATAGGGAGGTAATGGAAAACGAAAGAAATGATAGAGAAAAGAAAATTGAAAGAAACCGATCATAGTGAGGAAATCCAAGGCAAAGAATATAGAAGTGACTGCATGGAAATGCATGTGGATGATTAGATGATAAAGGAAATGGGATAATGTTGAAGAGTCAGGTTTTTGACGAGGAAGTAAGGAGGAAGTGCAAGATAAAATAGAGAGAAAGATGATATAGAAGAAGTAAAACAAGACAAAGATCGAAAGGAGGAGAAGACAACAAAGAAAATTATGCTCAAGGAAATGAAACAAGAATGAAGATATTTGGTAAAGAGTGGGAAGAATAAGGAATGTACAAAGAAACTTGAGGGAAGGAATGACATCGATTGAAAAAGAAACATAGATTCATGAGATGAGGATATGTTGATGACGAGAAAATAGAGAGAAGGTGTATGATGAGGATAGTGAAGAAATTGGCAAGGAAGAATGGAAGATGGAGAGGTGGCGAGGAAAAAGAAAGGATGGGATAGGAGAGGCAATGCCAGTGAATGGATGTTAGGAGAAATCCACTGATAATGATCAATAGGAAAAGATGAGACAAAAGATAAGACAAGGGAGAAAGTAAACAAATAATGGGAGTGGGAACAACAATGAAGGAACGTTAGGAGAAGTCCTCGATAATTATCGAGGATACAGAGGAAGGAATGAATGAAGATAAAATTGAGGAGGTTAAATAAAAGGATTCAGGATGTGCAAAATGGGGATGAGTGAATTTTAGGAGAATTCCACTAATAATTACTAGTTCAAACATAAGATTATGATGAAATAATGTTAGGAGAAGATCAATGAAAATGATGGGTAAATATGGGGTTATATATGTGGGAGAACTCTATAAGATGGAGTGGAAAGAGAAAATAAAGGAGGGATAATGATGTGTAGGAAGATGAAGGTGAGGAGAGGATGTAGTGGATGAGAATGAATGAGAGAAAAATGAAGAAAAAAGACACGAAATGAATGGAGAAGCAACAGATTAAGTAAGATTACCTAGTGACGGATGATTGAGATGAAAAATATACCTATGGGAAGTGGTGTTTGTGAGAATGAAAGAGGAGGTGAGAGGATGTGATGATGGGGAATGTTGAGAAAATTTAGATGGAGATAATGTGGGGTAGTGGGGAGTGTAGGATGATAAATCATGCTTAAGAGGGACTCTTAAGTAAGATCACCAAATGGGAAGTGACAATATGGAAGGAGAAAGACAACATTGTATTAGATTCAAGTGTGGAAGGGTTGGTTGGAATGGATGAGTATGATGAGAGGTGAGAGACATGAGATGAGGAGGATATGATCAGAGATGGAAAGATCGGATGGGAAACCATTCTTAAGATAAACTCTCGTAAAATTTCCCTGCAATGGATATGGTTAAGTAGGATCGCCAAACCAAAGAAGAAGAAGAATGATGAAAAGACTAAGTAGTGTATACAAAAATGGAACAAAAGATGAAAGGAGGTGATAAAAATGTGATAACAAGGAAATAGACGAGTGTGACATAAATGGATGAAGGAACATATGTAGTGTAGATGGAGAGTCTAAGGGAAATACTTAACTCGGGATGCCAACGTGGTAGTAGTGATGATGTAAGAGTGTTAAGCAGAAAAGGAGGAGTAGAAAGACATTTGTGGTGGTGATTGTTGTTTGTTGAAAGAGGAAATGGTTGAGAAGATTCTATAGTGGGAGGATCCAAGGAAGAAGATATACCTTAACTAAGGTTCTCTGGCTATATGGATGGCTAAGCAAGATTGTCAAACTCAAAATAGAAGAGTGAAAGAGAAACTCAAGAGGAAATACAAGTAAGGTATCCGGCATGATGCAAGGGGATTGAAAGGTAAGGATGATGTGGAGACAAATGGAAATGAGTGAACATGGAGAGTGAGGAGCAATGGATCAAATATGTTGTTGAACATTTTGAGAGATAAGGAGTCAGTAGGATAAAAACTTGCCTTGAGAACTACCCTCAAGTAGGATTCGCAAACTGCAATGGCGATCAAGTAGAATTCACAAACCGAAGAGTGTATTTACAAAGGCATTCATGGAGATGATGGATAGATATAAAATTCATAGTGTGAAATTTGATGTGATTTTTATAAAAGATGATTTGGATGAGATGAATGGAACATAGCTATAGCAAGGGTGTACAGGGAAACTATGTTTCAAACTAGATTGGAGATAAACAAGAAAGGGTGACCACTCAAATCATTGCACTTGTATCCAATAGTAGGTGTTAACACATAGCCAATGATAGTTAGTTATACCAAAAGATCATGAGGGAAATATGGATGAAAGACACTTATAATCCTAATGTTGACATGAAAATGGATTGAAGATGTGACTTGTACATGGGAAGAGGGATCTCTAAAGGTGGTGTTCCTTAAGTCTATGCCCCAGCTCTAGGAAAGGGAAAGAACAATAGTAGAAAGTTGATCAATGCGGGAAGCTTTCGGAAAATGTTGATAAAAGGAAGGTTGATCAATGCGGAAAACCTTCCAGATGCCATAATAACAAAGTAGCCATCCTTCCAAGGTATGGTCTAATTTATACAAAATATAGATTAAAAGAATAATATGATATCCATTCTTCAAGGGATCAGTCTATTTATTTTGATTTTGATTTGATTTCGATTTGTATACTTTTTTGTATGAACAACTATTCTTCGAGGGATAATTCTATTTTTTTATAACTTATATTTTTCCTTTTACATACTTGAGTTTGATCTTCACATGGGGGAGAGCTGGGAATAGCTAAGTAAACCACTTAAGAGGGGATAAGGAATGTACAAGAGACACCCTGGACCCTTTGCATGGTTGCAGTAGGAGAATTAGAAGATAACGGATGTAATGGTTATGGGATCACATCAAAGTAGTGAAGGCGAGACCACATAATTCAGATCATTATAATGACCAATGGAAGGGGCTAAAGATGGCAGAACAATCTAAGGATGTAACTAAGTTTTCATTGGTAGATATGCTAACAATAGACTCGACACAAGTGCAATGCATTAGGAAGCCTCATCTCTAGTTTACCACCACAAGAGGGAATATAGTGAAGTTGCAATAACATGAAATGATAGCCAAGCAAGAAATAAAAATAACATATGACCAAAATGGTGGGTGAAAATAAATGATGATGCCCCAAGAGAGACATAAACTTAGAAGGACAATCATGGCCTCAAAAGAGGGCTTGATGAAATAAATGATGTCCCAAAAGAGACACACATATAGCCACAATGGTGGGCTTGAAATAGATGGTGCCCGGAAGAGACACAAATATAGAAAACGTCTCTAAATGGAGAGACAAACATGGCCTCACAGGAGGTCTTTAATGAAAAAGATGATGCCCCAAAAGAGGCATAAATATGGCCACAAAGGTGGACTTAGAGAAAAAGGTTCCTCAATGAAAAAGATGATACTCCCAAAAGGAGCACAAACATAAAAGAACAAATATGGCCTCAAAGGAGGACTTAGAATGAGATGAGGATCTGGATATAATTAATTTAGATTGGATGGATGTGAAGAAAGTAAACAAAACAATGTCAAAGAGTGAAGTCCCCTAATAACAAGGGAGTTGTACGGATGAGATGCTCAAGGGTGAGGGAAGGTTGTGTTCCCAATGAGTTAAATGTGAAGGAGGTAAAGGATGTCGAAAGAGCTTAGATGAGATTATTTTAGATTTGGATGGGGTAAACGATTGGAGACCACAAGTATGTTTAGCAAGATAAGCGAAATTGACGTACAATGGATGGCATTCCTTAGGAGGAATTACATGGGCTTCATGGATATTAAGGTATGATGTTGATGGAGGGATCATGGGAGATCCGAAAGATTGGATATGGATTGGATTCAAAGTAGATGGAGAAGGAACTTTCCCTTGAATGAGGAAATCATATTTCTCAATAAGATTGTTGACGATTGACCAAAATGCCTTACAATGTTCAATGTCATGGCCTAGGGTACGATGATAGGCGCAACTACAATTAGGATTGAAGCATGATGCCTTGGGACCATAGGGATTGAAGGCTTTAATAGGAGGAAGTTTAATGGCTGATGTTTGAGTTAAATTTCAAAAGATATTTGTGTAAGACCCCATTAAAATGTTATGGAGAAGGTAACTTTTATGGGTTTTTATAGATGTCTCACTTAGCGATAGGAGAAAACGTACATGTAGATTGGATGTGTGAATTTCGTGGTTTGGAGGAAAAATCAAATTTGGTGAAGAATGGTATTGTTTGGATGTAGTTTGATTATTGCAAGATGTCATAGATCGAAAAACTGATCCCGACATGGATGTTGTGGCATTAGATTGTTGAGAAGAGGAAAACTCGAATGTTTCTATGGATGCGCAGGGACTGTCAGGATGTTTACCTCGAGCCTTAGAATTCAATCGAGAATATTTACCTCTAATAGGGATGACAATAATTTCAATAGGATGATCGATAGCAATGGTTTCGTTATCAATGGAGAAACTGTCCTAAAACAAGATGAAGATGTTAATGAAGAGATGGGTTTTGAATAATGTGATTAATGATATCTATTTGAGATGTAGATTGTTTTGATTTGGGCATAGAAAGAGATGATTTTTGGAGGAGAAGGTAAAGCATCTTTATTTGATTTAGGAAGATGTGTTGGTTCACTAGGTGATTTAAGGGGTATATTTGATAGGGTTACAGATCGAGAGGATTGGGTTGGTGTGATAGAAATATTAGGTAAAGAGTATTGGGATATACTAGGTGATGTGGCCATGGGAAAAGTTTTCAAGGTAGAGATAGGTGTATTTTTTGGTATGATAGATATAGGGGTCGTTGGCATAGATAAAGATGTACCCATTTTTGGAATCTGTGGAGCGTGCATGACGTGATAGCCGATCGAGTAGACCATATTGATAATGGTAATGCAGAAAATGTAGGAACATTATCTCGATCGAGAAGTAGAAGATAATGGTTGTTTCATAAATGTTTCGAGGGGTAAGAATGATATGTTAGCTAATGGGGTTGATGTCAAAGGTAGGGTTGTAAGGGTGCATGTTGTAGAACTGAGTTTAGTTGGGATGGTTGTGAGTAATGTAGGTGTAGTAACATGTGCATTTGATGAAGATGTCGGTGAATGAATAGGTGTGAGAGACGTAGGGATATGTGTGGATATGAGTGGGGATGAAATAAGTGCTGAGGATGAATATAATATGGTAGATAAAGGTATGTTTGAAGTGGTGGAAATGGATGATATAGTTGAATTTGATGTGGATGTGGAAAGGATATGAGAAGGTACATGTTCGGCTTAAAGTAGTGAAAGTTGATGTAGGTGTTACGGTGTTCGAATAAGAGATGGAAATAATGTCCACTTTGGGAACATGCCTAGTTGGTGACAAGATGGGATCTTGATTGAAAGTGTCAACCATACAAGCATTTGATAGTTGAGATATAAAGGGGTGACATGATTTGTTGGTAGTTGAGTATTATATGTACATTGGAGGTATCAATTTGGATATCCCCTTGATTTACAAGTTGTTGGACATGATCTTTGAAGGAACAACATCTCTCAATGTCATGACCTTTGACTCGAGGATATTTACAAAAGTGGGCCTCGTGATACCAAATAGGCTTGGCATGCGAGTTGTCATGGGTCGTATGGGAGGTATTTAGATAGAGTTTACACTCATCAAATTATCAAATATGGAACTATATGATTCTCCTAAAGGAGTGTAGTGGGATGTTGATTGAGGATATATTTGTTAAGACCATGTGCTTGGTGAAGATGGGGATGAGGGTTCGGTGACTATAGTGTTTACCGCAGTCTTCAACTTGCCATTTTGTGTGAATGGTTTAGTGGATTCAATTTTTGATTTAGTTGAACTTAATTTAAGATGACCCCGCTTAATGGCATGGGTTTCAAGCTTATGATCCATTATGAAAGCTTCATCAAAGGTTCGAATGATTAGATCTACAAAGTGGATGATATATGTTTAGCACATGAACACAAGAATAAATTGATGAGTTCGGTTTGTGGGATAGTGAAGGATAGTTAGTTTATAACAACATGCCACCGTGTGATGAATTCATGATGGTCTCATTTTCATATTGTCGAATGGTATATAGATTAGTGATAGTGGTTTTGCATGTGATATTGATACAAAAGTGTTCTAAGAACAATTATGCAAGTTAGGTGAAAGAGAATAAGGAATGTCATGGGATATTATTATACCACTTAACCCGAACCAGGACGCATAAAGACATGGGGAAAGTGTGAAGAAGTAGATCATGATCATGCACGATAAGATGAAATGCGTATTTAAATATGAGGAGATGTTGTTGGGGATCTTCTTTATTATTGTACTAATTAAATGCAGGAAGTTTCCAATGAGGGGATAAGGTTTGATTGGAACCGATGGATGAATCAGTTCGTTATAGATTTGTTCATAGGATAAGGTGTTCTTGGGTGGTAAAATTGGGGTTTCTAAAATGGATAACCAATTCATTAAGGCATGAATTTAATTAGTCAAGGTATTGTAAGGTTGAAATTGGATAGGATGTGTGGTTTGAAAGGTAGTTTGATAAGGCAAATAATGTGTTTTTGGGTGTGTGGGTGTTTGGTGAAGCATATGATAAAGTGGTTGATATATTTATGGATAGGATGTTTTTGGAATGGTTTGATAAGATAATTGATTAATTTGCAGATATGTGGGTGGTTGTGGAGCTGCTTGGTAAGGATGAACATGTGTCATGGGTTGAGATTGTTGCATAGGTTGACTTTGAATAATAGGAATATGGTGTGTTTATTGCCGGGTGGGTTGTTGTAGTATATGGGAGGTAGGGATATGAGTGTTAAGGGGTTGAGACTATTGGAGTATAGGATGGGTAGGGATGTAGGTATTCAAAAGCTGAGATTGTTTGATGGGCATACTAGTTGCGAGGGAAATAGAATTGACAAAAAGGGATGTGGGTGGAATGCGATCCACCAATTGAGGAGATTGGGAGGATTTAGAGATTATAGGATATTATTGGAGTAAGAAGTCATATATAGGATTAGGTGGAGATTCAACTGTATCTAGAGGAGCAAGAGATGGTGTTATGATTGATTTAGGAATACCGGCTTGATGGGGGATAGGAGGGTTTCGTCAAGGTGGGGAGAATTTTGTATGACATGGTTCTCATGAGGTGAGACCATGGAGACTGGAGATGGAGTGACTGAAGGCATGGTTTTGAATTTAGAATCTTGTTGAGTGAGATCATCAGAGGAAGTAACTTTATTAGATAGAGTAGATTGGTGTTTTGTCTTGATTTGGGAGAGAGCGACAATAGGTGTGAAGTAGAGAAACATTTGTTTATGTATGTTGTTGACAAATAAAGGAAGTAGAATATTTGTTAGCCTCATGATTAATATATAGGATGTGAACAAAAGAGAAAAGTAGGTAATGAAGGTTCCTAAAGGAGTCTAAGACTGGTTTTAGGAAGTTATGGATTCAGAGATGTTTGAGATGGTTGTTTGTTGGGTGTTTAAGTCTCAATTGATTAACCGGGTGAGAGGAATGTTTTGAAATGTAAATTATGTTTTTTTAGTTTTATGCGTGTGTGATAGAAAAGCAGAGAATTAAAAACTTTAGTTAAGCTATGTGATCGGTGTAGGATGTAGAAGGTTTGTTTTAGACCAAAATGAAATGTGACATTTTATGTATATAGACACTCAGAAAGAGAAAGTTTGATGTAGAAAAGAGAAAATAAGGAAAAATGAGAAATACCGGAGAATCGGTTGTTGGTGTTATGTGATTCAGACTTGATGATGGTGTTTTTAGAAGCGCCGATTAGTGGCCTATAATGCCCAGGTACCCTAAAATGGAACCGTTTAAAGTTGCGCAGATGAGGCCAAAAAATGAGTATTTTCTTTTTTGTTGTTTTTTTTTTTTTTTTGTTTTACAAAATGGTCTTTGACAACGTGATTTAATTGTTAAGGTCATGGAGTTTACCTGCAGAAGTAAATAAAACAATTAACTCATGCAAATGACAGGATAATAAAAGCAACATAATGGTCCTAATGACCTTGTGTATTGAAAATAAATTTAATAACTAATTAAGTTAATTATATTGCAAAAAAATTCTAAATAATTAATTTTTGGGTGAAAACAAAGGTAACCTAGATGTAATGACACAACTTAAGCCAATACCACTTAAACATCAAGTATTTATAAAACATTAGCGAAATAAACTAGTCAATAACTGAATTTCTAAAATAATAATAATAATAATAATAAAGAATAAAAATAAAAATTAATTAATTTGCTAACTACATTAAACTAACTAAATAATATCAACCTAATAAAAATTAAATAGATACTAAGGTAAATAAGAATGAACTATACATTAAAAATAATGATCAGATTAATGAAATAATATAAATAACAAATAATACGTTGTTCAACAATAAACTATACTACCAAATCAATGTAAATGTGTATGTTACATTTATTTGTATAGTGAACTAGTGATAAGAATACTTATAAAGTAATTAAATTATTAATGTCTTATACCCCACAATAATTGATCGACAAGATATGAAAATGATAAGAAAAGAAAAAAATGAGGAGCAATATCTTCTCAAACCTTTTTATTGAGAAATTTTTTTATTCACTTTTAGGTATGCCCAAGTGATCCGAGAGGATCCTCACAGAGAAACACCGATCTAAGATCTTCTCAGAAATTATTGCAGTCATTTTCAAAGCGTGGGGAAAAATTATACGACTCGACGATAGCTTATTTGCAGGAAATGGAGCTCGTTTGCAAAAGTTATAGCCCACTGAAATTTTTGGGCAATCGCGAATTTTGGAGTTTTTGTGCAGAGTTGGACGTGTGCACGCTCGCCAAGTGTTGCATAATCGTATTGTGACACATGGACGAATTGTGTGACGTATTAAAAAAATGGGTTTTGGAACAACACCGGTCTTGGACACTCGTTCTCGGACAAATGGACCCGCTATTATCTTGGTGGGGGCCCTCAACCAGGTTCGACACACTCGATTATGGAGGGGTGCCTTGGCCTCCTTCTCATTTAACCATTCAACCAACTTGTGTATATAAACCTATATATTTACCTTTACGCCATGCATGTGGGACAATGGGTGTGTATTATTTAAATTATCCACGCCTTATAACCTTTTTGCACTTTCCACGCATATTCCTATTCATTCCAATACATATTTCTCCAACTGTCCACGCATTAGTCTAAGTTACCATGCATATTATAAACTATCCTCCACTATAGGTTATACATGCATATATATTGGGATTGGGGGCCTAAAAATATACCATGCGCCACCCAAGAAATGTGCCCCAAACAAAGCGCCTATCACATAGGCTAAGGCGGCCCTCTAGCCACTCAAAAAGCGCGCCCACCTACTATTTTAAACCCTTGGCTAAGATTACATGCGCCCAATGTGGGATTTTAATCCTAAAAAGATAAACTAAAAGCAAAGGAGGGGAATGGAACTCGGGTGGGCCGTGTAAAAGGATAAGCACCCAGCCGGCATACCAGGAGGTGTATAAACAATATAAAAGGAGTGATATTCTATTTGTAATTCATTCGGGTCTGTGTAGAAATATTGTATTGCTCATATCTTGAGCTAACGGAGGAATTTGGAGGAGATGTAAAAAGCAACCCCTGTTATTTTCGACAGAGGAAGACTGTGAGAAGGTCTGAATTTTGTAGAATTCTTTGTAAAGGATTATTTTCAAGATTTTAATAGGTTGGTCCCATTCAACTGGACCCAGAGATGTAGGCCTCAAGCACCGAACTCCGTTATCAATTATTGCATCACGTTCTTTGGTGAATCCTCTTCATTTCTTTAAGTATTTGCACAAGAGACTTGCAGTTTTATTCTTTTATTAAAAATACAAAAAGAAATAATGCACAAATTTAAATCAAAAATCAATACAAAGCAAGAAAAATGTGTGTGCACAATTGCTAGTTAAATTTGGTTTTCAGATCATTAGTATCAGAGCTGGTTTTGACTGATTTTTGGTTCATTTTAACATGTTTTGGATTGCAAGTTGTGTGTTGGATGTTAACAAGGTATCGATCTAAGAAGGGTGAAGGAGAATTAGTTGAAGGAGATCCCAAAATTGGTACCAGACGATCTCGAAGTCCTACAATGGTGGATCGAGAGGAAGTGGAACAAAACTTTCGTCAATCCTTCCAACAGATGAAGGAAATGGTGGAAGAAATGTACCAAGAAAGGAAAAGGGAAAAGGGGACTAGAGAAGGTAAGAAAGAAGAAAGCTCTAGTTCTGACATTCCAAAAAGAGACTCCTTAAAATCTGATTTTCTTTCATTAAAGTTAGATATCAAGTTTGAATTCCCTATGTATACTGGAGAGCTAAATGCAGAGAAGTTGGATAACTGGGTCAAGCAAATAGAAGTATATTACAGGGTTCAGAAAATTGTTGATGATGAAGCAAAGATTCATCTGGAAACTCTTTGGATGGGTGGAACAACACTCATTTGGTGGGAGAGTAAGCTTCAGGAAGTGGAAGAAAACAAAGGTATAGAAATCACTTCTTGGTCTGAATTTGTTTCAAATCTTAGGCAACAATTTTATCCTCTTGGTTATAAGCAACAAGCTATGATGGATTGGCAAACATTAAGACAAACTAAGGGACAAAGTGTTCAAGAATACACACAAGAATTTAGGAAAAGGGCTCTAACTCTGGGAATTTCCCTAAACACAGAAGAAACACTGCTCAAATATATTGGTGGATTGCATAGTTATCTAAGGCATATGATACTTGTTTTAGGTACTACTAATCTTGATGCAGTATGTGTTCAAGCAACCCATCTGGAAGCACGAGGGAAAATGAAAAAGGAGTCCTCTTTCTCTTCTTTTAATCAGAAGAACAAGCAATCTGAAGGAAAAGGTTCGAAAGAACAAGGAAAAGGAAAGGGTAAGCATAAAACAAACTCTACTGTTAAGAAGGAAGATGAAAAACCATTTTGTAATCATTGTAAAAAAAACCATGATGAGTCTAAATGTTGGAAATTACATCCTGAAAAGAAGCCTAAATGGATGGTTAAGAAAGGAAAAGAAAAGAAAACAAACACCGTAGTGCATGATCTTGGTTCTGATTCAGGTGATGAAACCAAAATCACAGCTATGGGTTTACAAGGTAAATCAACTCTTTCAATTTCCAACAATAGCACTACAGATGTTGCATCTTCTTCTAGTAAACAAACTACACCTGACGATAAGAAAAGAAATGAGCTTTTCCACATTAGAGTAATTTCAAAGCATACGAAAATTGATACTCTTTTTGATAGTGGATCTCAAGCTAATTTGATTTCAGAGGAGGTTGTTAAAAAACTAGGACTCAAAACTACACCACATCCTAAGCCTTATCCTTTGGGCTGGGTTTGTGATGATGCAAAACTATAGGTAACTAAAACTTGTACTTTCAGATTTGCCATTACAGACAAGTTTATTGATGAGGTTGAATTAGATGTAGTTCCTTTGGATATTTGTGGGGTGGTTTTGGGAAGTCCTTATTTGTATGATCGTAAAGCAATCTTCTATAGGGAAGAAAATAAATATTTCTTGTAAAGGATGGAATTGAGTTTATTATTAGAGCTCACCGTGAAAAGAATAATCTATCCTTGGTAACTGCAGGTCAAATGAAAAGGCTTGTCAACTCAAGAAAAATTTTTGTGCTCATGGTGGTCAAAGCCAAGGAAAAAGAAAATGAGATGGCTTTTGAGACTTGCGATCTAAAACATAAGGATGAATTGGTAAGAATTGTTTCTCAATTTGATGATGTTTTTCAGGATCCACAAGGTCTACCTCCCAAAAGAGGGGTTCAACATGAGATACAGTTGCTTCAGGATGCACCTCTTCCCAATATCGGAATGTACAGGTTGTCAGTAGTAGAGAACGAGGAAATCAAGAGACAGGTAATGGAACTTTTGGCTCAAGGTATAATTCGCCCAAGTACATCCCCATGTGGTTCACCAATTATATTGGTTCCTAAGAAGGATGGCACTTGGCGAATGTGTGTTGATTTCGTGCTTTAAACAAGATTACTATAAAGAATCGTTACCCTCTTCCTAGAATAGATGATTTACTGGATCAATTAAGAAATGCAATTTATTTCACTAAGTTAGACTTAAGAAGTGGTTATCACCAAGTAAGAATTGCAGAAGGTGATGTTTGGAAAACTACTTTTAAAACGAAACAGGGATTGTTTGAATGGTTAGTGATGCCTTTTGGTTTGTGCAATGCACCGGCAACATTCATGAGAGTTATGAATGAAATTTTTAGACCATTCATTGATAATTTCATTATTGTCTACTTAGATGATATTCTTATTTTCAGTAAATCATGGGATGAACATATTAAACACATCCAGAAAGTCTTAGATGCACTAAGGAGAGAGAAATTGTATTTGAAGATGTCAAAATGTGAATTTGGAAAAACATCTTTAATTTACTTGGGGTATATTGTAGGAAATGGAGAATTGAGAATTGATCCTGCAAAAATAGAGGTTATTGTGAAATGGCCTAGACCCACAAATGTGACGGAAGTTAGAAGTTTTCTAGGTGCAGTTCAGTACTGGAGGAAATTTATTGCTAACTTCTCATATATTGCATCTCCTTTGCATGCTTTGACAAGTATTAAACAGGTCTTTCAGTGGGGAGGAAAACAACAAAAAGCATTTGATACACTGAAAGAGAAGATAAGTACCGCTCCGATCTTGGCACTTCCGGATTTACAACATTCATTTGAGATTGAGATGGATGCTAGTGACTACGCAATGGGGGCAATTTTGATGCAAAACAAATGACCAGTGTGTTACCATTCAGAAACCTTTACAAGTGCGGTAAGAAACTATCCAACTTATGATAAAGAATTGTATGCTTTGGTTCAAAGTGTTAAAAATGGAAGCATTATTTAATGGGAAAAGAAACAATTATTCATACTGACCATCAACCGCTTCAATATTTACAAACACAAACCAAATTGCAGCAGTCTAGACATTTCAGGTGGATGGGATTTTTGCAACAATTTCATCTTGTAATCAGGTATAAAAAAGGTATTCAAAACAAGGTTGCCGACATGTTATCCAGACCACCAGTGGTAGTAGCATCTATCCTTTTGCAGCATAGTTCTTTGGCTCATGTTAGTTACAAGGAACAATATGCAAATGATGTTGATTTTAGAGAAGTGTATGAGGATTTAGTAAGTGGGAAACAAGTAGGAGAAAAAGATTATCATTTGCATGAAGGATTGTTATATCATTTTGGAAAACTTTGTATTCTAGAAAATGAGCGTGTGCATATGATTAGGGAAGCACATACTTCTCTTATTTCAGGGCATTTTGGTGTTAGTAAGACAGTTGCACATTTACAAAAATATTGCTATTGGCCTAGAATGCATGAACATGTAAACCGATATATTAAGGGGTGTGTTCTTTGTGCCACAAGCAAGCCAAGTAACAGGAAATTAGGACTTTACACTCCTCTTCCCGTTCCAACACGTCCTTGGGAAAGTGTTTCCATGGACTTTGTAGGAGGCTTGCCCATGACATGGAAAAACATGATTACTTATATGTGGTAGTGGACAGATTTAGCAAAATGTGTGTGTTGGTTCCATGTACTAAACAAATAACTGGTGAGGGAACTGCACATTTATTCTTTTCAGTTTGTTTGGGTTCATTTTGGTTTACCTACTTCAATCATATCTGATCGGGATTCTAGATTTCTTGGGGAATTTTGGTCAACATTGTGGGGGTTAATGGACACAAAACTGAAAAAGAGCACTGCTTTTCATCCACAGACTGATGGTCAAACAGAGGTTGTAAACCGCACAGTGGTACAATTACTTAGGGGCTATAGTAACAAACATCCTAAATTGTGGGATGAACATCTTTATTATGTGCAACATGCTTATAATCGTGCCTTACATTCTTCTACTTTGAAGTCTCCATTTGAGACTTGTTATGGATATCTGCCTAATTCTCCATTAGATATATATTATGGACATGAAACTGTTGTTAATGGTGCAAGTGATTCTGACAAGGCTAAAATATTTGTGCAGAGAATACAACAGGTTCATCAGTATGTCCATGAACAATTGGAGAAAAGCCAGGCTAAGTACAAAGCTAGGCATGATAAACATAGAACTGATCACAAGTTCAAAGTTGGTGATTCAGTTTGGCTTCACATCAGCAAGGAAAGACTGACAGGTGAAGGTAAAAAATTGAAACCTATACGGTATGGTCCATTCCAAATATTGGAAAAAATTGGTAACAACGCTTTCGGTTAGATTTACCTCCATATATGCAAATCTACTCAGTTGTAAATGTTGAGAACTTAAGATTGTATGAACCACCTATGATTTTTGATCATGATGATTCTAACATTATGCCTTCCATTGATGATTTTGCTCCTGAGTATCTTGATGAGTTGCAGGAAGACATCATTTTGGACAGGAAAGTAAGAACTTGCGAAGAGGTGATATTGAGTATCTTCGTGTTGGGTTCAAAGGCATGCATCCGAACAAGGCAAAATGGATGGAAACTAGAAAGGTGAGGGAGAAATACCCTCACCTATTCACCAATTAGGTTGACTTTTGGGGTCCAAAAGTTTCTCAGTGGGGAGGAATGATCCAGAGGATCCTCACAGAGAAACACCGATCTAAGATCTTCTCAGAAATTGTTGCAGTCATTTTTAAAGCGTGGGGAAAAATTATATGACTCGATGATAGCTTGTTTGCAGGAAACGGAGCTCATTTGCAAAAGTTATAGCCCGCTGAAATTTTTGGGCAACTGGCGAATTTTGGAGTTTTTGTGCAGGTTGGACGTGTGCACGCTCGCCAAGTGTTGCGATCGTATTGTGACACGTGGACGAATTGTGTGACGTATTAAAAAAATGGGTTTTGGAACGCCGGTCTTGGACACTCGTTCTCGGACAAATGGACCCCGCTATTTACTGGCTGGGGGCCCTCAGCCAGGTTCGACACACTCGATTATGGAGGGGTGCCTTGGCCTCCTTCTCATTTAACCATTCAACCAACTTGTGTATATAAACCTCTATATTTGCCTTTGCGCCATGCATGTGGGACAATGGGCATGTATTATTTAAATTATCCACGCCTTATAACCTTATTTGCACTTTCCACGCATATTCCTATTCATTCCAATGCATATTTCTCCAACTGTCCACGCATTAGTCTAACTTACCATGCATATTATAAACTGTCCTCCACTATAGGTTATACATGCATATATATTGGGATTAGGCGCCTAAAAATATACCATGCACCACCCAATAAATTCGCCCCAAAAAAAGCGCCTATCACATAGGCTAAGGTGGCCCTCTAGCCACTCGAAAAGCGCACCCACCTATTATTTTAAACCCTTGGCTAAGATTACATGTGCCCAATGTGGGATTTTAATCCCAAAAAGATAAACTAAAAGCAAAGGAGGGGAATGGAACTCGGGTGGGCCATGTAAAAGGATAAGCACCCAGCCGGCATACCAGGAGGTGTATAAACAATATAAAAGGAGTGATATTCTATTTGTAATTCATTCGGGTCTGTGTAGAAATATTGTATTGCTCATATCTTGAGCTAACGGAGGAATTTGGAGGAGATGTAAAAAGCAACCCCTATTATTTTCGTGAGAGGAAGACTGTGAGAAGGTCTGAATTTTGTAGAATTCTTTGTAAAGGATTATTTTCAAGATTTTAATAGATTGGTCCCATTCAACTGGACCCGGAGACGTAGGCCTCAAGCGCCGAACTCCGTTATCAATTCTTGCGTCACGTTGCTGGTGAATCCTCTTCATTTCTTTCAGTATTTGCACAGTACTTGCAGTTTTTATTCTTTTATTAAAAATACAAAAAGAAATAATGCACAAATTTAAATCGAAAATCAATACAAAGCAAGAAAAATGTGTGTGCACAATTGCTAGTTAAATTTGGTTTTGGATCACCATTTGTTGAGGTGGTCCTCGGACGGATGGACACAAACTTTTTACTTGTGTGGTGACATAAAGTGAATCACATGACAAAGAGAACTAAACAGACGAGATACAAAAACTATGGTGTTGACATTCCATGGATGTGGATTACATTTCAATAAGTATGGCATTTTTTTATAATTTAATTCTAATGTTATTTCTTAATTTTTTTAAAAATAAAGCAATAGATCTATTATGTTTTAAAATAAATAACTCTAGATTATTATATTTTAAACAAGTAAGATAGATTAGTATGCTTTGAAATGTGAGATTTATACATAATTAGAAATTAAGATCTAGATGAATATATAGACATGTTTTGTTAGGTCAAAGAAAAGACCATAAAAGGAAAAAAATTTATATCTATCGATGTTGTAACCGAGATCACAAATAAAAGCAAGACAATAAGATTAGTTTGTAGCGGATTTGTTCCTCTTGCGAGTAGAAGGGAACATATGATTTTTTTATTTGAGTATGATTATGTATTTAATAATAAAACTAAACTTGAAACTAAATACAAGCTTTCGATTAAACATAAGAAGAGTACTTACCTGAAGGCAACACAAACCTAAATGATATGGATGAAGATAACACCAAATCTTCAAAAACATGAGTCCACAAGATGAAATATTTATGGCATATATTTCAATAATATGACAAGATCACCAATATGTTTATAATAACTTCACTAGATGAATAAAGGAACACCTTGTAAATGAAATGACCAAATTTGGAAGGTCCCACCGGCATGCCAAATGTTGATCTCGTGTTTCCTACTGTGTATCCTAGTGAGTGTGCGAGTAATTGAAATTTGTTGGCTTGAAATCGGAAAGAAACGAGGAGACCGCATCCATACAAGGGCTTAGCTACGTCTGGAGATGAAGATGGATGATATGGGCGTAAAGAAAGTAGATGCATGATATCAAGAAGCTAGATCTGCAAAACTAAACCTAGATAAGATTAGAACACAATATGCGGGGGTTTCTTGGACAGTGCTGGTTCCAAGAGGATTTCAACTCCCTTGGAGGATGTCAACCCCCATGTCAGACAAGATAATAATAGATTGTGAATAGTAGTAAAAAATGACAAGCAACTGAAATAACAAGAGTACTTAGCTTATGCTCTGTTATAGAGATGAACAGGCATCAAGATGGTAAAATGATGAATTAAGGAAAAGATTTCTCCTTCAAATAGGTAGAACTTGGTTAAGCTCTTCCTTCTCTTCTGTAGGCCTAGATCTCTCCAAGTCTTCGATCCTTTCTCTTCTTTAAAAAAATATTCTCCTTAAAAATCTATATCCTTAAAAATATATATCCTTTTGAAATAATCTCTCCCCCTAAATATGGGGGAAAAACCCATATTTATAGTGTAGATGTGAGGCTAAACTCCAAGTTAGATGATACCCAGGGTGTAGTAAAGTAACCTGAGTTAGGGATGTGATGTGATCATGTGGGTCCCATATTTTGACTTATTAGGAAAAGTGGGGGACATGATTTGAATGGGGGGTAAGATAAATATTTCATTTTAAAAAAAAGAGTGTTGGAGACATGCATTATGATTTAAATAATTTGTGAGGGATGGGGATGATGCCAAAATTGAATTATCAAATGGGTCCTGTCATCACCAATTGCACTATGATAATTCTTCACCGGGAACTCCTCATGCTATGATTACTTACTAATGCAAAGCCTTTAGTTTGGTGGATGTAATTTGGAAACAAAAAAAAAAACGTAACACAAGAATACCATCGACTATGATAAGACGGAATGATGACAAATCTGAAATATCAAAGTAAATTATAATATTAACATGAAATTGTTACAATCTCACCCATGAGTACTTTAAGTGTTATTGACTTCACTTGCCTTCCACCAATACTATGGAAGAAACTTTAAAATTACACCTCTTAATGGCTTCTTCAACACACCTTTAAACTGATGGCTTCCTTTACACACTTCATACAATATTTCTCACTACTTCTTTCTATGCTAAATGAGTGGGGTGGCCTCTTTATTTATAGAACTTACAGGATTATCCATCTTATCTCTAAGAGAGGATAAGAAATCCACTCTGACAAATCATATTCCATACCTTAACTCTTATCTGTACATGTAAGCTTATCTTTTAAAATAAGATAAACCTTATCATTTCACATGGGTTCCACATTTTTAGACTTTTTACAAATAAAATACACAAAATATTTATGACCTCACTCCTTGTCCTTATTACCAATATAATATTTCTAATTCCTAATCATGTAGACCCTACTTCTCTACTTATCCCAAATTTGACATTTTAACATTACCGGACCACTTACGATAAATATTTACTTTTTACAACATTCCTCATTGTACTTTATGTGATGTGATCATACTCTACATTATTGGCGGCACCACCGATCGTGTTTTTGCGTCGTTATTCTATCGACGCTACTACTAATTACACTTAACAACATCCTATTCCTAATACATACATTAATGAAATAGAAATTACGGAGGAAAATTTTAGTGTCGACATCTTCCCCCTTCCTAGCTTCTACTCCGTCCTCGGAGTAGACTATTCTAGTGCTTGGAAAATCTTCAACTTGTCATGGTTGACCCATTTCGTAATGGGAGTGCCATCCAATTCCTCCGTCAGACGTACCATTTTCACACACATTGCTATTTTGTAGGGCCCCATCCATTTTGGAAGAAATTTTCTCTATCTTCTTTTTTGTATCTGGAATCATATACTAGAACCAAGTCATTCACATGAAATGGAGACCAACGGATCTTTTGATCAAAGTATTCCTTCCGCTTCATTTTCTTCTTATGGCTTGTATCCTTTGCTATTTCCCTCATTTCCTCTAGGAAATGAAGATGTACCAACCTTTCTTTTACTGAATCACTTTCATCCATCCTTTCATTTTTCATAACTCTCACAGTGGGAATATCAAACTCAATAGGAAGAACTGGATCAATGCCATAGGCCAACTGAAATGGGGAGTATCCTATATGATTAACTTTGATGTTGCCTATATGAATGCTACATGAATCCTTTTATCTCACTTATGTACCTACAAGGTGCATCTTTTGCTAGAATTTGACACAACACAATTTTTTTCATTCCACATGTCCATTTGTGTTTGGCTTGTATGTTGTTGCCTTCCCTGTGCTTAATAGAAAATTTATTGACTAGGGCTTCTACTACCTCAATAATGAAGTGGCTTCCTTGATCTTTACAATTTCTAATGGAAAACCAAATCTGGTGACAATGCGTTCATATATGAACCTGCCACCTCATCCATGGAAGTTGTTTTCAATGGCCTAGCTTCAACCCACTTGGTTAAATAAATGTGGACTCCAACTACAATATACTTATTTTGGTGTGACTTCTTTTGGAAGTGGACGCACAATGTCTATTCCCCACTTTTCAAAGGGACCAAGTGGAAGAATAGGACATAATGGAGCTGATGAAGTCTTAATTTGTTACCATGTGTTTGACAAATATCACATGTCTTACAATAATTATAACAATCTTTAAAAAGAGGCGGTGATAACCTCGCATCCAAGATCCTTTTCTTTGTAAGTTGTCAGAGAAGTGCCCTCCACATGTACCATTGTGGAATTCTTCTAGCAGTTCCTTCCCTTGATCACGTCCAACTGCCCTCTTGTACTGTCCATCAGGTCCTATTTAAAATAATACTCCATGCAGAATAGAATATGGACGACTGGCTTGAGTAATCTTTCTCTTAGTCTTTGCATTGGCACCATCAGGAAACTTGAATTCATTTAGATAATTCCAAATATCTATGTATTCACTAGGGATTGTGTCAAGGGATAACAATGTTGCATCGGGGAAATCATCATCATCACAAGATGATCCTAAACCATCATAGGCTCGAGAGAGTGCATCTGCATTGACATGCTTCTTTCCTGGCCTATCTATAATATCAAATTCAAATTCTTGTAGCAAAATTATCCATCTTGTTATCCTCCCTGATGGGTTAGGCTTATTGACAATATATTTTAGAGCCTGATGATCTATTACAACTATAAATTTCTGCCCTAGCAAGTAATTTCTAAACTTCTTTACAGAAAAAATGATAGCTAGAGCCTCTTTTTCAGTTACAGTATAATTTACCTCAGCACTGCTCATTTGTCTGCTCCCAAAGTAAATTGGATGTTCATTCCCATTTTCATCCTTTTGGCTCAAAGTACTTCCTAGTGCTGCATCTGAGGCATCAGTGTACACAATGAATGGCTTGCTCCAATCTGGATTCTTTAAAATAGGTGAAGACACGGTGGCTTCCTTGATTGTCCAAAAGCTTCATGTGCCTTATTTCCTGGTTCATAAGTAACATCCTTCTTCAAGAACTGGGTTAGTGGCTGTGCAATCTTTGAGAAATTCTTGATGAACCTTCTATAGTAACCCACATGGCCTAAAAATGATCTCAACTTACTTCTATTCATAGGAAATGGTAAATCTTTGATTTTTGAAACTTTATCAGGATCGTGTACCAATACCATCTTTGGATACAACATGCCCTAACAAAACACCTTTAGAACATCCAAAGACACACTTTGTAGGGTTTAGTGAGGCTTGTGCTTCATCTAACCTTTGAAATGTTGTCTCCATCTAGTGCAGGTGGTCCAACTTGCTCCCATAGATGCAAAAATCATCCAGAAATACTCTGATGAAGGTCCCAATGTAGGGTTGAACACCCTATTCATCAAACGTTGGAATGTTGCTGGAGCATTACACAACCCAAAAGGCATAACTCTATAAGAAAACGTTCCCCAAGGAGTGGTGAACGTGGTCTTCAGCTGATCTTTCTCCGCTATACGGACTTGGTTGTATCCGCTATATCCATTAGCAAAACTATAACACTCCTGGCTAGCTACTTCATCCAAGATCTGATCTGAGAATGGAAGAGGGTAATGATCCTTCTTTGTTGCCTTATTGAGCTTCCTGTAATCAACACAAATGCGTAGCTTCCCATTCTTTTTTATTGAGATCACAATGGGAGAAACCCATTCTGAATTCTCCACAGCAAATATGAATCCTGCATCAAGCAACTTATCTATTTCTTCTTTTACAGTCTTGGAAAAATTAGGATTCATTCTATATGGCATTTGCTTTATAGGCTTAGCACCATCTACCAGCTCAATAGAATGTTCTACCCAACTTACTTGATGGAGTTCCTTGTAATCAAAAGTGAATATGTGTATGTACCTTTAAAAGAGCTAGAGGTAGGATTCCTTCTCACTCTCCATCACAACATCACCAATCTTTATTTGTTGGAGACGATCATCAACTTCTTCTTCAGATAATTTTATGGGGTCATGAGTCGGTGTGACTGGAAGGATATCCATGACCGAAACATCAACCTCACTTTCTTCATCTTGATGTCCACTTCACTAGTACTAGAGTAATCAGAGGATGTCCAATCATCAGTTTCATCACTTGAATCCATAGGTTTTGCCTTATGATGTTGAGGGATCACATTTATCTTCACCCTCTCTCTACCACATCCAAGTGTCATGAAGCCTTCATTCCAGTAGTTTCTTGCATGAACTCTCCTTAGCCATGGTCTTCCCAACAACATTGGCATGCAAGTACCATTTTCATCACTGAAAGTCTACCACACATACAACACCCATAACAGATATTGCCACATTTGAAACTACACCTTCTGGTTTAGTTTTTCCCTTATTTAATGACCTTAACATAAGTGTTGAAGGGCGATCAATTTTTAAACCCAACATATTCATTACAGACTCGGTCATTACATTAACTGCAGCACCTCCATCAACTAAGACATCATGAATTGAAATACCATTACATAATACCTCAGCTTGTGGAGCATAGGGATCCGCCTCTGCCTCCAAAACAGGGACCTCAACCTCCTTCCTTCGTCGAGCATTGAGTCCACTTCGCAGCTCCCGCCTCTTCTCAGAAGACATAGCCAAGAGTTGACCATATGTAATATTTGCAAGCCTTTTGGACAAATCTTCCAAGATGGAGTATGGTCCTTGCCCCTGTGAAATCAGAAAATCCTGCACACCCAACTTTCTTCTCCTATGTTTCTTACTAGTTTCTCCTTTCATCTTCTTAGGATCATTTCCATCTTGATTATCTTTTTCTTTCTTTCTTTTTGTTACAAACACATCTACTTCATTATTTCTGCTCTTATCTACTACATCAAAAGAATTCACAGGTGCTTTTCCTTTATCATTATCTCCTTTACCAGATGTAGAAGCTCTATCTAGACAATTATACTTATAATGACCCTTTTTATAACAACCATAACATACAACTTCAGAAATATTTCTTTTTGGACCTCTATCTCCTCCCTGAGAACTAAATTATTTTCCTTGAAAAAGATTAATAGTTAACTGACCCATATTTTTTGAGCAGATCTTCATACTCAGTAGATGTACTAGGAGAAAGATTTGTGCTCACCGAGAGTGGTTGTGGATTATGGAGCAAAGGTGCTGGTGTAGGTTCTACTTTAGCAACAATTTCTTTGGGCTCCTCTTCCATGCTTTCTTCTTGCCTTCTTGCAATCTCCTTTGCTTGTTCAATGGTAGCTGGGCGGTCATACTTCACTCGTTTTCTGATCTCTGGCTTCATCCCAAGAATGAAGTGCTTACATAGGAGATTATCCACACCATTCATCAACCCATCCGCTAATCCTTCCTTTCGGATCTGGGCATCAAGCTTCCTCCTTAGCTCTAGAACACGAGCATGATAATCCCTTATCTTCTCCTTCTCTCCTTGGGTTAGCTTTGTGATATCGATCATGAGATCTGCATATCTCTGTTGTTCACCAAATTCTTCAAGAAAACTTTCAGTTAATAAATCCCATGAGTTTTTCACATTATCACCTAGTGTTTCAAACCACCTAAGGGTGAACCATCCAAAAAGGTAGGAAAAAATTCAGTCCATTGTTCCCTTCTTATAAGGCCATTACAAATACAAGATCGTTTAAACTCTTGAATGAAAAAGGAAGCATCTTCATTAAATTGGGTTGAAAAACAGAATCTTCCCCATTTTCAAAAGTAACCACGGTGAAATACCAACCCAAAAGTACAATCAACAAGACTTATGTGCACCAATAATTAAAATCACTATAATAGAAAATAGAAATGACCACGATAAACTATGGTAAAACTTGACTTCTTGAAACCGACTTTCTTGTGGTAAACACTATTCACGGTAAAAAGTGAAGTTACTTTGCGGTAACTACTATTCACGGTAAAAAGTGACTTTCTTGTGGTAAATACTATTCACACAAAAATGACTTTACCATGGTAACTACTATTCACGGTAAAAATGACTTACCATGGTAACTACTATGCGCAGTAAAAACAAGGTTACCCTCTAATTGATTTTTGACTAAGTGGGAATATCTCTCCGAGATAATCCACCAACGAGGAATGGTCTCAAAGAACGGAACCAAAATGTCATCACCCATCCGGCACTATGATAATTCTTCACCGGGAACTCCTCATGCTATGATTATTTACTAATGCACAACCTTTAGTTTGGTGGATGTAATCTGGAAACAAAGCAACAAACGTAACACAAGAATACCATCGACTATGATAAGACGGAATGATGACAAATCTAAAATATCAAAGTAAATTATAATATTAACATGAAATTGTTACAATTTCACCCATGAGGTACTTCAAGTGTTATTGACTTCACTTACCTTCCACCAATACTATGGAAGAAACTTTACAATTATACCTCTTAATGGCTTCTTCAACACACCTTTAAACCGATGGCTTCCTTTACACACTTGATACAATATTTCTCACTACTTCTTTCTATGCTAAATGAGGGGGTGGCCTCTTTATTTATAGAACTTCCAGGCTTATCCATATTATCTCTAAGATAGGATAAGAAATCCACTATGACGAATCATATTCCATACCTTAACTCTTATCTGTACATGTAAGCTTATCTTTTAAGATAAGATAAACCTTATCATTTCACATGGGTTCCACATTTTTAGACTTTTTACAAATAAAATACACAAAATATTTATGACCTCACTCCTTGTCCTTATTACCAATATAATATTTCTAATTCCTAATCATGTAGACCCTACTTCTCTACTTATCCCAACTTTGACATTTTAACATTACCGGACCACTTACGACAAATATTTACTTTTTACAACATTCCTATTGTACTTTGACTGTTACCGTACTCTACATTATTGGCGGCACCGTACTGACGGCGCTGTTATCTTCTATCAGACACTACTACTAATTATACTTAACAACATCCTATTCCTAATACATACATTAATGAAATAGAAATTACGGAGGAAAATTTTAGTGTCGACAGTCCATATGAAGCCCATTGAAATTCAATTTAAGAGAAAGAACTCTTTTCAAAAAAGAGTGTCGAGATATGCATTATGAATTAAATAATTTATGGGAGATGGGGATGATGCTAAAATTTAATTATCAAATGGGTCCATATGGAGCCCATTGATAATGAATCAAATAATGTGAGCAAATAGATAGGATTATATTTAATTTAAGAGAAAGAGATGCGAGAATAGAAAATTAGATGAATGTGAGATGACGAAGGGGCGCTCTACATCGAAAATAGGTTTCTACGAGTACACACTAAAGACATCACGTGTCCATGGCCCACCAAAACTATACCGGGTGCATGAACATTTTTGTCTAAGTTCGGGAAAAGTACTAAAATCCTCCATGTGTCCCCAAAGTGCAACTCCAAGGCCAAACAAGAAGGTGAATTGCAAAATGAGCATCGTTCCTCCACATGGACAAGTTTTGGGTTGATGCAAGCCACATAGTTTTTAGAGTGCCCCTTCGAGCTACATCCAACCAAAAAGGTCCATGTTTCCACTGATGCAGAGATGTAAATTTGAGAGGAAAAACACACCCGTCAAACCATAAAATGCAAGAAAACCATCATTTGATCTCGAGAGATGAATTTTTCTTCAAGGAAAGAGAATTTGGAGATGTTATAAGTTTCAAACATGATCCTCCAAGCTACATCCAATCATGTTTCCTTAGGTATTTGGGACAAAAATGACAGGGACAACAATACGTGATTGTAGAAAATGGAAGGAAAGGAACAACCTGATTTTTATGCCCAATTTAAAGATTCCTTTAGGTGGATAGAGAAAAAACAAATTCTAGACCTTTAAGTGATCCTTGACCTAGGAAGGGAATGATCATGGAAACCAAATGGAGGACGAGTCTTTCAAGCACCAACACTAGGAGATAAAAAAGTGACATTGACCGCAAACTGAGGGATTTCAATGACAAATAAGGTAAGACTAATTTGAGCACCAACATCAACTCTGACTCAAGGATGGGCACTCCCTGTGAGTGCCACAAGAACCAAATAATATACCAAGTGTAAAAAGTAGACCAAGTGCCAAAAACATATCATTGCGTAATGGAGTCGGAGAGAAAATCTTGCAGAGTAGAACAACCACAACCATCCTCCAAAAAATGAATTGACAAACTAGCAAACCTAGGTCACCAAGGACCAGAATAAACAAAATCACAAAAATAGATGAGAAAAAATAACCATACACTTTACAAAAGGAGTATACCTAGATTTTGATAAATCAATCAAGGAAATGCTTCAAATGCCTGCCATTAATAGGAAATTCAATTATTTCCCCATCTAAGTCTCTTAGGAAGAAGGTATTTTCACCAATTCGAATATCAATTGAATAAGGGCCCATCCACAATGCATAAAATTTACCATGCTTTACCTTATTTTCATCCCTTCTATCCCATAAAAGCACAATATCTCCAATGGTGAAAGCTCTGGGTGTCACCTTTTTGTCGAAGAGCTTCTTCAAATTTTCTTTGAACTTCACATGCAACTGATGGGATGCTCTTCTCTCTTCATTGAACTCAATAATCTAATTGATTTGAGCATCATATGAACTAACTTATTGGTCTTCAATCTGTTGAACAAACTGAAATGAAGACAATTGAAAATGGAGGGGTAACAGATCTTGAGTTCCATATACCAATTCAAATGGGATTTTAGCAAGAGCTCTTTTTGATAGTAATTCTATCAGCCCAAACAACAAAATTCAACCTGATCACCCCATTTCCTTTTGTTCAGCCCAAGGTTCTCATAATTATCTTTAATAATTTTTTATTGTTGGAGACTACTTGTCCTTTACCTTGGGGATTGTAGTTAGAAGCATATGTCAAATTGATCCCATACTCTTTGCACATTGCCACCAAAGGTTTCGCTCAAGCTCATGGAATTTTCAACGACAATTTTAACTAGCACTTTAAATCTGTAGATGATATGGTCCAACATGAAGTCCATGACAATTTGGTGTGTTTCTCTCTTGGTGGGGATTGCTTCTACCCACTTAGTGAAGTAATTAGTCGCTACAAGAATCCACTTATGGCCAACTTTGGAAGGATCTTAAATCTCACCAATGAAATCCATTCTCCACTACTTGAATAGGGATTCAATTGATATAGGCTGCAAAGGAAGGGAGCCTAAAGCTTTGGCCTTCGAGAAAAATGTCGGCAACTCTCATATCTTCTAACGAAAAATTTGTATCTTTGAAGAGAGTTGGCCACCAATAACCAGCCCTCAAGATCTTGTGTCTTTGTGACTCTTCCAAAGCAAAATGCCACCCATAAAATCCTACATGAATATCAACAATTATCTTGGGGATTCATCTTGATAATACACCTTAAGAGAAATCCCTTAGGGTTCTTCCAAGCTAACCCAAAATCAATAATAACATATTTGTGAGAAGCCAACTTAAGATCTCTTTTCTAATTTTTACTCAAATACTTAGGGTAGTATAGATGTCCTGGGATAAAAAGTTATATCTTTATACCATTCATAAAATCATCAAATTTTTAAGGACATCCACCCTTCCTTCTTCTAATTCATTAACCTCAATAGTTTGCAAGTTGCTCTCATCCATAAGCTTAGCTAAGCCTAAACCTCTTACAAATTTTGTGGTTTGGATATCCATGTCATATTCCTGCAACTTGTTCAACCATCTACATCTTTTACTTAATACCTCCATCTATGATAAGATGTCTTTCACCATGGTGTGGGGAACATAAGCAACAACTTTAGAGCTCAAAATGTAAGGTCTGAAAACCTTTGTTGCATTTACCAAGGAAAATCTTACTTCTCCATACTTTTGGTTTACTTCAACTCATCCCCTTGCAATTCCTTATCGAAAAAGGAAATTGGCCTCTTAGCCCCTTCATCATCCTTCTTACAACAAGACAGATGCAATAGTATTCTCTGAAGCAAAAGAAAACATTTGAAAAGGCTTCTTATAATCTAGAGCTACTAAAATAGGGGCATGCTTTAATGCTTCTTTGATCCCATTGAAAGATTGAATGGAAGCCTCTTCCCATTTGATAACTTGGTCCTTCTTTAGCATGCAAGTAATTGGAATGGTCAACTCAACAAATTTTGATATGAATCTTCTGATAAATTTTATTTTCCCAAAGAAGGACTAAATTCCCTTCTTGGTTCTTGGAATTGGGACCTTGCTGATGGCCTCTACCCTCTCGAGATCAATCATGACACCATCCTTTGATACAATGTGACCAAGTAACTTGGCCTTTTCCACTCCTAAATGGCGCTTCTTTGGATTGAGTGAAATGCTATACTCTCGCATCTTATCAGCATTTTTTCAATTGCTACAAGTGATCACTCCTCTTTTTGGAAAAATAGTCACATCATCTTGGTAAACATCAATAAAATCATTAATGTGACTAGCAAAAGCAACATCCATTGCTCTTTGAAAGGTTTCTCTAGCATTCATCAAACCAAAGGGAATTCTAACATAGACAAAAGTTCCCAAGGAGTGGTAAAATCTATCTTAATTTTTTTCCGATTCCTTCACAACAACCTTATTATATCCAGAAAAACCATCCAAGGTAGAAAGTAACTCATAACTAGTCACTAATTGCAGCATGTTTTCCATGTTTGGTAAAGGGTAATTATCCTTCATTGATGCTGTTAGGATTTCTAAAATCCACAAATAGCTTGATGTCACCATTATTTTTTCTAATTGGCACTAAGTTTACAACTCAAGTAGAATACCTTGTGGGCTGAATAATTCCTCCATCCCTCAGTTTCTTCAGTTCTTCTTGCATTTTAAGAGATAGGAGTGGATTATACGGCCTTTTCTTTTGTCTCGAATGGTTTTGCATTAGATTCCAAAGGAATTTCATTTTGAAACAAGTCCTCTCTGTATTATTTCAGTTTAGAATAATACCAAGCTAGGAAATCTCGATATTTTTTCAGCAATTAAATATAGGATTGCTTCTCTTCCTTGCTGAGATTGCTTCCTAATCAGATTTTCCTTGGTTTCTCCTTTGTGCCCAAATCATTCTCTTAAAAATCCCTTGAGGCAGACATGTTTCTATTGATAATGAAATCAGCATTATCAAAATTTGTTTTAGGAGCAACTAACCCTCTAGGAATAGTGTTAGTCTTAAGTTGAATGATACCTTTTCCAAACAAGGTCTCCTTGCCTTCAACTATACTGACCATTGGCTCCCAATCTATATGTTGATCAGAAAACTCTCCTTGGTTATGTAAAAACCTTTGCACTTGAGCATCATCTTCAAATACTTTCCAATGTTTAATGTTGTCAGGGAAAGATGGTCTAGTTAGCACTTCAACATCATACTCACAATATGGGGATATGGTGCAATTTTCAAATCTATGGCCCAATACTGCTAACTTTTCCACAACAACATTGAAACTCCTATCATGATGTACAATATTGAATGAGTCAAACATCTCAATAAGATCCCAAACTACATGCTTGTATTGTTTCATTCGCTGATTTTTAGTAGCATAAAGTTTTCTAACTTGCTTGACAATTAGTTCTGAATCTCCTTTGAAAATGATGTCCTTAACACCATATTTCCAAGAAATTCTCAAACCTAATAACAATGCTTCATATTCAGCAATGTTTTTAGTGCACTCAAAGATGAGTTTGAAATAAAAAACAAACTCTTCCTGGCCTGGAGAAATCAAAACAACACCAGCACCATTTCCAAAATTGGAACAAGCTCCATCAAAAAATAAATTCCAAGGAGAGACTTTTTGTTCAACACACTCACACTTTTAATTTTGTGCTCTTTCCCATCAGAAATCCAAGAAATTTATCATCATACACACTTTTGTACAAAAATTCATTAGATGCAATGTTGGGATCTTCAATGAGGTGCATCATATTCTTTTATCCATATAACTTGAAAAGGATGACCTCAATTCAGATGGTGGCATAGGACATATCCATTTAAACACTCCCACCAACACTTGCAGCCCATTTTCTAAACAACAAAGATACCCCACTTGGTTGGGAAATCAACAATGACAACATCAAGTTTCAAGTTCTAACTCGGATAAGCTGCAAGTTATACCACCAAACCTTTCACACATCCAACAACTAGGACCTCTCTAGAGTTCATGGCAAAGTACATCTTCCATATGTTATTGTCACTTTAATATCCAGTTCATTCATGACCTCAAGAGGCATGACATTGCATGATGCTCCCGAATCAAACATACAGTTGTGTAGCAATATGTCCTTATGGATCAAATTAGTAAAGAATGGATCTAAATTTAGTTGAGACTCCACCAAGGATGTGCCCAAATAAACCTCGGTGGTTCACCTAGTTCTTCCAATGCTTGGTGGTGTTTCTAGCTCTTCAATGATTAAAGGATTCTCCACAATGTTTACATTTTTGCTTGGGGTACTCTTCTCTTATTTCAATCCCAAATACTCAAATGCCCTCTTCATGTGCTTAGGAATCCTAATCAGCTCAACAATTAGAACACTAACTTTGATTTGAATCAAAACTTGGGCAATGTCATATGGAACACACTTTGGCAAGGAAACATTGGAAGGGAGATTGAAAAACTCATCAAATGGCACGAAATTTTTGACAGTTTGGGCATGAGGAGAAGTATGAATTTTGTTTGGGACAACAAGCCCTTTGGCAGATGCATCTTTCTTAGGATCCTGTTAAGGAATATTTAAAAGCAATGGAGTTTTTGGCTTGGCCTGAGGCCCTGCCCCTTTCACAACTTTTCTCTTAGTGTTATACTATTTTTCGCAGGTAACAACAACGTTCATCAAAAACTTCCTATCCTCCTCATATGGGATTCCTCAATCATACTTCTTTATCATTAAAGCTCTTAAGTATTCAAATTCATTATTATGTATTTCAAAATATTGTACAATATCTATTTCTAAAGTATGAGAGGAAGGAATAAGAGTTACCCGATGGATGCAATCTCAAAAACCCACAACTGTTCAAGGACTTATCACTTTAGTTGAAGTTGTTCCTTGTTGTGAGCTCGTGGAGAAATCCATCATGTAAAATTCATCATCAATATCATCACCATTATCATCTTATTATAATTGTTGATCTACTTCACATGGAGAATGGGGCATGAAACATCTATCACACTAATCAATTACATTTATTTCTTCAACAACAATAACTCTAGTAGCCAAAGGATCAAGAACCATTCTATTTTCCCTGGCTTGGGGCTGTTTATTTCCAAATCCAACAGGTCCCTTGCCCCTATCATCATATCTCTACTCATTTCTAGGATGATTTAAAAATTTGTCTTGGCCTTGTTTCTTGTGCTGACCTTGTGAACTCTACCTTATTCCTTTCCTGCTCCTGGCTAGCTTGTAAGACATTTCTTTAACACCATGGCCAAAGTTTTTATAACTTCCTCCAAACCGTAGCCTTACTTGCTTGAGGTTTTTTTGGGTTAACTAGTTTCACACCCTCCATCTTAGGAGGTTTTCCATTTGCTTTAATGTTGTTCTCAATTCGCAGAGCCATGGTAAAGGCCTGCCTCAAATTGGTAGGGTTTTTGTCCCTGAAATAGTAAGAATCTTTCTTATCAAATGCATTTGAATACTTTATAAGACAAGATTCATCACATGGCCTTTAAATTATAGGAAATCTCCTCAATGTATAATTAAATCTAGTGTTGAATTCATCCACTGATTCATTAGGATTCTTTTTAATATTTTCAAATTCTGACAAAAGAAACCTAGGGTCTGTTTTGTCACCATACTGCAATCTAAATGCATTATTCATTTCTATCCAAGAATCAATGGAATTATCTGGAAAATATTTATACTAGTCCCTTACATCTTCTTCCAAAGTATGGATAAACAATTTGATATATACATCTTCAAATTAAATCTCAAAGTCTTCCATCATGTTGATAAAAATCTTTAAGTGTTGATCACCAGTTATAGAATTATTTCCTTAGAACTTTGGTAGTCTATTTCTTACATCTTGGGGAACTACATTTGGATAACCAGCCATCCCTCTAAAATTTATAGGACCAAAGGTATTTACAACAAATGGAGGTCTGGGTGGGGGATGGGCCATGTTGTTTTGAGGAGGTGACCTTAGAGGAGAATCAAACTGATAAGGGACAAGGGTCTTTGAAACACAAGAGTATAACTTTAAAAATGGATATCCCCTAAAGGCTTTGTTTCTTGGAAAACCCTATCAACTTTGGAAAACACAGGGCAAAATGAGAAGCAAACTTTTCAAATTCAAATGAAGGCCCCTCTCCAGATGGAGAATTCAATTCCACAAAAAGACTACCTGATTCAAAAGAACTTGAATGGAAATCTTCAATGATAGGCTGATCACTTTCATCAATGGAGATATCTTTTCTTGATTGCTGATCTCCAACAACTCTCTAGGATCTTCTTCCTTCTGACTTTGTTTTTCCTAGCTCTAGAAATAATGTCCTAGTAGGATCCTTAGTGAAGAAAGATCTTCTTCCTTCCAGATTTGAAAATATTAGTAACAAATCTCACTTGACAGAGGTTAAGACACTGGTATTTATCAAAAATTCAGATCAACATGGATTCACCACTAAGGATTTCCACCTTAGTTGTGTAAATTCACTAAAAATATGATTTGTCAAATGTCTGTCAACACTAGAAACTAGAAATGGAATGATTTGACCTTCCTTTACCTAGATTTATCAATGAAACTTAGTGCAATAACTATAGAAACTGGAAATATTACACACAACACTTGTAACTTTGAACACTTCTTACAGGCCTGAACATAGGATGATGTTGAAACAATTTACTAGCCCTAAGAGAATGTAAGAAATGTTTACTAGGGTCTGAATATGAACATAGGATGATGTTGAAACGATTTACTAGCACTAAGAGAATGTAAGAAATGTTTACTAGGGTCCGAATATGGACCGTAATCACAATGTTCCCCAAAAAGTGCCAAGATGGTGTTGGTACCCAAATTTATTCTCCCTCGAAGATGAGTAGCATCACAGATTTGACAGGAAGCTTAGAGACAAGCATATCATGTTGTGTGTCGTTTTATAGCCGAGGAAGAAATGCAACTTGCTCTTTGTCACTCAGATGTGGAGAAATGGATAGACTTTGCCAAGAGGATTTGATCGATCCTCACTACTTTATATTTGTGACTTTCAACCAGGTGAGAGGACCCTTTTATATCTTTTTGTTTTTTGAGAAGATGGAGATGTCCTTCTTTTCAAAGTTATTAAGAAGACCTTCAAGAAAACATGATCAATACAACAAAAATATAACTCTCACGAGTTGTCACCCTAGATAATGGATATATTTTCTAAGCAAGGTTTAGGCTACTAAAGAAAATGAAAACATCATATCTTATGCATGTTTTGGTAATAGAAATTATGCATTTGTACACACATAGAACAAACAAATGCGGTAGTATGGGTAGGATTGGTTATTTTTAAATTAATTTTGGTGGGAGGTGAGGTAGAATGAACTTGATTCACCATATCTCTCGAGAAATTTTACAAAAATGAAAGGCTTAATCCAAAGAATGCTTTAGGAAAGCTAAAATGTTCCTTTCACGTAAGGTGTGCTTCAATGGAGGCCCAGATCAAGCACATTTTCACACAAAAATTTAAGAACCCAAAATGAAGGATCAAATTGAAAAACTTAATTGAACATTATAAACCTTTGTTTTATCACGCCTAAGATATCCTCAAAGGCTAAAAGAAATCTTATCATCATGCTTGAGTAAAGTGATTTTACATTTGATTATTTCACTAGAAAATGAAAGCTCTTCTAATAAATGAAATTCGAAATGCCACAAAACTATCACAAGTATAATATCTTGTGTGATTCACAAATATTTCAATGAGAACAATAAAAACTATTTGCAGACATTCAGAAATGAAGCAAACACAATTTTTCTCAAAATCAACATAGATTAACTCAAATTTGATTAAATTCATTAGCAAGGGAAAGTTTCTAGAACAATCTCAGAGCTTTTCAATGGTTGTACACTTACAACCACCTTGACATGATCAAATTTAACAAAAATAAATAAACAGAGTTCCTCAGATGGTTTCTCAAAAAGATGGGCTCTGTCAAACTTTTCTCTTAGGAATTAACTCCCAACCTCTAACACTCCAACCATTTTCATGAAAAATTCATGCAATTTCTAACATTTAATCTTCAACAGAGCTTTCCCTCCAAGACAAAAAAACATTCAAAGCACCATTGCTTGTTATGATTTTTGTGATTCCCAGAATCAAATTTGTAAAAAAATTATTAGGTGCTAACAGGGAAAATATCTTCAAATATTTCCATAGCATTCAATTCTTTCATCTGGTAAATCACTCTTCATCTCACGCACCAACTACTTCCTCCTCTAATTTGTCAAATCTAGTTTTTGTGTGCCAAGGAAAGAAAGATTGGAAAATCAGATCAAATCGATAGTCAGATCACATCTTAATGGTAAAAGACATTTTCAGATCTTCCCCCCCAAATCAAGATATCAAATTAATTCTCCTCTTCGTTTGGCGTGTAGGAGACATCAAGAAATGATAAAAAACCATAAAAATTTGCATCTCTAGGAGCTTTGGAGAAAAAATGGTGGAAAATCAGATACAAATGCATAGTTGCCATTGATTTCCCTTTCAAATTTGAATTTGGACCATCCACATGGGAGATCTGAGTTAAAATGGGCCTGGGGGTTCCTTTTTACCTTTTACAACTTTTGGGAAAAAATGCAAAATTTCTCATTTGCTCGCCCCTCCGCCTTTGAAAAATGGGCTTGATACGTGGCATGATATGGGCTCCAATGGAGTCGTGGCTCGATTCTATAACTTTTACCTCTTTTTTGAAAAAGGAAAATTTTCCAATTTTCCTCTCGGTGCTCCACCCTCCTGCTTTTAGCTTTTGATGTGGGTCCTAGTGGAACTACGCTTCCTTTTACACTTTAACCCCTTTTTTCACAAAAGGAAAATTTTCCAAATTTCCTGGAAGTCCGCACCTCCGCCGTTGACTTTTCAAAGCAAATTTTGACTATTCTCTATCGGGCTTGTGGGTCATTTTGATGACTTTAATATTTTTGACAATAAGAGGCAAAAAATCCAAGTTTCCTTTAATGGCTTGTCTCCCCACCTTTTGACTTTCCATACCATTTTTCCTCCTTGGATTTGTTACGGGGCTACACTTAACTTTTATGTTTATCCCTTTTTACAAAATAAAGCTAAAAAGTCACAAAAACCTCTAGCTATCCATCTCCCCCACCTGCTATGTGTCTCAATGGTGCATTTTGAGATGGTCCCCAAAAGTAGAGACCCCAAACAAGCGTAGGCTCAAGCCACGTGTCTCAAAGCTTGTAAAATAGCTTTAAAAGTTTAACTACAAAGCGGAGCCATTGGAAGAATCCACATGTCTCTCTCTCGCAATTGTTAAGTGGGACCCCGAGATAGATCCTCAAATGAGTGCCACCACCACGTGTCCATGGCTCGCTGAAAATTGTACCATTTGCATGAAATTTTTTTCTAAGTCTTGGAAAAGTAGCGGAATCCTCCACGTGTCCTCTCAGCGCCATTGTTAAGGTGGGACCCTAAGGTAGATCCTAAAATGAGTTCCATCCCACCACATGTCCATCACCCACCAAAACATGCACTGACTGCATGAATTTTTTTGTCTAAGTCTGAAAAAAGTAGCGGAATTCTCCATGTGTCCCCCCAGCGCACGTCCAATGCCAAACTAGAAGGTCAATTTCCAAACAAGCGTTGTTCCTCCATGTGGACAAGGTTTTAAAGCGAGCCACAAAGTTTTTAGAGTGCCCCGCCAAGGTGCATCCAACCAAAAATGACCACATTTCCATTGATGCAGAGATGTAAATTTGATGGGAAAAACACATCCGTCAAATCGAAAAATGCAGGAAAACCACCATTTGAGCCGGAGATGAATTTTTCTTCAAGGAAAAAGAATTTGGAGATGTTATAAGTTTCAAACATTATCCTCTGAGCTACATTCAATCATGTTTCCTCAGGTATTTGGGAAAAAAATGACAGGGACAACATTACGTGAGTGTGGAAAACGGAAGGAAAGTAACAACCCGTGTTATACGCCCAATTTATAGACTCCTTCAGATGGACAAAGAAACAAGAAACAAATTCGGACCTTTAAGTGACCCTTAACCAAGGAAGGGACTGATCATTGCAACCAAATGGAGGAAAAAGTCTTTCAATCACCAACACGGGAGATAAAAAATGTGACAGAGGCTGCAAATTGAGGGATTTCAATGACAAACGAGGTGAGACTAATTTGAGTACCAAAAATCAAGACAACCTGCTGCTCCATATCTTATAGCAAAGTCAGCCCAATGGAAACCATGTCCTCCAATCTATCCTAACTCAAAGGTGTCCTGCACTCTTTTTCATAGAATGCCTAAAAAGGATCCATGTCAATAGAACTCGAAAATTTTTGTTGTAGGAAAATTCCACTAAGTATAAATACTCCCCAACCTAGATTGGTGGTCCATGACATACATCTGCAACATGTTCTCCAAGATTTGATTTACTCACTCTATCTTTCCATCTATCTCTCGGATGATAAGTATTACTGAATTTTATGCTCCTACCAAGAACTTGTTGCATAGTAGTCAAAAAGTGAGAAGTGTATAAAGGATTGTGGTCACAAATGATCTTTCATGGAATCCCGTGTAGTCTGACAATCTCATCAAGATGTACCTACACTACTACACTAGTTGTATAGGTGGAATTCACAGGAGAAAAATGATCCACTTTCATCAATTTATCCACTATGACCATGATGGCGTCATGGTGGTATCTCAATGTTGATAGCCCTACAATGAAATCCACAAAAATTGTGTCCCATTTCCACTACGATATGACATGTGGGTAGACAAGGGCATCGGATGCCGATACTCGGCCTTCACCCTTGAACACTCTAAACAAATTGACACAAACTGAGCTACATCGCATCAAAGACCTCTCCAATGGTAAATTTATCTCAATACAAGCATGCATCTTCTTCACCCATGGATGGGCTAAATAAGGTGCATGATGAGCCGCAACGAAGATATCTTGTCTCAAGCCTCCATCTCTAGGAATATATATTTGTCCTCTATGTCTGAGAAGACCATCTGTCCCTAATTAAAATCCATCAAACTTCACCTCAAGGGGTCTCTAAGACTCAATCTTTTATCTAGATCTGAGGTTGAATTTGTCATGAGGAAGCTAGTGTAAAATCTTATTCTACAAATCAACTCACCGAGGTAGCCATAGCCAAAGGTCTCTGTCTACTCAATGAATCTACAATGACATTCTCCTTCCCATTCATATGCTCTATCTCCATTTCGTACTCGCAAAGCAACTCCATCCAATGCAACCGACGAGAATTGAGATTATGCTACGTGAAGAGGTGACGAAAACTCAAGTGATCAATCCCGAGTATAAATCTTCGACGAAGAAGTAATTTCCTCCATCGAACTAAGGCATGGACAATTGTTGTAAGATGAAGGTCTTGAGTCATATAATTGATCTCATAATCCTCAAGTTTGGGAGACTCAAAATCTACAACACAGCCCTCCTACATCGACACACCTCCTAACCTTGCAAGCAAGCATATGTGCAAATGAAGAACTCGCTATTTGAGGATCTAGTGTTTGTAAGAACAGTGTTTTCATAAGGTATTCATTTAGTTTCCTAAAGACCTTCTCACATTTATCTTTCTAGATAGAATTCTTTTCCTTTCTACCGAAGGGAAGTGATGTGGTGTGTATCCCGAGAGAAATCCCGAACAAATCTCCTGTACAATCATGTCATCCCCATGAAACTTCGCACCTTGGTCACACTAGTAGGTGCTGGAAAATCCCTAATGGCTCTAATATTGGAAGGATCGACTACAATATCTTCCCTAGTATTGATGTGACCCAAATATTACACCTCTAAGTGAAAGAATGCACACTTCTCCAAGTTTTGGTAAAGATTCTACTCACGAAGACATTACATAACTTTGACGAAGGAGATCCTCATGCTCCTCATGTGTATATGATAAGATCAAGATGTCATCAAGGAACACAAGTATAAAGTGATATAAAAATTTCCTAAACACCCCATTCATCAAACTCATGAACACTATAGGGGAATTTGTAAGATCGAATGGAACAACTGTGAAGTCATAGTGGCCATACCTCGTGCGTAAAGCTAAATTGTCAATATCTTCCTCTATGATCCTCACTAATGGTATCCGACATAAGATCATTCTTAGAAAAAATAAAATTCCCCCTTCATCTAATCAAAAATATCATCTATACGAGGAAGGGGGTAATTATTCTTGATCGATACTTTGTTGGTGAGGATAGTCCCACACAAAGCCCGCAAGGATCCATCCTTCTTCTTCACAAAAATCATCGGTACACCCCAAGGGGATACAATAGGATGGATTAGGAATTTCTCAAGAAGGTCCTCAAGCTAAAACTTTATCTCACATATCTCAGGTGTGGTAATCCTATAAGGAGCATGTGAGATGGGATCTACTCCTGAAACAAATCAATGTGAAAATAAATCTCACGCGGGGAGGTATCTCACGATAGCTCACTAGGAAACACATCAGAAAACTCCTACAAAATGGGGTGAACATCAAATGAAGGCCCACCATCCCAATCATTTGAACTATCACTAACTGTAATAACATATATATGACAACCCCATCACATACACTGCTTCAGCTGCATAGCAGAAATAGTGCAAATAGAGATGTGTCTCTTGACTCCAACAATCACTGAATCCACTCCCAAATCATCTACACAAGATATAATCTTACCAGTAGCAATCAACTCTGGATTTTTTTGCAGACAACCAACCCTTGCCCAAAATAACTCCATATGAATCCAAGGGAAGGATAGAAAGATCCAAAGTAGTGGTAAAGGGTCCTAGGTCCACTACGCACTCCTTGACTAAGGATTCAACTGAGATCTTTACTCCAGAAGCCATATCGATGTACCAATTAAAGCCTTTCCTAACTACCACCAACATGCAAAGCTCTACTAAATATGGAGAAATGAAAGAATATGATGAGTGTGAGTCAAATAAAATAGGGATAGAAATACCACCAATGCTACATGTGGTTCCTATCACCATGCCCGGTGCTCTTCCCTGGCAGCTTCTCAACCACTACATATATCATGTGACTCTAGCCATGTCACGAATGTAACAGAGTCTTAGAAGCTGGTGCCTTACCCTAATTAACAATGTTCTGAGGGAACTCTCTCCAATGATGTCCATGTACGATGCATCCATAACAACTACCTGGTCCTCTCAACTGTGTAGATACTCCTCCAATCGGCCCGAGAGTACATGCCAAGGACTTGATGATCCAAACATATATCTCTATGGGTGCTACGGTGGAAGTGTTCTGTTGTCGTGCTCGAGGTGGAGAATGTGCCTGTTGGGATCCCTATCAATAGGTCACATGCTACGCCCTCTCTAAGCATCATGTCATTGTGGAGGTCGAAAGGGAGGTCAATTTTTCTATTGCTATTATTGTTGACGAGGTGGAGGAGGCTGGAAGGAATACGTGCTCAAGTATCTTCACCACATGGAGGAGGAACTCGACCCCCTTGATCTAGTATCCTCCAGCTTATTTATGCGGCTCCTCACTCTATCATGTGCCCGTTGAGTCTTCCCCTTATTTCCTCTCGTAATATATGCCTTCTCCACAACCTCCGATAATATCTATGTTAAATGAATATGCACTTCCCCACCCAATTTGAAGTTTAGGCCCCGATAAATCGGGTGGTGAGCTTAGACCTACTCATCCCGCATGTAGTCTACATACTGAAGTAGATCCAAAAACTATCCCTCATACTCTGCTATCACCATGGAGGCCTGATGTAAATCATGGAACTTATCAATCTACTATTGAATGAACATCTTGGAAATATATCTGCTCCTAAAACACTCCTCAAAGTCCTCCCAAGTGAATGTCTCAGAATCTACATGGAGCTTCTGCTCCTCGGTCCTCCACCATACTCCTGCTCTGTCTCTCAGAAGGTGGATGGTAACATGAGCTTTCGTGTTGCTAGAGCAAGGGAATAACTTTAATCACCCACACAAGATAACCAACCACACCACGACCTAAAATCCACCTTTGTCTTCAAAAAATTGATGTAGGGTGAAACTTTAGTATCTCCCTAATGTGCTCTCTTGTAGAAAATTTTCACCCTCAGGAATCTCAAACTTCTCATATCTCAGCCTAGGGATCCTAGACCTATCTTTGTGCATCACATCTCAATGTCTCGAGCTCCTTAGGAGGTAGGTCATGTCTAATTGACTCCACATGGGATTTCTTTTCCCTTTCCTTTGACCGTGATGTGAAGGCACACAAGCCTCCACCGATGGCTCCTTGTCTTTCCTACTAAGTCGCCGTCTTAATGATCCTCCACATATAATGAAATTAACTTCTGTAACATCCGTAATATCTAAGGCATAATATTTGTTACTACCTAATCTTGGGGTGGTAGGTCTAGGTCTATGTGCAGAGAACCCTCGTCTGTTATGCGCCTCCTACATGTACCAAGCCGAGAGTTAGTTTATAATCATTTAGGTTTTTTGTTTTCAGTTATCTAAATTTTTTATGTTTCAAAACATCGTGCATAGTTGTGTGTACTAGGTCTAAAGTTGTGCTAGGTTTATTTATTTTTGATTCATGTTTTCTAGTGTGCCCAGGGTCCAAGCGTTTAACACATGGATTTGATACGAAATGTAACACCCACAAAATTTTGCACATGAAACCCAAAACCAAACAAGGTTAAACTAGAAAAATTATGCAAGAACTTTTTTTAAAGGAAATGAATGTGACAACACGCTTAACATTAGGTTTCAATGCCAACTTCCAACAGAGTGGCTTCACAAGAAACATGCATACAAGACATTCAACTCAACCAAGACAACATATCCAACAAATTTGCACGTTTACAACAATACAAAGGTTTGAAGATCAAACCAAATAGAGAAAGGGTTATGGGAGACCACCTCCTTATGCATCCCAAGTGAAGTTGGAGTCTTACCCTAAGCCTCCAAGTGCACAAAAATAATCACAAAATCTCCTTATCTCTCCCTTGCAATCATGCAACAAAACCATGATTTCCTTTTCACTCCCCATAGACAAGACTCCCATTCACACTCCCACCAATTGTTTTCCTCACATAAACTCCCTTTTCCCTACCACATGGTCCCATTAACACTTCTCCCACACCCAACTAAGGCCTACTACCCAACCAACACACAAACATCTTCACAAGACAAAATAAATAATTTGACAAGGACAACCTTGCATATAAATAAGCAAAGTAACATAATGACAAAAGTGGAGAGCCTACCTCTCCATCACGTTCCAAGAAAATTCCACAAGCCTCTTCAAATCCAAGCCAAACAATTTCCAAGCACTCCAAAATCTCCAATTCCAAATGTGCACAAGAAGAGAAAAGAAAAAGTAACCTCCATTTCAACAAAAATCACCAATAAATAGAAATGGAATGTGAGGATGATGAGGTGGACCCATGTAGGATTCCACTTCATCATTTCTCCATCCCCACACTGAAGTCAACACACCAATGCCAAGAAAATCAATGCACATACAAAGGAGTATGACAACCCACATGGATCGTAACTTGCACACCGTGCTTTCAAAGGACCTAATAAATTGGGGTAGAAAGAAAGTGCAATAATTTTCCTTCTTTTACAATAAAAATGGACAAAGAAGTCAAAAATAATATTCGCAACCCATAGTAGGGTTTTTAGGTAAATTTAAGAGCCATGGGACAAACTTTCATTGTCCCACAAGCCTCCAAAATGCCCCCAAGTCAAAATCTGAATTTTGAACTTGGGGTGGAGTAAAACACACCGAAATAAACATAAATTTTACTTACACAAGGACTACTAGATCTCATCATAACTATTTTTCACAACTCTAATTTGGTTAGCTAAAACAAGAAGGGTTAAGATTAATTAACACACATTAACACATGCTAATAAAGTGAAAAAAATTCTAAATTTTAAATACACAAATCATAAAATAAAGCACATACAAAAATTAAAGAAAGGGAAAAAATTCACCCCATGGCCACATATGTGAAATCACCCCCCATGGGAGACCGCAAACAAGACATGAAAAACACAACACTAAACAACATTACACAAGTTTTCAAATTTTTCCTTGTTTCTCAATGCCTGACATCCTTCCGTGGTTGGTCCCCTATCCCCTTCTATGTATGTGATCAAATTCTTGCACATAACAAAATACCTCTCTAGCCTTTCAGTCGTATGTAAAACATCGGGAAAATATATATGTATAAACTCAATATTCATCATTTGACATTAACAATTCTATTATCCATTAATATACCAAAAATCTAACCCTAACATCCATGAGATTACAATTATATTCTAACATCCCAAAACATAATAGGTCAGTATAAAATCTACATCATGAAAATCAACTTATATCAACCTGTTTAACATCTCTATCTAGTGCATCATAATAAAACGTAAACATCATCATGTCAATAATCCAAATATCAGGATAATCTATCATCCACCGATCAATCTATCAAAATACAAATGTCTGAATATTAGTTCAATAGTATCAATATCAAGATGAAATAGTGTTGAAGAGGAGTGGGCACTACACATACCAACTTGTGAATGCAAATTATTTTATTCTTACAATTACATGATACATGTTTAATAGTTTCATCATTCTTACAAAAGGAACATGTCATCTAAACATATTGTATGAATTTGGTCCTATTAGAAGTAGGTAATTTGAGTTAGGTAACTTTTTGATCAAGGAGTTGTGCATTTGAATAAGTTTTTCATTTCCATTTACTAATATGTTGATGAAACCATTGTTATTTCGAAAGACTGACATTTTATTTCAAATTTATCATCTCATAAAAAAACCTTCTAGGAATCATTAAGAGGTTGGTATTTTTATAAGGAAAGTGGATGAATCTCCCTCTGTTTGTTTATATCCATTTTTTCATGAAATTACATGGGATCTTCTAGAATATATCAAATAAGAATCAAATTATCATGAACTAAATAAATTATGAGTTCAATAATTCATTTATATTTAAAAAAATTTAACAACTGACAATGCTGGAAATTTCATAATTATCTAATTCCAAATATCCTAGAATTTACAGATTCCTTTACTTAAGAGGTTGAACCCATGAAACGACTTTTCAAGAGTAATGCGAATTACAAAGGATAAATGATTCCACCAAATGGAGGAATAAAAAAGATAAATCCACTTCATACTGAAGCGCCTTTCCACTAAATTTGTTGAGAGGTTTCTATCGCGGACTTACATACGCTGATTTCGAGTGGAGAGTTCCTTAATTTGAATAACTTACAAATTTTTTTCAAAACTATTTGACTTTGATTCACTTAACTCAACGAGAGGTGAGTTTTATATTGTTCACTATAAAGATTTTACAATCTTCGTTAGTATGTATGAATTTGAAAATCAATTTAGAAATCATGCGTTTGGCTTGGATTCAAGGGTTAGTGATACCCAATACTAAATTAGTTAGTGAAATTATCTTAGTTTATCAATAAATTTGATTACTAAGATTAGAAAGAATTTAGAAGGAAAAAATATATGTTATATAATTTATTATATTGTTATTTTCTTTTTTATTAGAATAAAATTTTGTATTCTTTAATATCGTAGTGTAAAGTTAAACTCATTTTTAACTTGTTTTCCTTCTTTGAAACTTAAATTTCACATGAACACCTCATAAAATGTAAAAAAATTAGGATTTAATTCTATGGCCAATATTGATATATTAACTTTACATTAAAATCCTCTAAAAGGTATAAAAATTCAAAGTAAATACTTAGACCTATCTCAATACCTTAATTTTTTTAGCGCCTCTTTAAATTGAAATAGACTAAAAGTGGATTCTATATGTTGTCTCAATATTTTTATTTTACATCAACGTCTAAAAAAATGTTTAAATGTTTGGGATTGATTCTTCTAAACCAAAGACATATATAATATAGGTATTTTGGTGTAATGTAAATGTCCAAATTTTATTATTTAAATGTTTGCAATAAACAATACAAACTTATTTTTCTATGGGTATGCTTCACTTATAAAATAAATTGTTTTTATAACTATATATATATATATATATATATATATATATATATATATATAATATTAATAATTTATAAAATACTATTTATGCACTTAATTAATTCTAGGTTTTTGTATTCAAATATGGCCTTCATTAACCTACATGACCATATAAAAGGATGATAACATTTGACGAAAAGGAAAAGTTTATTGGAGCCCCAAAAGAAAGGTGAAATAGAATTTTTAGAAAAGAGCTCCCGAATGGTCCCGATATGATTCTAGTTGGCCAAAAATGTACAATACTAAGGATTATGTTATTAAGAAATGTACTACTATAGTTATGGATAAAGAGAAAAGAAAATTAAATGGAAGAGAGGGGGAAAATCATAAACGAAGAAGTATATAGGGTAGAATAGATAAGAACATAAAATTAGTAAGAAAAACAAAATTATAAGAAATAAATATGATAGTGAAAAGTCTCATAACTTGTAAAATAAAACGTGAGGATGACATATCAAAGAAAACAAGGAACAAACAAACAAGTACCTAATGTAAATTAAAATAGATAAACATACAAATACCCGGTATAATAATAATTATCTAATCCAATATCTAAGATATGTTTATTCATTAAGACATTACAAACTATAACAAATATTAAGATATGTTTGTCATAATATTTAATAAGAAAATAATAAATGCATTTGTAACTAAAACTATAACAATATTTTGTATATCATAATAGATAATGGCATTTTAAGGTCACTAGAAAATACCTTAAATCATTGGCATGACATTAGACAAATAACCCAAATACTTAATGATATCATCATTTATTAAAAAAGGCGATATGTACTATGACTTAGTTCCTATAATCGGAGGCAGCATGTGAAGTTATGGGGTTATGATGGCTTCACACAGATATACTTTAACTTCTCCATGTTTTTAATGAAGGAAACCAGAATTTAATTTACACCTTTGATTACAGGAATGTTGTGAAGCGGTTTTGGTGCCATCAGAGAACTGTCTGCGGTCTGTTAACGGGTGTCTTTCTTTCTTCCATGGGAGGTGCTCTATGCAGATTGGAACCGGTTTGTGACCCGGTGTGGAAAAACAATGATGAGCTCTGGAAGGTGTTGAATGTCGATGCATTCACATTCAATGAATCATAGTCCATGACAAACATATATCTCTTTCCTTTGAATTTTATTTTAAAAAATGGTTGTCACTTATAAAGGTAAGAAGTATACAATCACTGAGAACTTCATTTAGTTTTTACTAGTCTTTGTATGGAAGGTATTTAGTTTTCTAGACAAAAATATGATAAAAGGGGTTGAGGAATAAAAATTTAACAAAGGAACCAAAAACATTTAGTTTTTCAAATCTGGACTGGTGTGCTCTCCAATATGTGCCACTTATAACAATGTTTCCTGCATCGTGGTAGAGTATGTGACTCTTGAGGAGCTCTTTACAACCATTTCCATAAATCATCTTGTCTTATTTAACAATTTTTGTAGGAGCCCTTAATTGAAATTACCTTACTATATTCTTATGGTCCTTGAGAAATCCCTTTAAGTTATTCATTGCCACCTATGTGGCCTCCCTCTTCATCAGGGAGCTATTATCCTTCTTCACCAATACAACTACACTGTTTCGTCTAACATCCCTTCCCACCTCATTCATCCTAATGAACCTCCTTTAAAATGCAAGGTGAAGACTAAAAATATCGGACTCCCATCTCTCCCTCTGGGCAAGTGTGTCCTTTGTAGAATTGAATAAGAAAAGGAACTTGATATTTCTGAGAGCCTGTTTACCTTTGGCCAAGCCTCTCATGACACCACTACCCATTATGATCTGAAGGCACAAGTTATGAAGCATAAAGCAAGGATCAAGACCCAAAAAAAGAGATAAATCAACTCAAGGAAGGATATATGGTAAAATATCTTGACACTAACTTTGTGCTTGAGGACAAAATTTAATAAATTTCTAAGAAATAGGGTGCTTTTGAGGAATATCTTGAACATAGTGTCAACAAATAAATTGATCACTTATCCATGCATTACGCCTTTTTAGATTTCATTGAAATTCAAGCTAAACAGGATGCAATCTCAATAACATTCCTCATGGGTTGTGGAAGGGTGGAAAGGAGAAGAAACTTGCTACCTCCACCATAAATATGGAAGACCCCTCTTAACTCATTACCTTCAATATTTTTAATGCTATGGAGGAGGTTTAAAAGTGTTTCAACAAGGTGTTCAAGTGAAGGACTTTCTAGTTTCCACTCAGTTCTCCATTTAGATGGTTTCTTGTGGTTCTGTAGTTGTAGTGATGTTGTTGTGATGATGTTTTTTTATCCTGTTCTAGCAGAACATTCCCTCGCCTCTATTTTTAACTTCCTATTCCATATTCTAGGGGTTTTTCTCTCGGTTGTTGTCCTTGCATCAAAACCATTGTTGTTACTTTATTAATATGGATTTGAAACCTTCTCTTGTATTTTGGGGTATGATCCCTTTCAAAACCATTTACCAATAATTAAAAAAAAATACATAAAGAGGAAATACATAAACAATAACCTAGAGTGGTTGTTAGCCCCATATGAAATTCATCATATTAATGACCTTTTATAAAGGGTTTACATTTGATGACAATCTATGTTACTCGATTCTTTTTTAAAATAACAATTATTTTTTTAGTATTATTATTCAAAAATATAAAACAATATTACGAAATAAAATTAAAAAATTAAATTTCTTTTATTTTTTAATTAATTTTAATAAATATCAATCGATATAAATTGTTTATAGATTTATATAAAATTTTTGAAAATAGAGTTTATAGAAATGGCAACGATTTATGTGTGCCCTAACCCTAATCCCCCTAGCGATGGTGGCGAATTCACTTGTGCTATGGCGGAGGTGTGTGAGAGTAAGAGGGATCTTTCAGAGCTTGTCAAAGAAATTTTCTCATTTGTTGAAGTGGGTGGATCCTTCATGGAGAATATAAGCGGATCCCTTCAATGTTAGCAAGAATATAGGGTACCCTAACCCTAGGCCTTTTCTAGTTAGAAATGGGCCACCAAAGAGCCCCTATGTAGTGCCCAAAGAAACAAAAAAATAATAATTAAGTAAATAAATAAATAAAATTATTGTTTCGTGTGGAGGAAGTGGGTGGAGTTAGTAGGGAACTAATGGGGGACATGTGTTAATTAGAAAAACATAGAGTTAGTGGGATGTGTATATTTGGTAGTGAAAGGACTAGGTGACCCCCATGTGAAAGCACATGCGCAACATAATGGCCCTCAAACCTATCTTTTCACATTGCATAATAATAATTCCAATTTATTTGAGATCTTGGGACTTTACCCATGTTGAAACCCAAATTAAGGTTGTAAATTTAGCAGTCTTTGGATAGTTGCAGCCAGGGAAGGAGGTTCAGCAGTGTATGGAAGACATGAGATTCCTCACAGGATAGTCACACTATTTAACCATTACAACAAATAGGTCTCTAACATGATTTTAGGTGCATGTAAACCGCTCGACAAAATTCCTTATGGAGATGCGGAATCGAGCTCCACAACTTTGTCTCGATTCATTTATTTGCTTAGGCATGGTCTCCTTACCTTTATCTTTTATATTTATTTTATAATTTGGCTATCCATTTGCTATAAAATTAAAATTTTAAGCTATTAGATACTCAAAAAATTGGATATTTTAACCAGAAAGCTAGTGTAATCAATAAAACAACACCTCGTGATTTTGCTACAGACTTACAATTTGACCCTCAACCATGTCGTGACCCCAACCTCATGCATTGTTAAACCTAGGGTGTTTAAACTTGGTGTTCAGGTCCATTGGTTTGAGTGAGAGCTAGACAATTTAACTAAAACAACCATTTTATCTATATCATGCGAGGTTAGAAAAATGTTATTTATAGATATTGGAAAACAACACTTCGAGCCCCGTATAAGAAATGTCAAACGTCGTATGTGTTCCCTATTATGTAGAGATTCGCATTAAGCATTAGCTCAACCTCGTATTACCATTTTTGTTCTCTTCATCACTCCTCTCTTCTTAGCCCGGTTACCTCGTTTTGCATTTGTAGGAAGTATTTAAAATTGAAAAGTTGGGTTTCGTATTGGCTCACCATTTGGACCCTGAACAATGAAATGCTTATCCACCTTCACAAACCTCTAGTATTTTTACTAGAAAATTACCTAGAACCATATTTTTAGAAAAATGTCATGCCTAATTAGTTTTGAAAAGGGGTTTTGTAGGCCTCCAGTCATTGTTTGACTAGGTCAAACTTGACCGATTATGACCAATGGCTCTAGAAAACCATTTACAAATTTTACAAAGATTCACCAGTTTTGGAATTTGTCAATCCTCGCGGATTCTTGGAATATAGGTGGACACATAGGAGTTCACCCATCATGAATTTATTATCATAAGAAAGTTTTAATGCACTTTTTTTTACCTCCGAGCCAAAAATTGGGCATTTTTGCAACTAGCAGGAAAATGTAAAAGAAAATTGTAGGACCCTAGTCAAGTTAGAAAACCATCGTAGAAACTTATTGACACTTATAAATAATGGTTTGAAACTATATCTTGTGACATGTTGTGTGAAATTTGACTTCTGGAAAAATATTGTTTCTCTCTCTTCTCTCTCTTCCCTATCTCCTTCTCTCTCCTCTCTCAGTTAAGGAAAGAAATGAAATGAAATGAATAAATGCCCTAATCCTCTTTTGTTGTGTATGTATTATTACTAAAATATAAATGGAAAACCAATAAAATTAATTATGCTAGATTTAGGTGGATACCATGTCATCTATTTATCGTTTATTTCATGCTCACATGGTTTTGTAGGATGCAAGTAAGATGGCAAAACAACGTGGTTATAATTCACTGTGTATTATTGTAATTTATATTCGAAGCAATATAATTGTAGAGACAAACAAATTTTTGTAATGTATAGAAATACTTATTATTGTAGTTTGGTAATATGTATGAGATGCTAGTTTTAGGTGTGCTTTGAGAAATGTGCATTTGGCTATGGGTGTTCTTTTGACTCGGATTTACATATGGTAAAAAGGGGGTTGGAAATATATGTTAAGTGAAATTGTAGAGGATAGTTAAACATTTTGCAAAGTATTGAAAGGTTTATTAGTGAAGTTTTGTAACATCTTTTAGATGTTATTGTTTAAGGGAAATGTTCATCTAAACATGGGTGTTATTTTGATCCCAAGTTTTATATTGTAAAATCTAGATATGTGTTAAATGAAATTGAATCTAATAGTTTATTGTGTGCAATTGGTGTGTAATTGATGATTGAATAATTTTTTTTTGGTTTCTTACCTTAAAAATGTAATAAAGAGATCTAAACAAAATAGTCCACCCTAGTATAAACTTCATGTATAACTACCCTTCCTATGTGATTCTTTGTAGCATAGAAAACTAAAACCTTAGAATAAACTTAAAATATTTACAATCGATGACACCTTCTAGTTAAGTAGATAAGATCCCAAGTTGAGATTTCCATCCTAGCCTACATGCTTAGCAACATTGTCGTAAACCCGACAATTAGGAACAACATGGTTAAAAAAATTTCTGGTGTATGTCGTCCCCTTATAGGATTGATAGTTGGGTATGTATTAAGGAGAATGTGTTCTCCTAGGGTAGGACGCCAAAGGAAAACAAAATTAAACATAGTGTAAATAGCACTTGGTCGGGCACACATGTAGAGTGAAGAGTGTTATGTGGAAAATATCGCCAACCACCCTTTAAAGTCACCCTTAAGAGTTGGGATTATAAATGAACTCGATACCCAATCTCAATTATCATCTGGGTTCTATGATGGAATATTGAGAGTTAATTGTGAAACTTAACAATATTTGTTTTATGACTAGTTTGGGAAAATGTAACCCTAAGTTGATATTCTTGGAGAAAGGTGATATTTTACATCATTCTTATAACGTGTTTAAACCTTCTTATGGTGAGAAAAAAAGGATCCACCTTGTGTTACCTTCTATCCAAACTTAACCCCTAAGGGTAATTTCAATAACATGTAGCAAATTCTCTAGCCCTGAGCAAGTGGAATTGATTTAAGGCCCAAAATCATGTTTTGGGGGTCCTTTTGGATTGTCTCTAACTTCCCCATACAAGGAAAAATTCAAGCAGTTAGAGAAAATTGCAAAAGTGTTTTATGGAAAAAGTGGATATTTTTTTCCCAGCATAGTCCGCGTGACATCGGGACCGGCTAGGATGTGCATCATCCAAATCATCGTAGGTTAAATCAGAAAAAGTGAAAGTTTTCATCCTGGGTGGTTCGTGGGACATCTGGGACATAGGTACGCACGGGACATGAAAAGGTGATTTTTCTGGGAGTCAGTGCATTGTGGGTGGCATGGAGAAATGTGTTTGAGACAGTCGGGACAAAAGTATGCGTGGGACGCGTAAAGGCAAAAATGTCGTAAAAGGAACCATACATTGCGGTAAATGTGGAGGTCAACGGCCCTCACGGCCGGTCAATGGTAGATGCACGGGGACAAGGAAGCCCGAATCGGGCGATCTAAAGAATATTTTTCTCGGGGGACAGCCGAGACATGTGGACCCGATTTTTACGAAATAGCCGCACTAAAGAGATAATTCAATGTTTGACCTCCCGAACTTCAAACAGCCATAACTTTTGACTCCGAGCTATGCTTTTCATAAAATTGGACTTTCGAACGAGCATGACGTCCTCTCGCATAAAACAAAATGGATTTATTAGTTTTTATGAGGGTAGATATATGAAAATAAAAGAAACATACTCAGCCATAGTCAATTAATGCTCATTCTCAAATGATAGAAAATGCCTGGTAGACCCAAAATAGCTGCTTACACTCAGAAGGCCATAACTTTTGTATTTATCAATGAAGTTACATAAAAATTTTCTTGTTGGAATTGTGGCTCTAAACCCAATGCAAAACAATCAACAAATTCATTTGATGAAAGATAGATAAAGAGTTTGTAGAAAATGCATCCAGTTTTAGAATAATGTTTTATTTGGTGGTTGGGAGTGCAATTAAGAGGCATGGTCATCATTATTTTCACTGCTACAAGTCATGGGAAAGTATGGTGAGCCTTTTTCAAGCAACATAACATCATTTCACTCCATTTAATACCTCTTACTAGTGGTTAAAGGAAAGATTTTGGGATTTCCGTTTTCCCTCCCTCTCTCTTCTTATTTTTTTGTAAATTGGGGTGTTGGGTTCATTATAAGGGGAGGTAGTTTTGTAGTAAAAATATCTCTCAAAATTGCTTTATGAAGCCAATGTGCTGTAGGCCCTTGTAGTGGAATTTTTGCATGGTGATCAGGCCCTTATCTTGTAATATATTGAAGCTGTGCATATCATGAAGCAATAAAATACAAGTTTGTGGATGCATCTTCCCGCTTATGTTTTTTTGCACTCTTCTTGCCATTTCAACATTCATTACAAGAATATTGTGTTTATTTTAATGCTCTTGTAAGGACTCATTATTATTGTGCATGTATGAAATATTGTTGTTAATGCTTTTACCAGATTGTGGAGAAGCTGTTATCACCCCTCCTAGTATACATTTTACATCTATTTTCACACTTTAGAAGACTACTCTCACACTCCTCCTTTTCTTTTGTACCACCGTTGTAGTATAGGCTTTCATTTTTTATACATTCTCTCTCCTTGGTCCCTTGAAAAGTTAGATTAGGATAGTTAGTTTTCTTTGCATTAGAGTAGATTATGGCGGGTAGTTTAGGAGCAAGAACCAGCTTTCTCTGGAGGTCTATCTCAAGTAGCGAGTCCCACAACTTGGAGATAGTACCCATGTTATCCAATCACACCATGAGCTCAAGTATATGCACTTGTGTAAACATAAGGGTGTTGTGATTCGGTGATAACAAAGTAACCTCTAATGTGAGTCTTAACCCTTTAAACAACGGACTACTCCATCTTGCTCTTGCATTAGTCCTATTAGGTAATGGATGTCCGATGTGAAACTATGTTTTCATGTTATTAGACACAAATCCCTTAAGATAAAGACAAGTAGTTTCATAAGGATACAAATTCCATGTTAACAAATAGGTTACAAAATTCATTACGAAAGGAATATGAACCTAGTTTTGGAAAACCTCTTAAGTCAGATGTAAAATGATACTACGTATCTAGTTAATGAAAAAATTAATTAGACAAGTAATTTAAATAATTTAGATGATCCTTATTTAATGAGATATACCGTAAGTTAAATGTTTAAGCGTATAAATGAAATATTGCAAAAAGGAAAAGAAATATATGATTCACACTTTATTTTTTCGATAAAGGTGAAAAAAGGGTTAAGGGGACCCTACCCCGTACAATAATGGAGAAAAAAGATATAACGCTGAGGAACAACTAAAGCTACCTCTCCCAGTGCACACAATCCCAACTAATGATTCATGCATTATGAGCCTTTCTACAACTTAAGTTAAAGATTTAAAACATGATTGAAATAAGTGTGCAATCCAAAAATATCATGCCGTGGTAAGACCCTATCTATAATTTTATGCTATAGTTGAAATGTTATTTCATGCCTTATCATTTGAAAAAAAGAGGCCTTGATGTGCATCACATGTTTTCATGTTATTTATGTGGGTTAATTTTTGTGCAAGTGCATAATGTGTTGTGTGTTGACTCCGAGTGATCTCTTGTAATGTCGTGCATACTACAAAGTAAGTGAAACAAAAATTATTCTTGTATTTTTACTATTGTATTTGTGTGTGTTAAATGTGGGTATTACATTTGATATCAAAGTGGATGTTTATTCTCTCGTACCTGGGATGGATTGGAGTTGTGATTATTTTTGCATAGTGGTGGTGGAGATTGGAATAGTAATTTGATATATGTTTTTATGTGACCAATGTTGTAAGCGTGATATTATGATTGCATATGTTGTGCATGTCACTTAGTGTGTTTTTGTTACCGTGTTGATATGATTATGATGAGAGAATTCACTCTCTTTTTCATGGATTCAATGAGGAGCTCACGTGTCACCTCGGTGTGTGTGAAAACAATTTAATTGTGGATTGTAGAGTGTTGGAGTTTATTGTTATTATGTGATACGTAGGTGTGCTTTGATGTGCTTTGCATGACATAATTGGTGTTTAGTGAATTGGATTGTATCGTGATGTTACCACTTTGTATTGTGATGAATTGCATGTCGGCATGTTATATACCAATTGATTTTATTTTATAATGTTGCTCACGTGTGTTCATCATACGTATAATTTGTTTAAGATGTGATGGTTCATGTCATGATATAGGGGCATATGGTGAACTTATGATCCCTATTGTATAGTGATTGTACTTTTGGTGTAGTATGTGGTAATGTGATGTATCATAACCCATGAAAGTAAAGATTGTGTTAAAACCTGTATATATACCATGTGTAAGACAATATGGTTAATGTGTGTGAATCACCATTGTTTTAGTAATGTAGTTATGGGTTATGTTGTGAACCCTAAAATAAAAGACCGTAAAGGAAATCGGTAAAAGTTGTATGTTAGGAGTGAGGAAATGTGTATCATTGACCGGGAACTAGATCCAGTACGAGATAGGAAGTGGAGTCTTACATAGGTTGAAAACCCAATTTTGTTCATTTGGAATGTACGACACTTCCTTAATGGATGTCATGCATATTGTGTTTTGTGGACACCTTAGGCTCTATAGACAACGATCGATACTCCTTTCCTTCTCCTATATGGTTTTTGTATGGATTCAACCTAAGTTTAGCTACGACTATGTTGAACTTTGTGGAAGCGTTGAAGGGATGATTCGGACAAAAATGATGACAATTGTATTATTTTATATATTATTTTATGAGAGGATACCTGATTTCAGTGACAACAATTCATTGAGTACCCCTTTAGTGGCCGTATAAGGCCACATATTTATTTTAATGTGTTATTTCTCTATATGTATTTTATTTGTAAATTGATCTTTATATCTTTTCTTGTCAAGACTAATGTTTTCTTGATTGATATGTTCTTATATTTTGGTCATTTTATTTGGTTGTTACACTTGGGTAAGTGCATGAAGTTGGGGGGCCAAAAAGTGGAGAAGAATTAAAAAAAAAACAAAATGTGCATACGTGTTAATTTGTTTGGCTCAGAATCACTAAAGCATAACGCGCACATGCGTTACATAATGAGTACATGTCATGCTTACTATAAATTTAAAAAAGGCCTGAGCCTCTATCATTTTTCCTCCTCAAACGTGATTTTCAAAGCTTAACCGTTCCCTCACATTTTTTCATTCAGCTGGATCTCAAGCTCAAAGGATCACTTCTGGATCACCGGGAAGATTTGAATTGATGATGGTGCCATGGAGAAGAGGTAAGAACAATTCTTTTCTCAAAATTACATTGAAATATGATCATTATAGATTAAAATTTGAATTGAATACACATTTTTTATTATTACAGTTAGAGGTCAAGGGAATCAACCACAACCAAACCTTGTTATTCTTGTCATCCCTCCCGACACTCCCATAGTTGCTCAACATCCCTCGGGTAGTCAAGAAGATTTAGTAGCCCAAATAGTTGAAAAAAAATTAAAATTGAGGATTTAATCAAAACAATGAGGGATGCACAATCTAAAGACCCCAACTGCGCCTCTCTTGTAAACACATTGGAGGCATTACTTGTTCAAATTGACATGACAATGGGGAAAATTGATAATTGGAAAACTTACAAAGATTGTTGTAGGGTTTATTATTCTAACAAATTGTCATATGTGGATGTAAATAAAAAATAAATTTCAAAATAACTCATATGCACCTTATTCACGAACCCCTGCACTAATTTTTCTGTTATGTTTACATGTAAATGATTTCTCATCCATTGGTGTAATAATTATTTGATTAAAAATAGTTTTTGGGACCGATGATGGATGGTGTTTGATGTTCCACCTTGTGATAACAATGAGGTGCCACTATACTTTGAAGAAACTCTATTATGAGTTTATTCTCAACAAGATTCCAAAATATTTTAATTTCTCGAGATTTCCATGGCTAAGGAAAAGGATTTGCACAGGATCGACTAGGTACACAACGTGCACCTATTCAACAGGGAATATTCCTCACATAGAAGCCCCCTCACCCTAAGATTGTTCCTCAAGTAGTGAAGGAGACAGTAGAGATTAATACACTCGACGCACTTCAGGGGCTATCTGTGACCATTGTTCGATATACAAGGGATAATTCTGAGCTAGATGCTCACAGAGGTACACATAGTATTCCCTTAGGGAGTACTAGCATGAGGCCACATCTTTATTCGTCATGTGGTAGCATATGTTTGGGGCCCCAGGAGGACAATAATTTCATGCATACTAATTTTGGTGCACCTGGTGCTAGGGGTGAACACGATAATGTCACTATGTTAGATGTCCTTTTGAGTGAGACATTTGGATTACATTCATTGGCATCACCTTCGCAGGTAAATTTTTATGTTTTGTTATGTGTGTTACAAAAAGTTTGGAGTACTTGATTTACTTATATATGTTAAATTTTTTAAATAATTATATTTGTACATATACACGCATTGATATTACAACACGCGGGAGGTGCATCTTCATCCCGACCATAGGTGGCGAGGACCATGCATACACATACATTCACAGAGGTAATTTAGAATGTTAATTATGTAAAATTTTCACATACATGTGTGTGTGTGTGTGTATTAGTTTTGAAGTCAAATATATGTATGTTCTTGTATGTCCATCTAACTCACATGATATACATGTTTGATAAAGATGTTTACTTCACTAGAAACCCCACCATCTCTATGACAAGTAGATAAAGGTGTTTCCGCTATGATTTCATCTACGTAGCAACTCACTGAGGTATTCAAACAACATGTAAATTTTGTTAAATTTCTCGTGTAATTCATATTATGTTAAATTACATGTTAGTAATGTCTTTCATTGTAGAATTATTAAATTATGTTAATAATGTCCTTCATTGTGTATATGCAAGAGTTACCTGCGATAGGTAGCAGCCCTGTTCATTTGATTCACAGGCATGGCGGGGTAAAAACAATAGTTCTATATTGATAAAATTAGTTAAAATATTGTCATTATGTAGATACATGTACTTAGCTCTATTTTCACTAATTCTAATGTTAGATTTTCTGATCTTATGTGTATGTAGGGAACTTCAACCCCCTCCATTTTGACTTTGAGGGCACAGACTCCTCCATCTCATCATCTTCATACCCCCATTCATACTGCAGGAGCTCCCGATGACTCATCTAAGCGTGAGATGTAAATTCGGCGTGATCGACAACTTACAGTACATTTGTATATTTATGTAAATAGTTTCATTCTATCATGGTCTTAGATATGTGTTGAAAACATATATAAATTAAGTTTTGACAAAAAAACATTGTTTACATTTACAGGATCATCTACAGGTGAGTATTCAGTGGAAGAGGACTTGAAGCATGGGCTCAGACAATCCAAAGTCATCTCATGGATCTCCATCTTCGTCTAAGGGAGGGCCTTCTTCAAGCAAGGCCAAGAGAGGGATATATTTTGATGAGTAGGAAATATATATGTCTTACATGACATTGTTTTTGTATGCCTATGTGCATGACATTGTATGTACGCCTATATGGCATTTGAACTTGATGGTATATGACCTATTTGTGCATTTTTATATTTATTATGCACATTAAAATACTATTTGGAACTTGATAATTTTGTATCGGACCTTAAGTTTTTGAGACTATTTTCGCATGAATCTAATATGATGTGCACTTGAAAATATTTAAGACATTATGGTTTATTTTTTCATTTCTGGTGGTGATGTACATGTACTAGAATTTTCAATGTATAATATGCATCAAACCTTGGAAATCAATATTTATATAATGTATGTATATAAAGAGTCACCTAATCGAGTAATTATTCATTCAATTTATCAATGTGTATATGTGTATTTACCTTACTTGTGCTTCTTCTTGCTCATGGTCTCTTTGTACTAGTTCCTATCTTATCATGCGCTTACTACATTCTTCTATGCTTCGTAGTCTTCTCCTTGTTAAAACACCCATTTGTCAGTAACAATTTGATGCCTTTCATCTGTTGATATTTTTCGAATGTCTCTCCATGTACATTACTCAAATGTTTGAGAATGTATCCAGATGTAATGACATTCTAATTCAGAAACCCTATGATTATTGATTGTCTAATCCTATCCAATTCGTGTTATTACCTTTAAATATATAGGCATTTCAAGTTATTTAGAAATCACATCACACCCTTAACTAGGCTTGATGACTACCCCTATCCTTTTAAGGAGCTTTTGAAAGCATCTACGGGTTTATCATAACATAAATTATCAATGAATGGAAGGTCACTAAGCCGTAGGCAAGCTGACTACCATCCAAAATTAAACAAGAAAGATTTACTAGGTGATTCATAACTCCCGTGTGCTCTTAGACATAACCCTATCAAATTCATTCTTAATCCCATCTATTCATTTAGGGCTCTTAAGTGACTACACCCAGAAGAGGTAGCCCAAAAGCATGGGGATCGTAGGGAACCAAAATGAAGTCTCCACTAGCATTCACCTAGCCACCTTGACAAGTTAGCGTAGTTGGTTCAGTCGCACAAACTTCCGATTGTAAACTACAACATCTGGCAACCCTACAATGAATCAAACTACACTATTTCACGTGTTTGCAAACAATAGCACAGCGAGAGAACCACATGGATACTGATAAAACCACAATATAATTTCTTATAGGGCCCCAACATGGAGCTATCAAATCTAACGAGACATATGTAGGTGCTATGGAGTCTAAGAAATCACCCGTCGAAGATATGGCGTGTTTGGGCCTCAGGGCTCTTAAGCGACTACGCCCGGATGGGGTAGCCTAAAAGCATAGGGAGCATATGGAATAAAGATGAGGCCTCTAATAGCATTCACTAATCCACCTTGATGTGTTGGTGGAGTTTTTTTGGTCCCATGAGATTCTATTTGCAAAGTATAGTGTCTGACAACTCTACACTGACTCACACTGCACTATTTCACACGTATAAAAAAACAATAAGACAGGGGAGAGAACGAGATGGAGATAGAGAAAACCATGAGATGATTTCGTAGAGTTCCCAAATATGGAGTTCTCAAATCTAATGAGACATCTCTAGGTGCAATGGAGTCGATAAATCAACCATCGAAGATATAAGGTGTTTTGGTCTTAGGGCTCTTAAGCGACTACGCTTTGAAAAGGTAGCCCAAAAGCACAGGGGAGCATAGGGAAGAAAAAAATTATTTAATAGCATTCACGAGGCCAACCCAATTTGTTGGTGTAGTTGGTTTAGTCCCACAAGATTCTATTTGCAAACTACAACTCTGACGTTTGTGACCCCTACATTGACTCGAGTCCACTATTTCTTACATTTACAAACAATAGCACAACGAGAGAACTAGATGGAGATGGAGAAAACCATGAGACAATTTCTTATAGGATGTAGACATGGAGTTCTCGGTTGTTACGAGATGTCTATAGGCTCCACTTGAGTCCGAGAAGTCACCCGTCAAAGATATGGCATGTTTGGGCCTCGGGGCTCTTACGCGACTATGGCCAGACCAGGTAGTCCAACAGAATGAGGAGCGAAGGGAATAAAAAAAATCCTCCAATAACATTCACCAGGCCACCCTGATGTGTTGGCATAGTTGGTTTGGTCCCATGAGCTTACGTTTGCACTCTATAGCCTCTAGCAGCCCTACACTGACTCAGACTATGTACTATTTTTCACGTTTGCAAACAATAGCATAACGAGAGAACTAGATGGAGAGGGAGAAAAACATGAAATATTTTATTAGAAGGCCCATATGTGGAGCTCTCGGATCTGACGAGATGTCTCTAGGTGCCACGGAGTTTGAGAAATCACCCGTCGAAGATATGGCATGTTTGGGCCTCAAGGCTCTTAAGCGACTACGCCAGATAGGGTAGCTTGAAAGCACGGGGAGCATAGGGAACCAAAACAAATGCTCCACTAGCATTCAACAGGCCACCCCAATGTGTTGGCATAGTTTTTTTGGTCCCACGAGCTTCCGTTTGTAAACTATAGCCTCCAGTAGCGCTACACCGACTCGAGACTACACAATTTCTTGCATTTGCAAACAATAACACAATGAGACAACCGGATGGAGGTGGGAAAAACCTCGAGATTATTTCTTATAGGGATCGAATATGGGGGTATAAGATCTAAAGAGACATCTCTAGGTTCCACGGAGTCTAAGAAATCACCCGTCAAAGATATGGCATGTTTGGGCCTCAAGGCTCTTAAGCGACTACACCGGACGGGGGTAGCCGAAAGCATATGCAACTTAGAAATTTTTTTTTCCTCCAATAGTGTTCACCTTGCCACCCGACATTTTTTTGTAGTTGGTTTGGTCCCACGAACTTCCATTTGTGAACTACATCATCTCGGCATCCCTAAATGAGACTCGAGACTACACTATTTCTCATGTTTGCAAAAAAATAGCACAAGAAGAGAACCAGATGGAGATGGAGAAAACCAAAAGAATATTTCTTATAGGTCCATGATTTGGAGCTGTCGCATCTCAGTGCGAGATGTCTCTAGGTGCCACGAAGTCGAGAAATCACTGTCGAAGATATGGCGTGTTTGGGCCTCGGGGATCTTAAGAGATTACACCGAGCGGGGTAGTCCTTAAGCATGGGAGCATAAGGAACCAAAATTAAGCCTCCACTAGCATTCACCAAGCCACCTTGATGTGTTGGCATAGTTGGTTCAGTCCCATGAGCTTTCGTTTGCAAACTACAGCCTCTGGCAGCCCTAGACTAACTCGGGAATGCACTATTTCTTGTGTTTGCAAACAATAGACAACGAGAGAACCAGATGGAGACGGAGAAAACCGTGAGAGGCTTTCGTAGAGGGCCCCAACATGGAGGTCTTATATTTGATGAGACATCTCTAGGTTCCACAGAGTCCGATAAATCACCCATCAAAGATATAAGGTGTTTTGGTCTCATGGCTCTTAAGAGACTACGCCCGATCTAGGTAGCCCAAAAGCACAAGTAGCATAGGGGAACACAAATGAATACTCTAATAGCATTCACCAGGCCACCTTGATGTTTTTGTGTAGTTAGTTTGGTCCCATGAGATTTCGTTTGCAAACTACAACCTCTAGCAAACCTCTACACCGACTTAGACTACACATTTCTCGTGTTTGCAAATAATAGTATAGCTAGAGAGCCGCATGGAGACGAAGAAAACCGTGATATAATTTAGTAGAGAGCCATAACATGGAGCTTTCAGATTTTACGAGACATCTATAGGTGCCATGGAGTCTGAGAAATCACCCGTTGAAGATATGGCGTGTTTGGGCCTCAGGGCTCTTAACCGACTACGCCCGGATGGGGTAACCCGAAAGCACGAGGAGTGTAGGGAACCAAAATGAATCCTCCACTAGCATTCACCAAGCTACCCCAATGTGTTGGAAGATTTTGTTTTATCCCACGAGCTTCTATTTGTAAACTACGAGTGTCTGATGCCCTACACCGACTCGGATCGCATTATTTTGCATGTATACAAACAATAGCATAGTGAGAGAACCAGATGGAGAAAGAGAAAAGCGTGAGATTATTTTGAAGAGGGACCCAACATGGAGATCTCAGATCTGACAAGACATATCTAGGTGCTATGGAGTGCGATAAATCACCCATCGAAGATATAAGGTTTTTGTTCTTAAGGCTCTTAAGCAACTACTCCCGAACGAGTTAGCAAAAGCACGAGAAGCATAGGGAACCAAAAAAATTCTCCACTAGCGTTCACCAAGCCAACCCAACATGTTGATGTAGTTGGTTCAGTCCCATAAGCTTCTCTTTTCAAACTATAGCATCTGGCAGCCCTACACTGACTCAGATTGCACTATTTCTTACGTTTGCAAACAATAGCACAGCGAGAGAACCGGAAGGATATTGAGAAAACCATGAGAGTATTTCTTAGAGGGCCTAGATATGGAGGTCTCAAATGTTATGAGATGTCTCTAGGTTCCACGAAGTCTGAGAAATCACCCGTCAAAGATATGGCGTGTTTGGGCCTTAGGGCTCTTAAGCGACTACGGTTGGGCGGGGTAGCCAAAGCACGAGGAGCATAGGGAATAAAAATGAAGCATCCAATAGAATCCACTAGGCCACCCTAACATGTTGATAGAGTTGGTTCAGTCCCATGAGGTTACGTTTGGAATCTATAGCCTCCGGTAGCCCTACACTCGACTCGAGACTACACTATTTCTCACGTTTACAAACAATAGGACAACGAAAGAACCGGATGGAGACAAAGAAAACCATGAGAGGATTTCATGAAAGCCTAGACCTGGAGCTCTTGGATCTAATGAGATGTCTCTAGGTGCCACGGAGTTTGAGAAATCACCCGTTGAAGATATGGCGTGTTTGGGCCTTAGGGCTCTTAAGCGACTACACTCGGATGGGGTAGCCCGAAAGCATGGGGAGCATAGGGAGCCAAAAAGAATGCTCCACTAGCATTCACCAGGCCACCAAAATGTGTTGGCATAGTTGGTTTGGTCCCACAATCTTCCGTTTGTAAACTACAACCTCTGGCAGTGCTACACTAACTCAAACTGCATTATTTCTCGCGTTTGCAAACAATAACACAACGAGAGAACCAGATGGAGGTGGAGAAAACCTCGAGATAATTTCTTATAGGGCCAATACATGGAGGTCTTGGATCTAACAAGACATCTCTAGGTGCCACAGAGTCTGAGAAATCACTAGCCGAAGATATGGCGTGTTTGGGCCTCAAGGATCTTAAGTGACTACACCTGGATGGGGTAGCCCGAAAGCATGGGGAGTATAAGGAACAAAAACTAAGCCTCAACTAGTGTTCACCTTTCCACCTCGATGTGTTGGCGTAGTTGGTTTGGTCCCAAGAACTTCTATTTGTGAACTATAGCGTCTGGGATCTCTAAACTAACTCAGACTACACTATTTCTCGTGTTTGCAAACAATAGCACAGCGAGAGAACCAAATGGAGATGGAATAAACCACAAGAATATTTCTTAGAGGACCCCGACATGGAGCTCTTACATCTGATGAGACATCTCTAGGTGCCACGGAGTCCGAGAAATCACTCATCGAAGATATGGCGTGTTTGGGCCTTGGGGCTCTTAAGAGATTATGCCTGAACAGGGGGTAGTCCAAAGCATCGAGGCATAGGGAACAAAAATGAAAGCCTCCACTAGTTGGCTCATTCCCATGAGCTTCCGTTTGCAAACTATAGTGTCTGGCAGCCCTACACTAACTCAAACTGCACTATTTCTCGTGTTTGCAAACAATAGCACAATGAGAGAACCAGATGGAGATAGAGAAAACCATGAGAGGCTTTCGTAGAGGGACCCAACATGGAGGTCTCAGATTTGATGAGACATTTCTAGGTGCCATGGAGTCTAATAAATCACCTATCGAAAATATAAGGTGTTTTTGTCTCAGCGCCCTTAAGAGAATACGCCCGAACTAGGTTGCCCAAAAGCACGAGGAGTGTAGGGAACACAACCGAATTCTCCAATATCATTCACCTGGAGACCACCCTGATGATTTGGCGTAGTTGGTTTTGTCCCATGAGCTTCCTTTGCAAACTACATCTTCCTGGCAGCCCTACATGACTTAGACCGCACTATTTCTCATGTTTGCAAAAAATAGCACAGGAGAGAACCGGATGGAGGCGAAGAAAACAACAAGATAGTTTGGTAGAGTTCCTTGACATGGAGTTGTTTGATTTGATGAGACATATCTAGGTGCCATGGATTTTGAGAAATCACCCATTGAAGATATGGCGTCTTTGGGCCTCAGGGCTCTTAAGCGACTAAACCCGAACGGGGTAGCTCGAAAGCATGGGGTGTATAGGGAATCAAAATGAATACCCCACTAGCATTCACCAGGCCATCCTCATGTGTTGGTAGATTTGGTTTGGTCCCATGAGCTTGTTTGTAAACTATAGTGTCTGGCAGCTCTACACCGACTCAGACCGCACTATTTCGCGCATATACAAACAATTACACAAAGAAGAGAACCAGATGGAGACAGAGAAAACTATGAGAGGCTTTTGTAGAGGGCCCTAACATGGAGGTCTCAGATCTGAAAAGACATCTCTAGGTGCCACGAAGTCGATAAATCACCCATCAAAGATATAAGTTTTGTTGTTCTTAGGGCTCTTAAGCAATTACACCCAAACAAGGTAGCGCAAAGCCACGAGTAGCATAGGGAACCAAGACAAATGCTCCAATAGCATTCAACAAACAAACCTGACGTGTTTGCATAGTTGGTTTGGTCCCACAAGCTTCGTTTGCAAACTACAGCGTCTGGCAGCCCTACACTAACTCAGACTACACTATTTCTTATGTTTGCAAACAATAGCACAGTGAGAGAACTGGATGGAGACAAAGAAAACCATGAGAGAATTTCATAGAGGGCCTTGACATGGAGGTCTCGGATCTAACGAGATATCTCTAGGTGCCACGGAGTCCGAGAAATCACCTATCAAAGATATGGCGTGTTTGGGCCTCATGGCTCTTAAGTGACTACGACCAGGAAGGGGTAGCCCAAAACCACGGGGACCATAGGGAATAAAACGAAGCCTCCAATAGTGTTCACCAGGCCACCCTAATGTGTTGGCATGGTTGGTTTGCTCCCATGAGCTTACGTTTACAATCTATAGCCTCTAATAGCCTCTACACTCGAGACTTCACTATTTCTCATGTTTGCAAACAATAGTACAACAACAAAACTAGATGGAGACAGAAAAAACCACGAGATGATTTCTTAGAAGGCCCGGATGTGGAGCTATTGTATCGACGAGATGTTTGTAAGTTCCACGGAGTTTGAGAAATCACCCGTTGAAAATATGGCGTGTTTGGGCCTCATGGCTCTTAAGCGACCATACCCAGGACAAGTTATCCCAAAAGCACGGGAGCATAGCAAACCAAAATAATGCTCCACTAGCATTCACTAGGCCACCACAATGTGTTTTCATAGTTGGTTTGGTCCCGTGAGCTTCTGTTTGTAAACTACAACCTCTGGCAGCCCTACACTGACTCAAACTGCACTATTTCTCCAGTTTACAAACAATAACACAGCGAGAGAACCGGATCTAATGAGACATCTCTAGGTGCCACGGAGTCCGATAAACTACCCATCGAAGATATGGCATGTTTGGGCCTCAGGGATCTTAAGCGACTATGCCTAGACGCGGTATCCTCGAAAGCATAGGGAGCATAGGGAACCAATCCTGAATCCTCCACTAGCGTTCACCTTGCCACCCTGAAGTGTTAGCATAGTTGGTTTGGTCCCATGAACTTACATTTACAAACTAAAGCATCTGGTATCCCTAAACAGACTCGAGACTACACTATTTCTCACATTTGCAAACAATAGAATAGCAAGAGAACTAGATGGAGATGGATAAAACCACAAGATTTTTTTCTTAGAGGGCCTCGACGTGGAGCTCTTACATCGACGAGATGTCTCTAGGTGCCACAGAGTCCGAGAAATCACCCGTCGAAGATATGGCGTGTTTGGGCCTCAGGGCTCTTAATAGATTACGACCAAATGGGGTAGTCTGAAAGCATGGGGGCATAGGGAACCAAAACAAAGATTCCACTAGTGTTTACCATGCCACCTTGATATTTTGGTGTAGTTGGGTTGTTCCCATGAGCTTTCGTTTGCAAATAATAGCACAACGAGAGAACCGGATGGAGATGGATAAAAATGTGAGAGGATTTTTTAGATGGCCCAAACATTGAGGTATTAGATTTGACAAGATGTCTCTAGGTGTCACGAAGTCCGATAAATCACCCATTGAAGATATAAGGTGTTTTGGTCTCAGGGCTCTTAAGAGACTACGACTGAACTAGGTAGTCCGAAAGCACGAGGAGCATAGGAACAAAAAGTAATGCTCCACTAGCATTCACCAGGCCACCCTGACCTTTTTCCATAGTTGGTTTGGTCCCACGAGCTTCGTTTGCAAACTACAGCCTCTTCCAACCCTACGCTGACTCAGACTACACTATTTCTCACGTTTGCAAACAATAGCATAGCGAGAGAAACGGATGGAGACAGAGAAAACCACGAGTGGATTTTGTAGAGGGACCCAACATGGAGGTATTATATATGATGAGACATATCTAGGAGCCACAAAGTCTGATAAATCACCCGTCGAAGATATAAGGTGTTATGGTCTCATGGCTCTTAAGACACTATGCCCGAATGAGGTAGCCCGAAAGCACGGGGAGTGTAGGGAACAAAAATAAATCTTCCAGTAGCATTCACCATGCCATTTGGATGCATTGGTCCACAGCCTGATTCGGTCCCACAAGCTACCATTTGAAAACTACAACATCTAGCAGCCCTACACTGACTCAAACTATACTATTTCGCGTGTTTGCAAACAATAACACAAGAGAACCGGATGGAGACGGAGAAAACCATGAGAGGATTTCATAGAGGGATATAATGTGGAGGTCTTAGATTTTATGAGACATCTCTAGGTGCCATATCACCCATCAAAGATATGGCATGATTGGGCCTTAGGGCTCTTAAGTGACTACACCCTATTGTGGCAGACGGGGTGGCGAAAGCACAAGTGGAGGATACCACAAATGTTCAATGATTTTTCCATAGGATGAAACTTTTTAGACTATGAACTTAGTTCTGTTGGGGAGAACACCAATGTTCCAACTATTCATTTTGAAAGAATGAATATATTCAATCAAACGAGAGAATGAAGAGCTGAATTTTTTTGGACATTACAAAAGGTTGTTTGTGCCGAAAAGAAGCCGAAGGCCATATAAATATTGAGTCTTCAACTTTATATGAAAATGAACATCATGAAGAAAAAAATTAGGTGAATATGTCACTATGATTCAAAAAGAAATGCCTCCGAAAGTCATAAAGAGTCAATTTGATTACCCAAAAACATGTGGAAGAACTTAAAGAGAAGACACAAGCAGGAAGAAAAGGAAAAATGGGAAGCATGGAAGGATCACAACTTAACTCGAAATGGAAGATCTATGTGATGTTGTTAATAGAATCATGGATAATCTTAAGAAAAACATGCCAAGTTGATTATTTTTATTAATCCCAGCTACTTCAACTTCACAAATCAAACCAAGTAGTTTGAAAAGCAACATCTTGGATAGAAAAAGCTGTAATGAAGTATTGATAATCGATAAAAACATGCATTATCTTTGATGGGTGATTTCTCGAGAATCTGTGGCACCTAGAGACATCTCATAAAATAGGATAGATCCATGTCCGGGTCCTATAAGAAAGCCTCTAATGGTTGTCTTCATCTCCATCCGGTTCTATTGTTTACAAATGAACGAAATAGTGAAGTCGAGTCGGTGTAGGGCTGCTTTAGAGGTTGTAGTTTGCAAACAAAAATTCATGGGACCGAACAAAATATGCCAACACATTGGGGTGGCCTACTGAATGCACATGGAGCATTCGTTTTCGTTCCCTACCCTCCCCGTGCTTTCGGGCTATCCCGTCTGGGCATAGTCCCTTAAGAACCCCGAGGCCCTAACATGCCATATCTTCAACGAGTGATTTCTCAAATTTTGTTGCACATAAAGATGTCTCATTAGATCCGATAGCTCCATGTTAGGGCCCTTTATGAAATCCACTCGTGGTTTTCTCTGTCTCCATCCAGTTCTCTTCTTTGTGCTATTGTTTGCAAATGTGAGAAATAGTGCATGCTAAGTCAATGTAGGGTTGTCAAACATTGTAGTTTACAAACGGAAGCTTGTAGAATTGAACTAAGTACGCCAACACGTTGGGGTGGCCTGATGAACACTAGTGGAGCATTCATTTTTTTAATCCCTGTGCTTTCGAGCTACCCCATCTGGGCATACTCCCTTAAGAGCCTTGAGGCCCAAACATGCCATATCTTTGACCGGTGATTTCTCAGACTCCGTGGCACCTAGAGATGTATCATCAAATCTGAGAGCTCCACATCTAGGCCCTCTAAGAAAGCCTCTCACATGTTTCTCTATCTTCATCTAGTTCTCTCTATGTGCTATTGTTTGTAAACACGTGAAATATTGTAGTTTAAGTCGGTGTAGAGGCTGCTAGAAGTTGTACTTTACAAACAGAAGTTCTTGGGACCAAACAAAATACACCACAACATCTAGGTGGCCTAGTGAACACTAGTGGAGAATTTTTTTGTTCCTTAAGCTCCGTGCTTTCGGGCTACCCCATCCGGCGTAGTCCCTTAAGAACCCCGAGGTCCAAACACGCCATATCTTTGACGAGTGAATTCTCGGACTCGGTGGCACCTAGAGACGTCTCGTCACATTCAAAAGCTCCATTTTGAGTCCCTGTACAAATAATTCTTGCATTTTCTCCATCTCCATTCGGTCCTCTTGATGTGCTATTGTTTGCGCAAATATGAGAAATAGTGTAGTCGAGTCCGTGTAGAGGGTCGCGACGTTGTATTTTGTAAACATAAACTCATGTGACTAAACCAACTACAACAACATGTTGGGGTGGTATGGTGAACGCTAGTGGATCATTGGTTTTGTTCCCTATGCTCCTCGTGCTTTCGTGCTACCCCCTTCGGCATAGTCCCTTAAGAGCCATGAGACCCAACCTCGACATATCTTTGACGGGTGATTTCTCGGACTCTATGGCACCTATAGACATCTCGTTAGATCTAAGAGCTCTAGGATGGGGCCCTTTTAAGAAATTATCATGTGGTTTTCTCCATCTCCATGTGGTTCTCTCATTTGTGCTATTGTTTTGCAAACATACGAAATAGTGTAGTATGTGTCAAGTATAGGCTACTTAGAGGCTGTAATTTGCAAGTAGAAGTTTGTGGGACAAAACCAACTATCCCATAACATCGGGTGGCTTGGCGAACACTAGTGGAGAATTTTTTTGTTCCTTAATCTCCCGTGCTTTTGAGCTATGCCATCCGGGCATAGTCCCTTAAGAGCCCCGAGGCCCAAACATGCCATATCTTCAATGAGTGAATTCTTAGACTTGGTGTCACCTAGAGGCATCTCATCACATTAAAAGCTCCATGTCAAGACCCTAAACAAAAACTCTCACGTTTTTCTCTATCTCCATTTGGTCCTCTCGATGTGATATTGTTCGCAAATGTGAAAAATAGTGTAGTTTGAGTCGGTGTAGAGGGGTCGGATGTTGTAGTTGTTATCCAAAATTCACCCCCCAAGGTAATTTTGATAACATGCATCAAATTCTTTAGTCCCAAGCAAATAGATTGATTCAAGGCAAAAATCATGTTTCTGGGGTTCCCTCGGATTTTTTCTAACTCCCCTGTCCAAGAAGAAAAGAGCAAGTTCTAAAAAGGGGTGAAAAAAGTTGCAAAAAACAAGCTCGGGGCAGAAAAAATCATGAAAAATGGCTAAGTCCTAGTCCTCGCAGCAGTCGGGACAGTTGGGACGTCAGGGCGCGAACCGGCCAAAATCTGCCCAGGCGCAGTTAGCGATTGGGACGCCGTCGGGACACGCGGGACGCGAAAAGGCGAACCGGCCGAAAATGGAAAAAATCGCCAAGTTTTGTTATCGCGCGGTTTGGGACATCTGGGACAAAGGTACGCGAAAGACGCGGATCAGCCGGTTTGGCGCAAGTCAATCCATTTCAGGTGGTTCAGAGAAATTTGTCCCAGGAATTCCGGGACAGTTGGCACAAAAGTGCGCAGAGGACGCGAACCAGCCGGTTCAGCCTAAACAGAGGACTTTCGTACTGGGACATCCGGGCCAAAGGGATGCAAGGGATGCGAAAAGCCGAAAGAGCCGAGAGTGAATGGAATCTTGCCATGTGTCTTCACCACAAATAGGAACAAGGGAGCCCGAATCAGCCGAAGCAGGAGATTTTCGTCTGGGACAGCCGGGACAAAGGCATCACGGGACGCGAGGGACGCTGCGAAAAGCGGAAGCCAAGGCAAAGAAGAAAAGTAAACGTTTGACCCGTGAAACTTCAAATGGCCATAACTTTTACTCCGAGCTCTGATTTTCATAAAATTGGACTTTCTAGAATTAAGGGAAACATATTCGGCCCAGTCGGTTAATGCTCATTCCCGTCAAACATGAAAACGCCGCGCAGGACCCAAAATAGCTGCCCGCACTCAGAAGGCCATAACTTTTGTATTTCTCAACAAAATCACACAAAATTGGTACCGTTGGAATCATGGCTCCGAGCCCAATGCACAAAAATCAAGAAATTCCAGATTTGATGAGAGATTGATTGAGATTTTTAGGAAAACATGGCCGGGTTCATAACAGTATCTTATTTGGTAGTTGGGAGTGCAATTAAGAGTCATGGTCCTAATTCTTTTCTTTGCAAACACATGGGGAGTATGGGAAGCCTTTTACACGTAATATATAATCATTTTACTCCATTTAATGCCTCTTACAGTGTGGTTCAAGGATAGATTTTGGGATTTCCATTTCCCCTTCTCTTCCCCTTCTCATTTTTCTATAAATTGGAGTGTTGGGCTCATTATAAAAGGGGAGAGTTTTCAGATAGCAAAGCTCTATCAAAATTGCTTTATGAAGCCAATGTCTTTGCAGGCCCGTATAGTGGACTCCTTACATGGTGATCAGCCCTTGTCTTGTAATAGATTGAAGCTGTGCATATCATGAAGCAATAAAATATCGGTTTGTGGATGTATCTTCCTCGCTTTATGTTTTCTTGCATTCTTCTTGCCCCTTTAATCTTTCTACAAGAATATTGTGTCTATTATTATGTTCTTGCAAGGATTCATTATCATTGTGTATGCTTGGAATATTGTTGTGAATGCATTTTGCTAGATTATGGAGAACTGTCATCACTTCTTCTAGTGTGCACTTTTCCTCTGTATTTCACACATTTGGAGACTACTCTTACACCCTCCTTTTCTGGTGTATCACCACTTTAGTGTAGGCTTTCATTTTATGCATTCTCTCTCTCTGGTCCCTTGAAAATTTAGATTAGAATAGTTAGTTTCCCCTGCATTAGAGTAGATTGTGGCAGGTGGTTTAGGAGCAAGAACCAGCTTTCTCTGGAGTTCTATCTCAAGTAGCAAGTCCCACAACTTGGAGATAGTACCCATGTTATCCAATCACACCGTGAGTTCAAGTATATGCACTTGTATAAGCACAGGGGTGTTGTGATTCGGTGATAACAGTAGTTTGTAAACGGAAGCTTGTGGGACCAAACCAACTACACCAACAAGTCATGGTGGTTTAGTGAATGCTAGTGGATCATCCATTTTAGTTCCCTATGCTCCCCGTGCTTTCGGGCTACCCCTTCCGGGCATAGTCCCTTAAGAGCCCTGAGGCACAAACTCGCCATATCTTCGATGGGTGATTTCTTAGACTCCATGGTACCTAGAGAAATCTCATCATATTTGAGAGCTCTAGGACTGGGCTCTCTAATAAATAATCTCGTGGTTTTATCCATCTCCATTTGGTTCTCTCGTTGTGCTATTGTTTGTAAATGCACAAAATAGTGAAGTCCGAGCGAGTCGGTGTAGGGTTGTTAGAGGTTGTAGTTTGCAAATAGAAATTCATGGGACCGAACCAAATATGCCAACACATTGGGTTGACCTGGTGAATTCATGTGGAGCATTCGTTTTGGTTCCCTACACTCCCCGTGCTTTCAGACTACCCCATCCAGGGCATAGTGCCTTAGCAGCCCCGAGGCCCTAACACGCCATATCTTCAATGGGTGATTTCTCAAACTCCATAGCAACTAAAGATGTGTAATTAGATCTGAATGCTCCACGTCGGGGCCCTCTATGAACTCCTCTCCAGGTTTTCTCTGTCTCCATCTGGTTCTCACACTTTGTCGTTATTGTTTGCAAACGTGAGAAATAGTACACTGAGCCTAAGTCAACGTAGGGTTGTTAAACACCGTAGTTTGCAAACGAGAATCTTGTGGGACTAAACTAACTACGTCAACATGTTGGGGTGGCCTGGTGAACACTAGTGGAGCATTCATTTTTTTTTCCTATGCTCCCCATGCTTTCGGGTTACCCTATCCGAGCGTAGTCCCTTAAGAACCTTAAGGCCCAAACATGTCATATCTTCCATTGGTGATTTTGTGAAATCCATAGTATCTAGAGACATCTCGTTAGATCTTAGAGCTCCACATCCAAGCCCTCTAAGAATTCCTCTCGCGGTTTTCACTATCTTCATCTGGTTCTCTCGATGTGCTATTGTTTGCAAACACGTGAAATAGTGCAGTCTGAGTCAGTATAGGGCTGCTAGAGGTTGTAGTTTGCAAACAGAAGTTTGTGGGACCGAACCAACTACGCCAAAACATCTAGGTGGCCTATTGAACACTAGTGGAGCATTTTTTTGTTCCCTAAGCTCCTCATGATTTTAGGCTACCCCATCTGGGTGTAGTCCCTTAAGAGCCCTAAGGCCTAAACACACCATATCTTTGACGAGTGAATTCTCGGACTCGGTGGCACCTAGATACGTCTCGTCACATTCAAAAGATCCATGTCAAGTCCCTCTACAAAATAATCTCAAGGTTTTCTCTATCTGCATTTGGTCCTCTCGATGTGCTATTGTTTGCAAATGCGAGAAATAGTGGAGTCTCGAGTCGGTGTAGAGGCTGGCAGACGCTGACGCTAGTCCGTAAGCGAAAGCTCATGGGACCAAACCAACTACACCAAAATGTCACGGTAGTCGATGAACACTAGAGGATCAATTTTTTTAGTTCCCTATTCTCCCAGTGCTTTCGGGTTACACCTTTCGGGCATAGTCCCTTAAGAGCCCGAGGAACAAACTCGCCATATCTTCGATTGGTGATTTCTTAGATTCCATGGCACCCACAGAAATCTCATCAGATTTGAGAGCTCTAGGACTAGGCCCTCTAAGAAATAATCTCATGGTTTTCTTTTTCTCCATCTGGATCTTTTATTGTGTTATTGTTTGTAAATGCATGAAATAGTGAAGTCTAAGTTAGCGTAGGTCTGCTAGAGGCTATAGTTTACAAACGGATGTTCGTGGGACTGAACCAACTACACCATAACATTGGGGTGGCCTGGTGAACGCTAGTGGAGCATTTTTTTCTCCCTAATCTCCCGTGCTTTTGCTACCCCATCCGGGCTTAGTCCCTTAAGAGCCTTGAGGCCCAAACATGCCATATCTTTGATGAGTGAATTCTCAGACTCAATGGCACATATAGACATCTCATCACATTCAAAACCTCCATGTGGAGGCCCTCTACAAGAAAATCTCATGGTTTTTTCTGTCTCCATCCGGTCCTCTCGATGTGCTTTATTGTTTGCAAATGCGAGAAATAGAGTAGTTTGAGTCAGTGTAGGGTCATGCCGAGATCTTTGTAGTTTGTAAACGAAAGCTCATGGGGACAAACCAACACATCGGGGTGGTCTGGTGAACACTAGTGGATCATTTTTTTTGGTTCCCTATGTTCCTTGTGATTTCGGGCTACCCCTTCTGGGTGTAGTCCCTTAAGACCCTTGAGGCCCAAACACGCGATATATTCAACAGGTGATTTCTCAGACTCCATGGCACCTAGAGGCATCTCATCAGATCCGAGAGCTCCAAGATTGGGCCCTCTAAGAAATAATTTCATGGTTTTCTCTATCTCCATCTGGTTCTCTCGTTGTCCTATTGTTTGCAAATGCGTGAAATAGTGCAGTCTGAGTCAGTGTAGGGTTGTTAGAGGCTGTAGTTTGCAAACAAAAGTTCGTGGGAATTAACCAAATATGCCAACATGTTAGGGTGGCCTAGTGAATGCACATGGAGCATTCTTTATTGTTCCCTACACTCCCTGTACTTTTGGGGTACCTCATCCGGGCATAGTCCCTTAAGAGCCCTGAGGACCAAACACGCCATATCTTCGACAGGTTATTTTTCAGACTCTGTGGCACCTAGAGACGTCTCTTCAAATCTAAAAACTCCACATTGGGACCCTTTAAAAATTTATCTCACTATTTTCACCATCTCCATCAGGTTCTCTTGTTGTGCGATTGTTTGCAAAAGTGAGAAATAGTGTAGTCTTAGTTAGTGTAGGGCTGTCAGATGTTGTAGTTTGTAAATGGAAGCTTATGGGAGAAAACCAAATGTGCCAACACATCGGGGTGGCCTAGAAAACACTATTGGAGCATTATTTTTTGTTCCCTATGGTCCCCATGCTTTCAGGCTACCCCGTCTGACCGTAGTCCCTTAAGAGCCCTGAGGCCCAAACATGCCATATCTTTGACGGGTGATTTCTTGGACTTCTTGGCACCTAGAGACATCTCGTCAGATATGAGTGCTCCACATCTGAGCCCTATAAGAAATCATCTCATGGTTTTCTCCGTCTCCATCTGGTTCTCTCATTGTGCTATTATTTGCAAATGCACAAAATAGTGCAGTCTTAGTCAGTGTAGGGCTGCTAGAGGATGTAGTTTGCAAATAGAAGTTTGTTGGGCCAAACCAACTATGCCAACATGTCTTGGTGGCCTGGTAAATGCACATGAAGCATTTTTTTGGTTCCCTACATTTCTGTGATTTCGGGCTACCTTGTCCAATAGGGTGTAGTCCCTTAAGAGCCCTAAGGCCCAAACACGCCATATCTTTGACAGGTGATTTCTCGGACTCCATGGCACCTAGAGACATCTCATCAGATCCGAGAGCTCCTCATTGGGGCTATCTATGAAATAATCTCATGGTTTTCTCCATCTCCATTCAGTTCTCTCATTGTGCTATTATTTGAAAATGTGAGAAATAGTGCAGTCTGAGTCAATGTAGGGCTGCCAGAGGCTGTAGTTTGCAAACGAAAGCTCATGGGATCAAACCAACTATGTAAACATGTCGGGGTGGCTAGGTGAATGCTATTGGAGCATTATTTTTGGTTCCCTACGCTCCCCATGCTTTTGGCTACCTCGTCTGGGCATAGTCGCTTAAGAGCCCTAAGGCCAAATCATGCGATATCTTCGACGAGTGATTTCTCGGACTCGCGGCATCATTGAGGTGTCACGTCGGATGAAAGAGCTCCACCTCTGGGACCTCGTGAAAGCCTCTCACATTTTTATCCATCTCCATTCATACCGTGTGTCAGTGTAAGGTTGTCTATTGCCAATCACTTGAATAATATAGGTGGTTCATACAATATAGGTGGTGAAGTGAGAATTGTAATAAGATATTTTTACAATATAGGTGATGAAATGAGAATTTTTGTTTGTTATTCCTTTCTAATATTTAATTTTTCTTATCTTCACTTGGCTATGAGAATAATAAATTGTCTATTGACAAGTGGAAACCACGTTAAGGTGGAAGCTTTTTTGGCACCACTAACCTACATAAACATGTTGGTAAGCAATTAAATAGAGTTTTAAATCATACATACTTTAAACAAAATCATTTAAGTAAATATTCAAATTAAATTCATGAAGAACATACCTTTGTAAATTCAATCCAATGAACCACAAGGATAGACTCTATTCTTGACAGAGCAAAGAATTACTTCATGATCTGATTCATGAACCTTTCATAGATTTTTGTTTGATGGCCGACCTCAATATTTGATCAAGTTAATATTTGTTGCAAGGACCAAATGTGAATAGTGAAGTATCTTCCTATGTACTTCACAGTCTTCAAACAACCAAATGTTTTATTTTTTGATAGGATATCGTCGAAGCCAAGTTCCAGTGACTACCACTGATCCAGTTGGATACTCAAGGTCTTCACCATCAATGACTGTGGAAGTCAAATTTTTTCCCTCTACACAATGAGATAAGAAGTAGTCTGTTCCCTCTTTATTAAATTTTGTCACAATAACTACAAAACTGTGCCCTATGTATCAAAAAGTATAACTATTCGATTAATTTATAAATACATTAAGAGTTAACCATTTAATAATTTATAAATCTAAAACATGGCATGTACATATATGTATGTACCTTGTTGCACTAAATCAGAGACTTAGTCAAAGTCAGCTAATGTTTTCATTTGATCTCAATACCCTAAAAGTTATGATGCTCGTGGAACTTGATATGTGTCGAGTGGAATTAGAGGTCTACAAGTCCATTCATCCACCCACTGCTATGACTCACATTCATTCCACACAAAATCAATGCATGATATACAAAAACATTTCATACACCTAGTATCAATAGTCTAAGCATTTGCATCGAACTAGGGAATGAGTGCATATCACTTGATCCCGCAACTATCATACAATCTTCAAAGTTTGACATATGTTTTTGCTCTATCAACCAAAATATCTACGAACCATTGATATCTCTTGAGATTCATGGCCCATATTCTTGACACACCAATCAATAATGTTTTTTGCATCTGTAAATTTAGCACCATCCTTGAACTTTATCTCTTCTCTTGCAAGTGCGCTTTTCACACATGCTCCTGCACCATCATGATATCATTTTCCATTCCCTACCTCGGTAAAACTCCAGATATGTTGTACATTTATTTCTTTTTATAACTGCTTAGCCAATAAAACATATTTACATTCTTAAACTTTGATGTGTAGTTATCGACCAAATGTAATGTTGATTGAAACTAATTTTCCTCTCATTCAAGTTCGATAAAACATCCTGGAAACACCCTTGTAAATATTCTATAGAATGTGTCCGATCATCACGATGTAGAAATGATACTCTCTTAATTTTTTTGATCTTGCTAAGTCCTTTCAAGAGAGTGCATGAATGTTATATGCACAAAAATATAAACTTGCACTGAGTTATAACATTGAGACTGAACCTCCATTTGTAGTTGCAATGTGTAATTCTCTGCAAAGTCAACTACTAAAACAATAGTACCAAGTGGGAATGTGTCATTGCTTAACTTGAATTGTTCATCCAACCATCGAGCTCTATGTGTGTGCCTTACATAGTCATAAAAATTTCCTCTCTAAATTTGACCATATATTATAATACAGGTAATTGTTTTGTAACAAGCTCACACTTCTTAGATTCTTTTCCATCTTTTAATTTATATTCCATTGATTTATATTTGGTGAAATAAACTAATTATTTTCCTATTGAATATGTACCATCCTCATGGATACAAATTTTTATCTTTGCAAGCCACCGCATACATTGCACATTCCATCCAAACATGCTTTGTTATAAAAAAATTGTATTGTTGGTTTTTCAAAAATATTGTCACAATAAATTCCCTTGAATATTTTTGTGGGACATTTATTCCACACTCCTACAACATGATGTCATTATGCAAGAAACTACGTATTTGACCAAAAACATCATAATGCATTGAAAATTCAACATGATGCCCGCAATAACAAGTGGTGCGTGAGTGATTGATTTTCACATAAAAGGGTTTTCTCATTTAAAAGAATCTTTGGATAATTTTAATTTTTAGATTTTCATTTTTAAAATTAGAGAACAATTATGTTTGAGTCATATCTAAGAAATGTTTTGCACATAATTCACGATTACGAGAACCTATTCTTCTTTTACTTTATCTCTTCTATTTAAGGTGACACCCTTGTGTTCTCATTCAAAAAATTTACAATTAATTCTTTTAGAATATCGAATGTATTCTTGTCTTTTTATGGAATTCTGCTAGAGAAATCCCAATAGTCGGTGTTATTGACTATCTCAAGAGGTTTACGTCTCTCCATTGCTTTCATTAGTTTTTTTTTTTTTAGCTTCAAAGCACTGCTTGTTTTTCTAATCAAGCACTTATTAACTATTTTATCACTTACTATACAATTAGTTAGTGCACGTTGTGTAGCATTACTATCTTTGGTGTATCTTTTGCCACCTACAGTTTGGTATGTTTTATGTATGTTTTCAATAATTCACACATTTTGATCAACAACATTAGATGTTTTTAACCCTAGGGTCTTCATTATAGGTCTCATCTTAATTAATTTCATCAATGAAACAAATAATTGACATATTTGTGTGTCATTTAAATTCTCAAAGTAATTATCCCAAATTCCACTAGCTTTTTTCTCGCATTTCTTTCGGACATTTTGTCGGTCATTGGTTTAATAATGTTTTCATCAATTTCAATTAAGTGAATTGGTTTTCTTCACGAAATGGAAGGAGGTGTTCTTAGAGGTGAAGATTTTTTTACAAGGTTACTTTCTTCATTCAGTGTTTTCATACAAATTTCGGGGTTAACATTTAGATTCTCAAGTAAGGGTTCAACAATTAGATTCATATCAATTTCTTCATCCATACCAACATTATCATTCAATTCAATATCATTATTCATTGCAAAATCATTATTCTCTACATTTTCATTGTGTATTTCATCCCAATTTTCTAATACATTAGCTACATTTGATATAGTAGATGTACCTTGCCCTACTCGAAGTTTTTGTATTCTCTTCAATTTCTTTATTCTCTTCTCTTCCAATTGCTCCAGTGTCTTATTCTTGAATTTCCTCTTGTCCTTAGCTCAACGTTTATCACCCATGATTAGAAAATTTCAACTAGAGGGGTTGGGAACAAAATGAAATACTAAAAAATTGTGCAAGAATGTAGAGAATATTATAGACAAAACATAATGTTTACAGAATTCTTGTGAAAGAGATGAAAGGGACGTTAGGGGGCCACAATATATAAAACAAATAAAAATACGTACGTATTTTTATATTTTATCTTTTCCCAATCTATGCCTCAAGGCTTGGGATCTAGTTTGGATCCCAAGCCTGAGGCATGGACCTACACAAACACAACAAACAATGAGTTTTTTACAAGAAAATGTAAAAATGACACTTCCTCTATGATAAATCAAAATAAAAAAATCGATCCATTTAAAAAAATTATACCATGACGTAGAGCAGAGTCTCTTCTTTCTAAAAATATAATTTTCCAATTTTTTTGACTAATATAAGGTTTCCATATTATTTATTTTCTAACTATGCCTTTTTATAGCTATTTTTTAAAGTGTAAATATGTCTATCTTTCATGGTGTATCTTTTTTTGGGTGATCTCAATTTTAAAAAAATTATACTAGCCCAAACTAGGCATAATTCTATACATGTTAAAAAAATTCTAATTTTTGATATTTTTGAGGTAGTTACGGGGCATGGTGAAGCTCGTTATTTTTCAAAACATAAAATTTTTGTACTAGAAAAGTCATAAATAAAAAAATAGAGCCCAAACTAGATGCTCCTAGCTATCTTTCTACCAAAGGGTTTTCAAAAATACTAAATGGTTCTCAAAAAATGGTGGGGGCACGAAAGTCACTCTATTATGTTTTATAACAAAAACATGAGCATATGTTGGTATTTAAGTTGTTTGACCCACTTAAACTTATCCGTTTTCAATAAAATTTAATAGCTTAGAAACTAGACTCAAAATTCTACAATTCATATTTCTAAAACATCTTCCAATTTTGAGTGTAACTATTTCGAAAAACTCGTACAAGTTGAAGTTTTGTTTAGAAAAATGCATCCATTTAAGACCCCCTTTTGGCCCCCAACTTGGTGCACACACCCACTAACCATGGCAATTTGGCCATTTGTTGTTCTTAGTTCTAAATTTGCGTATAAAATTTAATTTTTGTATGAGTCTAGCCTAAGGTTTTGGATATTTGCCACTTGATATTTGAAATGGATTGTTATGTTGGTTCTAATGTCATAATATGTTGGAATAGGGTCATGGGATTAATCATGGAGTGTGAGAACCTATGTACCTGCTTCATTAGATTGCGGTACACCCCAAGGACTTACATATAACTAACGGATTGTTAAACCATGAGTTATTACGTCACTTGGGTTAGAGGTGTTTAGACCTTATGTGCTTAGGACTATAGGGTGACCGACCTTTTTTGTGGAGCTAAAAAGAAAATTTGTATTTATATTATTGCTTGGGAGGTATATGGAGTTGTTTTTTGATGCTTGGGAGGTATATGTAGTTATTTGTGATGCTTCAGGAGGTATATGGAGTTGTTTTGTGATGCTTTGGAAGGTATATGAATTTTTTTCTGATGTTTTGGGAGGTATATGTAGTTGATTTATGATGCTTTGGGAGGTATATGGAGTTTTTTTGTGATGTTTTGGGAGGTATATGGAGTTGTTCTATAATGCTTTGGGAGGTATATGGAGTTTTTGTGATGTTTTGGGAGGTGTATGGAGTTGGTGTTATGATTTATGTGTACTCTTGTGAGTCTGGTTTATGTTTTGTGATGTTGTTTCCATCTTGACCCTATATAGCTACAGTTATGATTTTGAGTTACGTGAAACCTGTATGTGTACATATTGGGAATTCCATGTTGTTGTAGTAGTCTGCGTATGTTGCAAGTAACTTGTGTGAGGGACATGTGTGTGACAAGTGTTATCACCTAATCACAATACACTAATGTTTACAAAAGTGCATATGCTTGAGCTCATGGTGTGATGAATAACATGGGTACTATCTCCAAGTTGTGGGACTTGCTACTTGAGACAGGACTTATAGAGAAATCTAGTTCTTACTCCTAAACTACCTGCCACAATCTACTCTAATGCAAGCAAAAACTAACTATGCTAGTCTAAATTTCCAAGGGACTAAGGAGAGAGGATGCATGAAAATGAAATCCTACACTAAAGTGGTGATACACTAGAAAAGGAGGGGTGTGAGAGTAGTCTTCCAATGTGTGAAAAATAGAAGTAAAAATCATACTAGAAGGGGTGATAATTGTTCTCCACAATCTGGAAAATGCACTCACAAAATTATTTCATACATACACAATAATAATGAATCTTTGCAAGAGCATAAAAATAGACACAATATTCTTGAATTTGAAGGTTGGAAGGGCAAGAAGAGTGCAAAAGAACACAACAGGGAAGATGCATCCACAAACTTGTATTTTATTGCTTCATGATATGCACAATTCAATCTATTACAAGATAAGGGCCTAGATCACCATGCAAGGAGTCCACTACAAGGGCCTACAAAGCACATTGGATTCACAAATCAATTTTGATAGAGCTTTGCTACTACAAAACTACCTCCCTTTACAATGAGCCTAACACTCCAATTTATAGAAAAATGAGAAGAGAGAGAGAAGGGGAAAATGGAAATCCTGAAATCTATCCTTCGACCACTTGTAAGAGACATTAAATAGATTAAAATGATTGTATGTTACTTGCAAAAGGCTCCCATACTATCCCCAAAGTGCTGCGAGCGAGAGAAGGAATGATGATCATGCCTCTTAATTGCACTCCCAACTACCAAATAAAACACTGTCATGAACCCAACCACATTTTATAAAAACACCCCATTGATTTCTCATCAAACCTAGAATTTATTGATTTTTTTTTCATCGGGCTCGAAGTCACAATTTGACAGTATAAATTTTGTGTGATTTCGTTGAGAAATGCCAAATTTATGACCTTTAAGGTGCGAGCAATTATTTTGGGTCCGACGGTGTTCTCTGTCATTTGACGGGAATGAGCATTAAATGACTTGAACTGAATATGTTTCTTTTATTTTTGATCCGGAAGGTGTTTTCTATCATGCTCATTCTAGAAAGTCCAATTTTATGAAAATCGGAGCTCGGAGTCAAAAGTTATGGTCGTATGAATTTCAGGAGGTCAAACTTTGAATTTTCTCTTTCCTGTGGCTATTTCGGCAAAATCAGGTTTGTGTGTGCCGGATGTCCCAAACACATTCTTCCACATCAGATGATTTGGGCCTCCCTATCCCTACACATCTTCCATTGATCAGGCCGTTAGGGCTGCTTGACTCTGCATCTACCGCATCCACTTAGCTTGGCTCCTTGTAAGCGCGGCGATTTGGCCTTTGTGCATCTCGCCCATACTTTTGTCCCACTGCTCCGGATGAAAATATCGTGCCACCTGCAATAGACTAACTTGGAGAAAATTGTTCGATTCACGTCCCACCCGTACTTTTGTCTCGGCTGTCCCATACCGCGCGGAACAAAAACTTTTGCTTTTCCTGATTTTCACTGCATGTGGCCATTTTGGCTTTGCATGTCCCGCGCGTCCCTACATCACATCTGTCGCGTGGACCACCTGGGACAAAAATATCTGATTTATCTGATTCTTTTGTATTTCAGCCACAAACTTGGTATGAATAACCTTGGTAAGATCCACCTTTGGTATGACTCGACCTCTAAACTCTGCAATGCTTTAAAACAAGCCTACGACTTCGCTTTTGGATTTTTTCAAATTTTTCCTAACTTCTTGGATTTTTTCCTTGGATGGGGAAGTTAGAGTGAATCGAGCTCCCAAAAACATTATTTTGGGCCTTAAATCAATTCTACATGCCCATGATGAATAATCTAATGCATGTTATCAAAATTACCTTGAGGGGTGAATTTTGGATAACAACAAGTACTATATCGAGTGGGTTGTGTATTTTCTTTCCATGGTTTGATTGAATTATTTTTTTGTGATATAGTCATGAGGGTACATATCATGATGTCTTTTGAACCATTAGTGTTGTGTTTGGCCCTGATGTGGTATTGTGATGTCAGTTTTTGGGCACCCACAAACATAAGACAACTAAAATATTAAACAATGAAATACTAAGAGTTGAGATTAATAAATACTTTAAAGGAAAAGACTAAGTAATAAAGTAATAAAAGAGAACTGAAAATATTCATGGAACATTAAAATTTAAGATATTACCGAAATTATTTTGCTTCCTTGTGGTCGCATTATATTGATAACTTGTTTTGTCAAACGACATCTGTCGTTATTGAATTTCTTGCCTACATACCCTTCGATATTTTGTGTTGTTTTGCATTGAGGACAATACTTTTATAATGGGAGGGAGATGTAGTGCCTAAAAACAAAAAAAAAATTAAATAAAGAAATGTAATTATTGTTTGTCATTAAGGAAGTGGGTGGAGTTGGTAGGGAGCTGATGGGGGAGGTGTTAGTTAGAAAAAGACAGAGTTAGTGGGATGTGTGTATTTGGTAGTGAATGGAGTAGGTGACCCCCATGTGAATGTACATGGGTAGCATAATGGCCCTCAGACCTATCTTTTCCCATTGCATAATAATAATTGCAATTTATTTGAGATCTGGAGACTTTACCCACGTTGAAACCCAAATTGAGTTACAACTTTAGCATTCTTTTGATAATTACAGCTAGGGAAGGATGTTTCAGTGTATAGAAGACATGGGCTTGCTCATGAGAGAATCAAATTATTTCACCATTGCAATAAACAGGTCTCCAACCTTTTCAGTTTACATCTTCCTATGCACTTCCATCTTGTGTCAAAATGTGAGCTATTGAAGGAGGGTAAGGACGTCCAAGTAAAGCATAAAAGATAGGAATTTTTTCAGATGTTGTAGTTATAAGTGATCTAATAGACATGGATTGAAAACATGGGAGCATACACATGGAAGGCGAATTGTTTGATAGAATTTTTAAAGAAAAATGTGGTTTTGTAGACAAAATTGATTGCAAGATATGCACTAAATGGTTTGTTGAAAAGGATTTAGAAACATTTAGCAAATTATTTTGGCTGGTGTAAATCCAAATTACATGTCATTTTCCCCCTTTCCCTTCCTATGCCAAGGTAATAGCTTTGGAAACTAGGGTTGGGAAGCTCGAGAAAAGGTTATTTTGTCAAATGTTTATTTTCAAGTGTGTTTGTAGATGTGTATGCCAATGTGAAAGCCTGCATAATGATTTGGAATGAATTTATTGTGAGAAAGGTTTTGAGAAAAATATGGTCTCATGGATGCCTTTAGGATTTGATTATTTCAGAGAAAGTTAATAATAAAATACAATATGTATAATTGCATTCATATGTGTGAATGATCTTCCTTGGCCATCAAAAATTTATTTTGAGGAAACTCTAAACTTTATCATCTTCAAGGAAATCAAACATGTGATGTCTACGTGGAGTTTTTTTTTGTTTGAGGGTGTTTGAGGATAGATGGAATGGTTTGAGTTATGCACAACCCTAGTTTTGTTTAAAAGGCATTAGAGTCTTAGAAAATGAAATGAAAAGTGTAAAGCTTGGCTCCAAAACTGCACAAGCTTCTTTTCCTACTACCACTTTTTCTAAGCTATGAGTTTGAGTTGGGCATTGGATGACCTTGGCATTGTATGATATCATTTTACTTTTACCCCAAATGTGGAAGCATGCACTTAGTGTGCAAACTATTTGATATAATGCTTGAAAGAAACATAGCCCTATGGCTTACAAAGGAATACCAACATGCCAAATATCTTGAGGAAACCATAAAATTACTCATCAACGTGTCAGTCCAACATGTGGTGGATTTTTGGTGCATGCAAACCGCTTGATGAAATGCCTTGTGGAGATGCGGAATCGAGCTCCACAACTTTGTCTCGACTCATTTTCTGCTCGGCATGTTCTCCTTACCTTTATATTTTATAATTCTCTTATAATTTGGTTATCCATTTGCAATAAAATTAAAATATTAAACTATTAGATACTCAAACAATTGGATATTTTAACCAGATGGCTAATGCAATCAATAAAACAACACCTCATGATTTTGATATTGACATATAATTTTTCATCAACTATGTCTCGACCACAACATCATTCATCGTTAAACCTAGGATATCAAAACTTGGTGTTCGTGTTCATTGGTTTGGGCGATAGATACTTGAGTTAACTAAAACAACCATTTTATCTACATTACAAAGTTATAAAAACGTTATTTCTAGAGACTTGCAAAACAACACTTGAGCCTTGTAAAAGAGATGTCAAGCATTGTATATGTTCTTTGTTATGCAAGAGTTGCATAAAACATTAGCACAACCTCGTTTTACCATGTGTGTTATCTCTACGTCACTCCTCTAGGAGCCTTGTTACCTCATTTTACACTTTTAGGAAGTTAAAATTGAAAATTTGAGTTTCGTATTGGCTTTTGTTTGGACGTTGAACAATGAAATGATTATCCGCCTTCACAAAAATCAAGTATTTTTACTAGAAAATTTCCTAGAACCTTTGGTTTGGGAAAATCCCATCCCTTGGTTAGTTTGAAAAAGGGGTTTCATAGGCCTCTGGTCACTATTTGACTAGGTCAAACTTGACCGATTATGACCGAGTGGCTCGAAAAACCAATCAACAATTCTACACCATTCACTTATTCTCGACTCGCGTATTCTCGCATATTCTTGGAATATAGGTGGACACGTAGGAATTATCCGTCATGAATTTTCTTATCGAAAGACATTTTTGAACGCACTTTCTTAGCCTTTGAGGAAAAACTCAGGGTTTCTACAACTAGCAAGAAAATGTAAAAGGAAGTTGTAGGACCCTAGTCAAGTTAGAACACCATTGTAAAAACTTATTAACACTTATAAATAACTATTTGAAACTCTATCTTTTGACTTGTTGTGTGAAATTTGAATTTTTGCAAATAGTGTTTCTCTCTCTTCCCATTCTCTTTCTCTCTCTTCTCTCGTTAAGGAATGAAATGAATATATTCCTAACCCTCTCTTTGTGTGTCTGTATTATTACTACAATGTAAATGTAAAACCAATAATGTCAATGATGCTTGATTTAAATGGGTGTCATGTCATCTATTTATCGATGATTTCATGATCACATGGTTTTGCAGGATGAAAGTAAGTACGATGGTGAAATGGTGTGGTTGTAATTTGCTCTGTATTATTGTAATTTATATTTGAAGCAATGTAATTGTAGATGCTGAACCAACTTTTTGTAATGTATATGGAAATACTTATTATTGTAGTTTGGTAGTATATATGAGATGCTAGTTTTAGGGGTGATTTGGGAAATGTGCATTTAACTATAAGTGTTCTTTTGACTCAGATTTACATATGGTAAAAAGGGGGTTGGACATATATGTTAAGTGAAATTGTAGAGGATAGTTAACATTTTGTGAAGTATTGAAAGGTTTATTAGTGAAGTTTTGTAACATTTTTAAGATGCTAGTGTTTAAGGGAAATGTTCATCTAAACATGGGTGTTATTTTGATCTACCAAGTTTTTTTATTAAAAACTTGGACATGTGTTAATTTAAATTTAATATAATAGCATATAGTGTAATTCCAGTGTGAAATTGATGATTAATAATTCTTGTGTTGTGTTTTTACCTTAAAAATATAATGAAGAGATATAAATGAAAAATCCTCCCAATATAAACTTTGTGTATAACTAACCTTCTTGTGTGATTATTTGTAACATAGAAAACTAAAACCTCAAAATGAACTTATAATCTTTACAATCGATGACACCTTATAGTTAAATAGATAAGAGCCCAAATTGAGATTTCCATCATATCCTGCATGCTTACCAACATTTCTAGTAAACCTAAAAATTAGAAAATACATGGTTAAATTTTTTCTGTGTATGTCGTCCCATCATAGGATTGATAGCTTGGTGTGTATTAAGGAGAATTTGTTCTCCTGGGGTAGGTCACCAAAGGAAATCAACACTAAACATAGTGTAAAACTCTCTTAGTCAGGCACACGTGTAGAATGAAGTGGGTTATGTGGAAAAGATCATCAACCACCCTTGAAAGCCACCCTTTATATTTGGGATTATAAATGAACTCAATACCCAATCTCAATTATCATCTGGGTTATATGATGCAATACTAAGGGTTAATTGTGAAACTTAACAATATTTTTTTTATAACTAGTTCAGGAAAATGTAACCCTGAGATAAAATGCTTGGGAAAGGTGATAATTTAGATCATTATTATAACACGTTTAAACCTTATTGTGGTGAGAATAAAAGGATCCACATTGTGTAACCTCTAATGTGAGCCTTAACCCTTTAAACAACATACTACTCCATATTTCTCTCCCATTAGTCCTATTAGGTAATGGATGTCTGATGTGAAACTATGTGATCATGTTCTTAGAGACAAATCCCTTAAGATAGAGACTAGTAGTCTCATGAGGATACAAATGTCATGTTAACAAATAGGTTACAAAATTCATTACAAAAGGAATATGAACCTAGTTTAGGAAAACCTCTTAAGTCAGATGTAAAATGATACTGAAAACCTAATCTAGAAACAAGAAAATAAGGAAGTATGTTTCCATGTTTAGAGCCTTTGAATCCTTAACTAATTGTTGGAACATAACTATAGTAAACTTATAAATGATGTTTGGCCTTGGGAAGTGAAATTGTGGGATGTTATTCCATAGGTAAAGTAAAACATGATTTTCCTTGTAATGTGATTAAATTCTCTTGTTGTGAATGAAGAACCTATTGTATATAATATTTATTGTGTATTAGATCAATTACCAATTTATAAATGAATGAAAGAAACTTGACCCTAAATCCTTGAGAAAAATATGTAAACATTCCCTCCTTTAGGATCAAATTATAGATTTACGAAATAAGAACAAGATGGTTTCCCTTAGGAGTGACTCCTAGGGATAATACCTAGTAGCCTTGTGTGTATGTAAATAGCCCTGTGTGTAAATAAGAATCTTGTTAACAAACAAATGAATTAGACAAGTAATTGAAATAATATATATGATCCTTATTTAATGAGATACACCGTAAGTTAAATGTTTAACTCTATAAAGTAAATCCTTATAAAAAGGAAAAGAAATGTATGCTTGACACATTATGATGATTTCTAGAACTTAAGTTAAATATTTAAAAGATGATTGTAATAAATGTGAAATCCCAAAATATCATACCATGGTAAGACCATGTCTATAATTTTATACTATAGCTGAAATGTTATGTCGTGCCTTATCATTTGAAATAAAGAGGCCTTCATGTGCATCACGTGTTTTCATGTTATCTATGTGGGTTAATGTTTGTGTAAGCGCATCATGTGTTGTGTGTTGTCCTAAGTTGTCTCCTGTAATGTTGTGTGTACTACAAAGTAAGCGAAAAAAAAATTATTCTTGTATTTTTATCATTTTATTTGTGTGTGTTAAATGTGGGTGTTACATTTGATATTAGAGTGGAGGTTCATGCTCTCGAACCTCTGGGAAGTATTAGAGTTGTGATTAAGTTTGCATAGTGAAGGTGGAGATTGGAAGAGTAATGTGATATATGTTGTTATGTGACCAACGTTACAACTGTCATATTATGAATGCACATGTTGTGCATGTCACTTAGTGCATATTTGTTACCATGTTGATGTGCTTATGATGAGAGCATTCACTCTCTTTTTCACGAATTCAATGAGGAGCTCACGTGTGATGTGTCACCTTGGTGTGTGTTAAAATAATGTTATTTTGGGTTGTGGAGTGTTGTATTATCTTGTTATTTTGTGGTATCTAGGTGTGTTGATGTGTTGCATGACATAATCATTGTATAGTGAATTCGATTGCATCGTGATATTACCACCTTTGTGTAGTGATGAATTGTGTGTGTCACCATGTTATATAGAAATAAATTTTTGTTGTAATCTTACTCATTATGTTCATCATACATACAATTCATTTAATATGTAATGGTTCATGTATCTATTGTGGGGCATATGGTGAATGTATGATCCCTATTATAAATTTATTGCACTTTGGATGTAGTATGTGGTGATGTGATGTATCGTAACCCATGAAAGTAATGATTTTTTTATACCTTGTATGTAACCATATCTATCGGTCTCCTTTTGGGAAAAAGTCACTGAATCTAAGCATTTATTCAAGAGATTTTTTATTTACAAGTTCGTTAACTTCTTCCTGTGCCTTCCAGATCTACTTAAGTGGATTTATGAACAATGGAACCCTCTCTTAGAAGGTACAATCAATATTTAGCTCTCAAAGATGTGGTTTTTCATTGTTGTGTCGAAAGTCTCTCTAATAAGGAGGTATCTACAAAAAAATATATATGGTAATTTTAGTCTCATGTCTTATTTCATAAACCCTGGTTCCCTCTTTTCAATCCCTTAATAGAAACTTTTAATGCTAGACCCGTCTAGATAGATTTCATTATTTTCCTCTGCAATTCTATAGGGAAGATAGGTTTAGAGCTATTATTAATGCTCTAGGAAAATTCCTTATTATAGATCCCAAAATTGAATTATTTGACCACACTACATATTCCCATATATTGGTGGATATGGACATGACTATTGAATTTCTAGCTACAATGGAGCTTAAAGTAAAGGATAAAATATGGACACAAAATATTGATTATGAAGGATTTCCTTTTAGATGCAGAACCTATTTTTCTCGTGGTCATTTGGCGTTTGATTATCAAATTGTTAAAATAGATTAGGGGTCTAGTTTCTTAATGGAAGGAATTTAATATGGATCATTTATTTATCAAAGGACACTTGGATAATGACATCGACAATGTTTCTATTAGGAAAAAGATACTTCCAAGATTTATGAAGAGAAAAAATGTGAGGAGAACCTAGTTTCCTAAAACCTAGCTTAAGCATACAAAAATATTGAAGAGTAGGAGGATGTTGCTATTCTTGAGCCTCCTAATTTTTCAAAGATTCATAGCACAAAAAACAAAGAGATTACTGAATTTATTCTACTAGTTCATCCATATGAGAATGTGGATCCAAATAAGGGTGAAGGATGGATGTAGATGAACAAAAAAAAGAGAATTAAAACCTTTAATGACCCTCTAAAGATGAACCTTAGGTCTCAAAGGGTGGAGAACCATGGAAGAAAGAATTTTTTTAGTGTGCGTTAAAATAGCTATGACCTTCTGCCTTACGATCCTTCCTTTTCCTTTGTGTCTTTTTCTCTCGCCTCTGATCTTGGGTTGTCTGTTAGTTTCTTTTATGGTCTTGTTGGCCACTCCAATTTGTTTCACTTTTGATCCTTGATGCTTATCTTTCGGTTTATAAATGGTTTTTTGATCCCTTCAAAATCAATATGTATATAATCTAAAAAAGTAATTTAAATCTATACAATGATTTTTAAAAAAATTTCAAATATTTTAAAATTGAAATATGAAAAACATGTAGACAAATACAATTTTGGTTAAAAGAAACCATTAATAAATTCATTAGAAGACAACTATTGGATAGGAATGATAAATATTTTATTCGAAGAGTATCCTAACGTATCACATATTGCCATGAGTTTCTCTAGTTTTTAGGTTACATAGGATACATATCCCACGATGAACATTCATTAACCCATTTGAAAATTTTATAAAAAAATAGTGCAACATGTTTTTCGTTTGGATGTTACATGAAAAAATAAAAAAAAAAAAAGGTTTTAAAATATCGTATATTTACGTGTTAATAAAAATGCTCTGTTAGTATTTCTATATATTTTAAGGATATCACTATCGGTGTTCACGATTCATTATATTTTATAAATGATCTCTCATTCACATAATGTAGTTATTTTGACTCTGTTGGATTGTGATGACATTTCCAAAGAATTAATTGAGTAAATTTGTGTCTAAACTACTCCATCAAGTAATTTTTCTATCCCGATATCTTATTAATTGGTGAAGGGATTAATAGTTCATGTCATTGATTTGAGAAATTTTATATGAATGGTTATTTTATTAGAAGGATTGCACTTGAAAGCATGTTTTTCTCTTGGAAGAAAATAATTTGGTCTGAGTTTGATATCAAAGTAAACTCCATCCAAAATATGATCAAAGGGTTTTTTCTATTCAACATTTCTAGAAACACAAATGTTTTTGTGGTGCTCAGTATGTCTCCCGCTTGGTATCTTCATAGTTTGTTGAAGTGGTTATCATTCTTGTTGTGAAAATAAAAGAAATTTGCATTTAGTAAATGGTTATATTTCCTTCTCTTCTTAAAGCTTAAATGCATTATAGTTGGAAATAAAATCTTGTAGTCAAACTTCATACCTTGTAGCAATGGAAAGGTTACTCATTTGGTGCATTTAATCAAAGAAAGTAGAATTTTACACTTATAGTTTTTGTTATAAAATATCAGTGAGTTTGGAACTCAGATTGGGCATATATACATATATATATTAATCAATATATATGTCTCTTTTAACAAACTATCTTTTTACATAGTGACCGAATCAAATTACCACCCGACATCGAAAACATAGATGGAATTGACCCCTATAGAATTACAAATTTTTAACAAAATCATCCTCTTCGTTAGTTGTATGATTCTATCGATAAAATAAGAAAACAGAGATTTATAACTATCTTTTAACCTGTAAAATCACAAACAAAGATGTATATATTGAAGAATATATAAATTTGTGTATGCTTTGAAAAAATTGAGTCAGATTTTGTAGCTGCCGATGCCAGGTAGCCCTATGGGCATTGGTAGCACAAAGTCACGAACTATGGCTGATTAAGCAACTAGTACTAGTCACTGTGCATTGATCTTATTTTTAAAAAACATGTTTTGATCAAACCAGTAGCTTAAATGTCTATTTTTGAAACCTGAGGGTAGATCCAACCACATAATAGATATATATACATGTATATACATATATACAAGCATGTATATATGTATATGAGTGTATAACCTCATAGATCTAATGAAATGGGGTTTTCCCAAATAATGAACTCAAAGAATATAAATAACCAAATAACAAAACTAGATTCATGGTGGAATCTTTGTAATGAACAAGTAAGGAGATTTGTTATGGAAAACTCATGAATAAACCAAACTAAATAAATAGAAGAATGGAGGAAGATTTCCCCATTTGTAAACTAGATCCGAAGAAATCTCTCCATGGTTTAACTTCTTGCTTCCATGGCTTCCGCTCCTCCAACATGTAAATTAAAATGGAACAAATGAATGGGTTTAGGGTAAAATAAGGAATGGTAAGACCCCATAAGGATGTTTAGGGTTAATTTAAAAATAACTAGATCTAAGGGTGCATATCCATTTAATCTAAGGGTTGAAGATTAACCCTAAGCATTTCAAGTTGTGGTATTTTATGGGGTTGGTTGTTTTTAATTAAGGTATGGGTATCTAATGGATGGGGCCACTTAATGAATAGGATAAGTTGAGACCTATAGCCTTAGACTATTAAGGATAAATTAAATGATTGTGAAGGGGTAACTTAGCTAATGAATTATAAAGGTTAATTAATTGGAATTTAAAATGTTTATTTAGATAACCTCATGAGGGGCATTATTGATAATTGTTGTGAGAAGTAAGAATTAAACTTAGGAAATATTGACCTAGTTGATATTTTAAATAAAGTGAGTTAATGGAAACCCTAGAAAGGGATTTATCCCGAAGTGGCCTTAGTGTAAATTAATAATGTTAATTATTAATTTAATATTTAAAAACTTTACAAATGTGTGAAATTTATTAAACAAGAAATAATTAAACCTAGTTGATAGTATCTTGTTGCAACCCTTTTAAACAAAAAAAAAATTATTCTATATTTTTCCTAATTAAGTATTGAGTCTATCTTGGGTTTTGTGCATCAAAAATGTGGGTGTTACAGTTTTCTAGACTAAATTTTAGCATCTTATTTGTTTCTTGCATTCTATATTTTTGTGGTGAACCATATTACATTTAGAGGAAAAAATAGTTTAGTTGTACCTATGGGATAAAAAACATGAGAGCTTTAGTAAATGGGATGAGATGTGTAGGCCTCATATTTCTGAAACCATATAATTGTAATAGAACCTCACCATCATATTTTGGGGATTTTTTTATGTTATATTAATGTTTATATTATATTTGGAGAGGATTTTAACTACTTGGAAAAGGACAAATTGTTTCTTTATGTGATGTAAGAGGTATTTAAGAAGTAAAACACAACATTGATGGTTACAATTTTTTATGACTGCCACGTGGTGTTAAAGTTTAGTAAGGACCCTTTTACTTTATCTAAAATACACATAGAAACTCCAAAAAGCATAAAAATCTCATGGCCATGCTCATGTCTTAGGGATCTTGTCGTAGCACCATGTTTATCATTATGCATCTCCTAAATTTTTCTGCAATGTGTTTCTCTTATGGGAACCATTGTAATTGACCAAATCTATGCCTTGTTTCCATTCAAAACCCTTATTGTTGCTCCTTCAATAAATACACTTATTGTTACTTGGGTGGTTTTCAATGTTATTTCCATTGTTGTTATGTTGTCTCTTGTCTTGAATTCTAGATAATGATAACTGGGACCTTCTCATAGATCATTTTACTTACATGGCATTGACTTCTAGATTCTTTGGGTGGTTTATGATAGTAATTTTTCTAAAATTATTTTTAGTTTTAGTTACGAATTTTGATTTGTGGCAATAATAGAGTCATATAGTAGTTGTATCATGAAAATTTCATATTTCTATAAACATGAAGTTGTTTACTATTAAACATAAAAGTATATTTTTCACTAAGGGGCATGTGCTTTGTTAGATTGATATTTAGATTACATATAACCAAATACTATACAATTATTGATCAATCTTTTCACTTTGGATATTGTAAAATGTTTAATTGATTATTTCCATGGCATGAATCTAAATATGATTTATACAACATTGATTTTATACATTTTTACTATAAAATGGTATATGTTTGATTCTATTTAGCATTGTGTGTGTTTTAAGAATTGGGTTTTATAAATTTATATTTATTTTTTTATTAGATAGGGTAAAAATAGGGATAGGATCCCAAAGGCCAAACAAAAGAGAGTACATTGTGATAGACACAACTAAGAAGAAAACGAGAAACCCTAATATCTGGTTAGAAGAAAAAAACCAAAACGATGTAAAGCCAAGCTCGGGAGGAAGTCAAGAATATTTGACTCAAGAAAACACCAAAGGCTCACCACAGATGCCCCCTTAGAGTGACTACAAGTTGCATACTTTTTTTTGGTGGACCTCCATCCACCCCACCTCGTCGATCATGGGAGGAGAGGAATTCGTAGAATGATTTGTATCAAACACGAGGCATACCTCAATCCCCCCTTTAGCAAGGTCAACTAACCCACATCCCAATAGAGGAAAGAGGTTCTTAGACACCGAAATAACCCCCACTCGAGATGCATCAACGACGGCTATCCCTATATCCATGTAACATTTCGAATTAAAATCTCTCGCCCAAGTGAGTTATCCACCCTGTTGAATCCATCGACACCAACCTTCAAAGATTGACCTTCCCCTAGCAGCCTTTGTTCAAGAATCTTCCCTAAAATATTCTCTACGCTCTGATTAGCACAAGAAAACATGACAATACCGGATGAGGCTATCACACCAGAATAATTTGACTTGGGTGAGGTAATTCCACTAGCGACCATATGATCCTCTATAGGATACACGACCATGAACTCACCCATTTCTTATTCCTCTTAATTTGAATCCTCCTGCACATCCTCCTCTCTAGACGGGTCTTCTAGCACATCATCCCACTAAATATATTTGAATTTCACCGGTGGCTCAACATGTCCACAACAATCCTTCAACTCATATCTGACCATTCTACACTTGCTTTCAACCTCTATAATGTTTTCCCATTTTCCAGTAGAGGAATGTAAGAAGATTCACATGGGATCTTTGAAATCCACAAGTACATTAATACATAGCCTTGCAAAAACTACTATGTATCTCGATTTGGTAATGGGATCCACAAGAGTAAGCATACCCATCGATCTGGAAATCCCTAGGAAGACCTCGGGTTCCAAAAATTCCAAAGGGAGTATTTGAAGCCAAATCCAGATAGAGAGTTTATGGAACCCAAATTCATGGGGCATACGAGGCTTTCATTGGTGGAAAGTGAAAGTAGCACTACAAAAAAACCATGGACATTATTTGAAGACTCTTTACATTTCCATCTCACAAAAAAATGAAACCTTATTCATTCAAGGAATGAACTTCTACCTTGCAGCCCCATTTTCTCCCAATCCATTATTTTACCGCATCAACATTTGGTCACATCCCTACGAATCTGCCCATAATAGAAAAATGAAATCTTTTTTTGGCTCTATAGATGATGTAGTTTGGAATATCAATCATTGGCTACTCATTATTCCACAAAGGCGAGAGCTTCACAGGCTCTTGGTTCACCTCTTCAAAAACCTTAACCACCCAAGAGCTATTACCTTGTCCTACGAAACACCTATCCATTTGCTGCTCCATTATTCTCATAATGCCTTGCCAAACAGTTTTTAAGTTGTTAAATTTAAAAATTGTTCGGCGTTGTTAAATTTATATTTGTAATGATAATGGAAATCCATGCATTTCAGTTTCATAAAACAATACTTTTAATACCTTTTTGGAAGCAATATTATATATTGATGAAATATTAGTGGTGTTTTTATGGTGAAAAAAACATATTTACAGATTCTGTTATCCAAAATTCACCCTCAAGGTAATTTTGATAACATGCATCAAATTCTTTAGTCCCAAGCAATTATATTGATTCAAGGCAAAAATCATATTTCGGGGTCCCTCGGCTTCTTTCTAACTCTCTGTCAAGAAGAAAACCCAGAAGTTTTAAAAATGTGAAAAAAATTGCAAAAGCTAGGCTTGGTGCCAAAATACGAGAAAATCAACTAAGTCTTGTCCTAGTCGGTCCTTGGAGTTGGGACGCCGGACCATGAATCGGCCGAAAATCCGCCAGGCGGTCTGCGCAGCATTTGGGAAAGTTGGGACGTCGGGACGCGAAAAGGTGAACCGGCCGAAAAGTAGAAAAAATTGACTAAGTGTTGTTTTCACGCAGTTTGGGATAGCCGGGCCAAAGGTACGTGCGGGACATGAACTGGCCGAAAAGCCGAAGGACGGTTGGGACATCCGGGCCAAAGGTATGCGCGGGATGCGAGGGACGTGAAAATCCGAACCACCGAGAGAAAAAATTGTCAAGTTTGGGACATCTGGGACAAAAGTACGCGGGGACGCAAACCAGCCGATTCAGCCAAAACATGAGACTTTCGTCCAAGGTAGTTTGGGACATCCGGGCCAAAGGTATGCGCGGGATGGCGAAAAGTGGCGAAGGCGAAAAAAAGAAAAGTCAACGTTTAACCCGTGAAACTTCAAACGGCCATAACTTTTGACTCAGAGCTCCAATTTTCACAAAATTGGACTTTCAGAATGAGCACAATGTCCTCTATGCTAAATTTGGCTCCAATCGGTTAATTAATGCTCATTCTCTGTCAAATGTGAAAATTCTGCAAGACCCAAAATAGCTACCAAAGACTCGAGAAGGACATAACTTTTGTATTTCTCAACGAAATCGCACAAAATTGGTACCATTGGAATTGTGGCTCGAGCCGACACACAAAAATCAATAAATTCCAGATTTTGTGAGAGATTGATGGAGATTTTTATAAAACGTGGCCGAGTTCATAACAGTGTTTCATTTGTTGGTTGGGAGTGCAATTAAGAGGCATGGTCATCATTCTTTCTCTGTTGCAGCACCTGGGACAGTATGGGGATCCTTTTGCAAGTAATATATAATCATTTTACTCCATTTAAGGCCTCTTACAAGTGGTTGAAGGATAGATTTCGGGATTTCCATTTTCCCTTCTCTTTTCCTTCTCATTTTTCTATAAATTGGAGTATTGGGCTCATTGTAAAAAGGAGGTAGTTCCTTGTAGAAAATCTCTATCAAAATTGCTTTGTGAAGCCAATGTGCTGCAGGCCCTTGTAGTGGACTCCTTGCATGGTGATCTAGGCCCTTATCTTGTAATAGATTGAACTGTGCATATCATGAAGTAATAAAATATCAGTTTGTGGATGTATCTTCCCCTGTTGTGTTTTCTTGCATTCTTCTTGCCCCTTTAATCTTTCTACAAGAATATTGTGTCTATTATTATGTTCTTGCAGGGATTCATTATCATTGTGTATGCTTGGAATATTGTTGTGAATGCATTTTGCTAGATTATGGAGAACTGTCATCACCTCTTTTAGTGTGCACTTTGCCTCTGTATTTCACACATTTGGAGACTACTCTCACACCCTCCTTTTCTGGTGTATCACCGCTTTAGTGTAGGATTTCATTTTATGCATTCTCTCTCCCTGGTCCCTTGGAAATTTAGATTAGAATAGTTAGTTTCCCCTGCATTAGAGTAGATTGTGGCAGGTAGTTTAGGAGTAAGGACCAGCTTTCTCTGGAGGTCTATCTCAAGTAGCAAGTCCCACAACTTGGAGATAGTACCCATGTTATCCAATCACACCATGAGTTCAAGTATATGCACTTGTATAAACACAAGGGTGCTGTGATTCGGTGATAACACGTTCTAAATTAAAACATTTGTGATTAATAATCAATTTCAAAGCCTTCATTTGTATGTTTATTAAAATGGAGGAATTCCTTGTTGAGGGAATTATTCCAATAAAGTTCCAATCCTTTGTGGAAAGAATTTTCTTTTATCTTTTTATATAAATTTTCCGGCATGCAAAATCGATGGAATTTTTACCTTTTAAATTTCCTTGTTCTTTAACATAAATTTTCTATCAAATATCTTATATATTTTTAAAATATCTAAGGTAATTTAACTTTTGTTTGAATTTTATGAAATTAAATCTATAAAAATTTCTTGTCAATCATTTAAGGATACTCATTTCTCATTTTTCTAAGATTACAAATACTTTTGTGCATTTAGTACGGCATGGGAAGACATACTTTCAAGAGAATATTAAAAACCGCACTTAATGACCAGCTCTTATTTTATGTTGTGTTCACTATCTTCCAAGACAAAATATGGGGTGTTTGATCCAGGAGCAACCACTAATGGTTTTTTCCACAAAATATCCATTAGGTATTTTATGACATATTATCCCTTCATTGATTCACCTATTCCAATTGACAATAGAACTGTTACTGCAATCTTACAATATGTTAGTTCAACAAATTATTTTTTTCCTCCAACTACATTATTATGTTGTGAATCCTATCTCTAAAAACACCACCTTTTCCAACAAATTTAGCAATGCTATCAAGATCTTGAATTCAGTAGAATTCCTAGAAAAATTCCCCTAGATAGTAGATTGGATTTTTTTATCACCTTGGGGCTTACACCAGTATAAATTTTATAGTCTAATATTTGTTGTTTCATAAATATTTGGGATTTTGAAATTTTGATTTGGATAATTTTGACAGGTTAGGTTGCTTATTATTTCACCTAAATGTTTTGTGTACAAGTTAAAAAAATCATTGATTCGCCTAGCATTTACAGTAATAGCATGATTTTTATATTGAAATTTCCTTTACTAGATGCATAAAAGAGAAAAATTTTACCAGTTCGTAGCGTAATACTACCACTCAATAGTTGATACCCTTTGACATCATTTCCTTTTAATTTTTGGCGGTCACCAAGATTTCAAAATTCATTTATAGAAATTTGCCAAGTAATATCTATGATTATTTGTTGGGGGTGTTAAAATTTATCCTAGATTTCACTATATTGTTGCTCAACTTTCTTGAAAGGAATTCATTTTTCTACATCAATTGAAAACATTATCTCCAAAGCATTCCCACTACTTCCCTTCTCAAAACACATTATAAAAAGATCCAGGTTTTCTCAACAAATTTTCAATCGTCCCATGCCCTTCAATTATATGGGAACCCCTCTCAAGAATAGGTTGAATTCTAAATGAATGAGAAACTCTCTCCTATTATACAATTTGAAAAATTAGTTGGTACTTTAAGACACCAATGTGTTCTTAGTGGACACCTATCCAATTCATCTACATGGATTTAATTTTTGCATTCTTGGCACAAGGTTTGGCAATTAAAACCCTAACAATGACGTGACCAAATTAAATTGGTAGACCCTCTAGAAATTAATATTTATTCAATGCGTTACAAACAATCCAGGTATTGTATTATTTCATTTAGCTCTAACATTTTATTCTAATGATGGATTGTGAATCAAAACATAAGTTTAAAAAAAATTATCTAGTTTTTTTTGTTTGGATTTTAGGGATTACTATGTTATATTTCAGGTAGTTAGCAATTGAATTGATTGAAAGGTGTGTGGTTCACCTATTTTCATTTGGAAGTACATTCTCTTCCTTAATACACTGATACAATAGGGTCATTGGATACCATGAAGCGTTTTGGGTCCAAGGCCTAGATTCTCAAGTTCTTGGACATTGAGCTAGCATAACCTGTCTACAAAGCTTTTAAATTTGTTTCCACTGCGAGCGCAAGGAAATTGGATTTTTTTAAAAATATGGGGCATATGTGGTGGTGTATTATAAAAATAAACACTATGATCAACTGCCATTTATATTTGATTTTGTTTTTGACATCATAGCTTTATACTTCAATTTCTTTTTCCCGTATTTGTATTGAAATGGGTTTGAAAATGTAGCATGTAGTATATATTTATGTAGGAGAGGCCCTAATGTCTCATGTGGTTGCAAACGAGGAAGTTAAAATTTTAGATACAATATTTGTTCCTCTACATCCAAAAGAAAAGTTAGTGCTTGTGAAGCATATTGATAGCAACCTAAGTAGAATGTTTAATTTCAATGAGAGTAGGAAGTTTAAGGCAATGATTGATACCAAGAGCCCATTTACATTTTTTATGATTAGATACGGATTTACACACATGTTTGTTTTTTCAATTGAGAAAGGAAGGGTTTTTTCCTCCTTGTATGCCACACCAAAGGATTTTTCGCCTTAGTGGAAGGAATTGAGCAATCAACCCAAAAACCATGCAAGTATAATTTTGACAAGATGATGATGCCCAAATGAGCCAAGTGAACCCTCTTTTATACCCCTTTGTGGCGCCAAAATCAACTAGGGAGTCTCCAACTATGACCGGCCTCATAAGGATGCTTGCTTTTTATTTTACCTTTGGCTTTTCACCTTCCTAACCTAGTTGACCTGACTTATGAAGAAAACTATGAAAGAAGAATGCAAATGCTCATGAAATGACTGAAAAATATGAAAAACACTTCTCTTGTTCACTTCCTTCTTACCTACGAGAAGTGGAATGGGTGGAAGTATCTAGAAAAAAATAGCTCTAGAAAATGAGACATTACAGTGGTATTATAGCTTCAATCCTCCCATCTTGGAGGGTTTTATTCAGAATTAGATAAATGGCGAACATACATTTTGATGATGTTAGGGTTGAGAGGCTTTCCCTAGTGAAAAAAAGATTTGCGAATAAAATGACACATTTCATCCATGCCATGCAAAACCACATTGGAGAAGGAAGTTCTTCATGAATTTATGTATTGAGGAAGCCCTTAGGGTTAATTTTTGTAGTTTGTGTTGTTGATAATTTTTCCATTTTTGAAAAAATGGCCAACTCGAAACTTCATTACGATGGATGGCATTGGTGAATTAAACATAAACTAGGGGAGTTCCTTTCAGTTCATATTGTTTATTTTGAATTAATTAATGATTACATAAATTTTGCATTTATGTGTGTTATTACAAAACGTAATAGATCACGTAGTTTTCAATTTCATGACTATCTTCAGTAAAAGAACACAAAGCTCCGAAGGACAGACGTGTTATCCTAATGAATACATTGAATTAAAAAATAGATGAATTGTTAAGCTTTGGAACAAAAATCATAACTGCAGATTACAGCAATCGGAGTTCATTACTAAATGTTATAGGTATTGTTTAAGGTTCTTTCCTTCATGAATAAGACAATAAATTATATTATTGAGTTTTTTAATTCATCATACAATCCATATAGAATGTTGATATGTAGAAATAAATACACAACTCAATTTAAGAATTCATGTTGTATTCATAAGGAATTTCAAATGTTCCCACACAAGCCGTGGGATGTAACTAAAATGTAAAATACAACTACTGAAGTAAGAGGTAAATATGCATGAAAAAAGAACTAGAACAGTATGAATGAACCCATCATTTCCTTGGGGTTTCTTTGATTGTGGTTTATGTATCTCCAGCTCCATCGTTGTTCCATCATCATCTTCGTTGCTTGGGAGAAAGCACTGTACCTAAAAACAGAAAAGAGAAAACTATCAGTTAAGAGCTCAAGGTTAATCCAAATTCCTATACTAGCCAGATTCGTGCAGATGGATCTCTTAACAACATGAGATATAAATTACATGAAGATTAAAGGCATGACTGATAAAGTACTTTTTTGTAATAGCATACATGATTTACTCACTCGAAATAAGGAGAGAGAAGAAAATAAAAACCATCCAAAACACAAAGGAGGCCAAAAATACTAAATATTTTCTAACTGTTTTCTTAAGTGTACATGTACATGTTACAGTCAAGAAGAAAATAAATCATGTCTTACAGTCCTCACTATTAGATAAAGATTGCAGAGTTCAATGACTTCTATCCTATGGTACATCAAGATTGGAATAAATCACAAGTACATATTGGTACGAAGGAAGAATGTAACCCAAATTTTAGTAGCTATTCTAGAAATAGAAGAAGTTACAGTGTAAATAAGAGAAGAGACTGGCACGCTTACTTTCACTCAAAGATAAAGTACATGTTTTAGAATATAACTCAAAGGTGAAGCTAGAAGAATCAAAATATAAAGGCTGAAGTTAATTGGAAAGATAAGATTACAACTGAAACAAAATAAAAGAAGGAAATCTAAAAAAATTTTTATCGGGCTTTGCCATAAAAATTGACATTTTAAATTTTCCAGCATGGATACTAAAGTTTTAATGAAGATCAAATACAATATTTAAGCATAAAGGAATCAGAAATATACTTTCAATCATACAGGTGAAGGAATTTGCAGCACTCATTATAGCTTAAGAACTAAAGAAAAATGGATTTTTAAGGTAATCTTACAAAGTGCAGCCATTCTATAAGTACAATTTTCAAATGAAGCAAATACGAGTGCAAGAAATGTTACAATATCAACGAAATACAACTATATTAGAAAGGAATCAGATCAAGAAAATATTAAGATCAAGTTAATTAAACGGTCAATTGAAGGAGATCCAATTTATCAAATAGTCATGCTTCAAAGAGAATCAAAATGTATGGTTTGAAGAACAAACACATTGTTTCAAAGCATGTCTAGAATTTAGAATAGTTATAAGATTTAAAACATTTTGTTAGTAATATACAAAGAAAGTAAGTGAACGTGTTGAAGATAGAAGTTTTCAGATGACTACGATACACTCCTTCTAGACAACAAAGATCCAAGAATATGGAGATTTTTGAAGCAATAAGAACCGACAATGATAAGATACAAAAGAGATCTGAGACTTAGAGATAATTTAATTTCCTAAATTTTACGAGGTATGAACAGAAATTCACTAAGGAGTGCAAATATGTCAAAACATAAATGAGAATGGTGAACAATGCTATGATTAGTGAAATTAATGTCATCCCCGAGCCATGATTAACAAAATCAGGACAATGAAGAATGATTAGAGGAAGCTCCAAAAGGAATCAATTCAGATAAACCTCATACATAGATGAATGTACAAGAATCCCTCTCAGAACTTGAAAATCTAGTGGAGAAGGCATCTACAGTTTTAGAAAATAGAATCTTCTTCTTCAAGCAAAATAATGGAGTAAATACCCATATCAAAGGAGGGATACCCGATCTGTGTTGTTTAAAAGTAATGATTCGAGCCACAAACGGAAAATATATATACAGATACAAATTTAGAAAATGGGTCATTCATACATAACCACTACATTTTCATCTAAGTTTTCCAAAGAAATAAAAGGAATGAATGTAAGTAGTAAGTAAATAGAGCCCATTTAGTGTTCAGAACACAAACAAAAGTAGAAGAGCTTTAAATAAGAAAATGCATGCATATCCAGTTAAAGAAAGATTCAATTACTTAAAAAAATCATTCCCATTGAAATTAGTTTCAAGTTGAAGTATTTGAGAAAGAAAGCTACACATCGTGGCTTTAATCGAAAAACCCATTAATGGGTATCAAGAAATCAGAGTAAGAAATAAGAACTCACCGACTAAATTAGAGATATCAAACCCTTGAAAGATCATCAAATTCAAATTGGAAAAAAAAGTACCCAGAACAAATCTAAACTCAAAATCTCCAAGGGAACCACAAAATCACAAAGATAATGCCCAAAAATAACAAAGTATCAGTATCTTGAAATTTAAAATGGCAATGAAAAAAATTGTGAATGCTCAAAAATCAAGACTTACCATCCCTCATCAAAAAATGATGCACATAACAAGAGACCCGACCTCAGCAAATGTCAACAATAGCGGCCATTCTTACTAAAGAAATTATTTCCACAAACCTCATAGAGTTCCATAGACTCGAGAAAATGTATTCAATCGGGAACCAAGCTTGAGCGTTACCCTAAAAATGACGAACATCAACCATTCACTCGAGAAAAATCAAAAGAGATTAGAGCGATACGATACAAATGCACAAAGGTATAGAAACATGATAAACCTCACGAGATCCAAGAATATGGAGATTTTCGAAATAAATAAGAACTGACAATGATAAGATATGGATGCTGAGACTTAGAGATACTTTAATTTCCTAAATTTTACAAGGTATGAACAGAAATTCACTAAGGAGTGCAAATATGTCAAAACATAAATGAGAATGGTGAACAATGCTATGATTAGTGAAATTAATGTCATCCCGAGCCATGATTAACAAAATCGGGACAATGAAGAATGATTAGAGGAAGCTCCAAAAGGAATCAATTCATATAAACCTCATACATAGATGAATGTGTAAAAGAATCCCTCTCGAACTTGGATTTCAACAAAATCTAGTGGAGAAGGCATCTACGATTTTAGAAAATAGAATCTTCTTCTTCAAGCAAAATAATGGAGTAAATACCCATATCAAAGGAGGGATACCCCGATCGTGTTGTTTAAAAGTAACGATTCGAGCCACAAAAGGAAAATATATATACGAGATACAGATCTAGAAAATGGGTCATTCATACATAACCACTACATGTTCATCTAAGTTTTCCAAAGAAATCAAAGGAATGAATGTAAGTAGCAAGTAAATAGAACCCATTTAGTGTTCATAACACAAACAAAAGTAGAAGAGCTTTAAATAAGAAAATGCATGCATATCCAGTTAAAGAAAGATTCAATTACTTAAAAAAATCATTCCCATTGAAATTAGTTTCAAGTTGAAGTATTTGAGAAAGAAAGGTACACATCGTGGCTTTAATCAAAAAACCCATTAATGGGTATCAAGAAATCAGAGTAAGAAATAAGAACTCACCGACTAAATTGGAGATATCAAACCTTGAAAGATCATCAAATTCAAATTGGAAAAAAATTTACCCAGAACAAATCTAAACTCAAAATCTCCAAGGGAACCACAAAATCACAAAGATAATGCCCAAAAATAACAAAGTATTAGTATCTTGAAATTTAAAAGGCAATGAAAAAGTGGTTGTAATGCTCAGAAATCAAGACTTACTTTCCCTCATCAAACAATGATGCACATAGCAAGAGAACCGACCTCAGCAGAGGTCGACAATGGCGGCCATTCTTTTACTAAAGAAAAAATTTCCACAAACCTCATAGAGTTCCACAGACTCGAGAAAATGTATTCTGATCGGGAACCAAGCTCGAGGGTTACCCTAAAAATGACGAACATCAACCATTCACTCAGAAAAATCAAAATAGATTAGAGGCGATACGATACAAATGCACGAAGGTATAGAAACATGATAAACCTCACAGATCCAAGCTCGAACCCATGAAGACGGTAGCCACTTTTTTCTATAGAAAATTTGCAGAAGCTCAAAGAAATATCCATAGAAGAAATAAAGTTTCAAAACTAAGATATGGAGCAAGGAACCATAGGAAAAGTTTTTTCACGTTAAAGAAAAACTCATAGAGGCCAAATAATAACACAGTTTTGAGCTTCAAGTTCTCAAAAATAGCGGCCGTAAGACCCTGCAGAGAGTTCAAAAGAAGCAAGAATGACAAAGAACCATTTTTGCAAAGGAGTCAAGCTCGAAAAGGATTCTCAAAATGGCAGCAATTAAAATCTTTCTAGTGGCTTCACCCGAAGCCAAAAAACCAAATGAAGTGATCATTAAGGTCGATTGACCTTTACCGCATGAGATCGAGAGATGAGTTAAATGAAACTCAACCATAGTCAGAGAATCAAAGGTAGAGAAGAAAAGGTACGCAAGATCAACGTCCTCAAATCGATCTCCAAAATCAATGCAAACCACCATGGTCAGGATGCCACCGACCACCTTAATTGCAAGGTTGAAACCCTAACCATGGGTACGAGATCGACAACCCAAAGATATAGTAGTATAGAGATCATCGGCTTGAAATTAATTACAACTTTCAAAGCAAACTCAACTTGGGTTTTATGTGCCATCGACAAATGATAAAGGGGTGAGTCATCGTCATGGGGGGCCCATAGCCCATATTATATTAAAATTATTGCATTTGACATATCAAAAGGGGATCTCAATTATAGTCATAGTATCGAATATTCTAAAATTTGAAAACTAATTGCATGGTCATGTGTTAATCAAAGGTGGCTGAGTATGGCATGGTAGCCTTTTACAAAGTAACTCCATGTGTTTTCTAAAACCATGGTAATGTGCTAAGTCCACAAGAGTGGCCAAACCCAACGAATACAAGTGCTCATAGCCACAGGTGGTCCCCACTGATTGTGATGGATTGAACATGACTTGGAATGCAAATTTTTCATGTGATCACAAGGGATAGAGCAGAGGTCAACATCAGAATGCAAGCAACCTTTTGAAGACTTGATTACCTTATTTTTCACAAATAAGAGTTGATTATGATTGCACATGTGCTCCCAGTGGTCCCCACAGTGAGGTGAATAATTTTTCTAAGTATTGGAGATCAAAAGTATTTATTTTCTTGCACATGAGTATTTTTGCATACCTTCACAAAAGGACAAAACAGACAAGAAGACAAATTTGCATGCACTAGGAAGGAGACTTGCTCATCAAGCAAGATTTATTATTAGCAAATTATTTCACCCATACTTTTCTTAAAAATAGAATAGTCAAATGTAGTTTGACTGAGATGTAACCCAAGGCTATTAATGCCTCTTTGTATTAGCTTCCTTATTTTTATTCCTTTATTTATTAATAGATAAAGGATAAAAATAGGATGCATGGGTGAGTACAATTTAGTCTATTTTTAGGAAGGGTGGGGAATAATTTTTTCTATATATTGTGTGCCTTGGAAAATCAAAGGGGAGGACTTTTAGATACACGGGAGTGTTGAAGCAATTTTTGCAAGTTTTACCCCTACGAATGAGAAGTATTTTTACGCCTTTCCAATTATTTGCAGTCTTGTGTATGACCCATTAATCTGTGAATGTTGAATTCCTAATTAATCATCTTACCCTATTACAAAATTGAGTAATTTCTGCATGATATTAATGTGTATGTTTAACTTAGAAATATTTTGTGATATTTTCCATCAATACATCAAAGTGTTTGCCTTTAATATTCTCTAGAAAGTTGTTGGCTTTTTGCATCAAGAATTCATTCTCATATCAATTGTGCATGTACTCAATCAAAGACCTCATAAATTTTGTTATATCACTTCAATTTTAAATATTTTTACAGTCTTATTTTACCCTCATACCCAAAAAAAATAGTTTAAGAGACATCAATAAGGAACCGGCCTTGATACCAGGAGACTCACCTCAAAAATAGGTATACCCCCTGAGACATGAGGTGTTTCTATTGTGTCTACAAAAGAGAGAGATAATTTTTTCAAGCTTAGAACACCTACAACCATCTCTCTACAGGGTGCACTTTCAAGAGATAATAGTTTTTGGCATGCCTGGTGGGACAATGAATCAGATTATGTAACAAATTATAGCAATTTACAACATATTTTGACAGAAAAAGTTACTTTTAGATCAACAAGTTGCAACAATTTATTCTAAAGATTTAAATATCTATTTGGTGACTCCATAAGGATGATTTTAGACTAGTATGGTAGCATGTTTCATTCCTAAAGTGACTACAAGATCATCGGTAAGAGGAATTCCTTTGAGTTTATTTCTTTACCTTTGAATTTTGTAAGAAGGAGAAGAGTTAGTAATACTTTACCTTATAATAGGCCTGGTTTTGATAACCTCCTCTTAATATTCCTTCACCATGTATCAATTTCTCTATTCAGATCCAGTTTTTCAAATGGCTATTCAACCACCTAGAAATTTTGTGACCTTTACTAATGGCATCCCTTTAGTAATTCTAGTTTATCATGATATCTCTAATGCTGCCATGAAAAGTTTGCCTTCATTTACGGGTGAAAATCAGGTTACACCTACAAGAGCACATCAAAGATGTTGCAGCCATATATGTATTGTCCATAATATTACTCATGAAGATGTGGCTTTGAGACTTTTAATTGCATCCCTCAAAGGACAAGCCTTGCAATGGTATAGAAATCTAGAGATTGGATGCATAAGAACTTGGGATGATTTAGGTGGTAAATTACTGAAAAAATTCCAAGATAATTCAGATCATTTATCTCTTATAGAATAGTTGTCTACCATTAGAAGAGCTCCTCATAAATTTATGTCTAGTTTCAACATTTTTTTTCTAGAACTTGGGAAAGAATCCCACAAGTGTTAAGCCTCAAGCTGACCATGCTTTTCTTTATTATCTTAGAGCATTAAACAGTGATATTTCAACTATGATTCAATCTATGGGAGGAGAGACTCTCCCAACAGCCTATGATATTGCCATCTAAGCTGAAAATAGTCTTATTCAAGCTGAAAAGTTAGCACCAAGGCCTTCAATGCCTTTTTTGGCAGATCTAACACCTATTCCATAGCCTATCACCATCATAGAACCTGTTATTGCAGCCCCATCAGATGACGTGTTTAAATATTTGCAGACTATGGGAAACAAGTTGACTTCAATTGAAAATAGACTTACACTACCTAGTAGGCCTTATCAGGCTCCTTATTAGCAAAACCAGCAAAATAGGTAGCCTTACCAATAGAATCAAAATTATAGGTAGCCTTATCAGCAAAGGTAGTTTGACCCAAAGGCTCCTAGTTCATCTAACACTTTATTCCCAGTTAACATGGCTATAGAAGAGTGGTATCAACCTTGTAATCAACCTCATTCAAGCTACAAGTTGCCCAAATACTTTTTAAACATAAGTCTTGTTGCACAACCTCAACCGAGACATTATTCATGCCTCAAATGGAGGGTGGGAAGCAAGAAAATAATGTTTAGAAGGTACCTGAATAGAACTTAGTCAATTTTAGTGAGGATGATTTCATTGCAGTTACCACTAGGGCTCAAGAAAAGATGTGGAAAGTAAAAAACAACAAAATAGGTCTTACGCCATTCTGCCCACTTGTCACTGAAAAAATAGCAACTACAGATCCAAAACCAGCTAACAGTTCTATTGTTCCACAAAAATAGCAAGTGTTTCAGCTGGTAAAGAGCAGCAAAAATAGGTACAACCTGACCCAAGAAGGTTATTTATACCTTAGATATCAAAAGTAGTTGAAGCAGAATCAGTTTTCACTAAATCCTATGCTAAAACATTAGAATATGTCTCTAAAATTGTTGCTTCTTTTAACATTATTGATGTAATGAAAAATCATAATGTTAACATCTCAATGTGGGATGCTCTAAGTATTCCAGGCAGCAAGATTTACTTTCTCATGAACTTGCTAAGCTATAGATTTCTTCAAAAATAGTAGAAAAGGAAGTTCATAAAAATAGATATGGTCCTTGGAATAATGGAACAGACCACATTAAAGAAGTTAAATGGATGGTTCAAAAGGTTTTAAATGCTCAATACATCAAGAAACCACCACCATTTTATTTATCACTGATTATTGGAGAACATCTTGTTCATAACTGTATGGTTGATAGTGGTGCAAGTAGCACAATTATGCCAAAAGAAATTATAGAAAAATTGGGTTTGCATTATGAACCTACAGAGAAGAGTGTGCTATAACTCGATGGAACTACAATGAATACAGTTGGTGTCATAAAAATCTAGAGGTAACATTGCATGATTTCCCAAATGTTTCCATTCTTGCAAGATATTACTATTGTGGATTTACCTCCTTACTTTGCTATATGCTTATATAGAGATTTCACAACAAAGATAGGAGGTTATCTCTCTTTGATTGGTCCTCCTTGTTTTTCACTACACTTTATGGAACCAAAGTTACTATTAATTTAGAACCATTGGCTAGATTTCACATTGAGCCTCACACTTCTAATGCATTAGCTAATTATGCAGCTTTAGACCAGTCTGATTTGATAATACATCTCATGTTTCAGCATTAGATGGTGTTTCTAATATGTTTATGGATGAAAATACACATGAAGAACACGGTCATGATCCTTTCAAAGAAGTTGAAGAACATCTATTTGGTGTGTATTTCTACATGAGGAAAACACACCAATTCCCTTGTTGTCCAAAATAAAAAATGTAGCAGAAGGGATTTGGAAGCTTCATTTTGATGGAGCTAAGAACAAGAAAGGACAAGGAGTAGGTTTGATGCTCACTTCCCACAAACAAAAGATACTTTTCATCTTTAAGTCTCTAATTTTCATGCACTTGTAATATGGCTGAATATGAAGCGTTAATTCATGGCTTACTTTGGGCCAGAAAAGAGAGGTATTAGCATGCTACATATTTTTGGTGATTTTGAGTTGGTTATCAATCAAGTAATAAATTTCAATTTTTGTAAGAATCCATTAATGAAGTCTTACAAACATAGAGTTTTAGACTTAATGGAAGATTTTGATGCTATTAATATCTAGTCCATTCCTAGAATAGAAAATAAGCATGCAGATAGACTTGCAAGCAATTGGTGCCAGTTTTGAAGTGCTGGAACAGATTGAAAACAATGAGATTCAGCCTCACATAAAGTTGATTGTAAGGCCTTTGATACCTGATAATGATTTGAATTGGTAGGTTTTTGAAAATGATGAAAAATTGCAGGTTTTTGTAGCAAGAAGCTGAATTTTCTGCTAGTAAATCAAGATAAATTACATCACTTATATGGTGACCAGATTGTTCATTAAAGATGAATAAACTACCTCGAGGCTTGGTCACATTAGAAGACATCTTTAGCACTGATGATCAGTTAAGGAAGGACAAAACTAAGATGTCAACACATGTTGATAACTATGAAGAGATCTCAGTTGATGAAGGGAAAATTTGTTTCTTGGAAAGGTATGTTCTCTAAAAAAGATTCCTTTATTAATCTTTGCAAGGAATTTAAGGATGTTTTTGCTTAGAAATACCAAGACTTGAAAGGGTTTGATCCTATTTTGGCACAACATACTATTGAATTATAGCCAAATTCCAAGCCAGTTAGGAAAAAATAGAGGCCTATAAATCCCAAAATAGAACCTCTAATGAGGAAAGAATTATCTAAGTTGATCAAATCAGGTATTATCTTTCAGTTAAACATTCAAGTTGGGTAGTTAATCTTGTTCCAGTTTGGAAAAAGAATGGAGAAATTAGATTATGTGTGGATTTCAAGAGATCTTAATAAAGCTTCATTAAAGGATCATTACCCACTTCCAAATATGGATCAATTTTAAGAATAGTTTCTGGTTCAGATAGATTATCTCTTCTGGACGGTTATAGTGGATACAACTAGATTCTAGTTTGAGAAGAAGATAGGTACAAAACAACTTTTACCACCAAGTGGGGTACTTATGCTTACAAAAGAATGCATTTTGGCCTTTCAAATGTTGGTGCAATATTTCAACGTGCAATGGACATGGATTTTCGTATCTTGTTAAATAAATGCATCCTAGTTTATTTAGATGATTATTGTATTCTCAAAAAATTCAAAAGAACATCTAATACATCTAAGGTAGACTTTTCAGTTATGCAGACAATTTGGAATATCTTTGAATCCGATAAAGTCTATCTTTTCAATACATCAAGGTAAATTTCTTGGTCATATTGTTTCTAAACAAGGTTTAGCAATTGACCCTTTTAGAATTGAAGCTATATCACAACTATCATTACCTCATCACAAGAAGGCATTACAGAGTTTTTTGGGAAAAATCAACTTTGTTAGAAGATTTGTTCTAGATTTTGCAGCATTGGTGAAACCATTGATAGCTATGTTAAAGAAAGAGAAGACTTTCTCTTGGACTAGTGAAGGGAGAGAAGGGTTTGAAGCAATTAAGGCAGCCATCTCTCAAGCTCCTACTCTTGCAAATCCAAATTTTGATAAAGATTTTACAATGTATGCACTTGTAGGAGTTGAAACAATATCAGCCATATTAACTCAGGTTAATGATGAAAATGTTGAGCAATCAATTGCTTTGTTTGGAAAAATTTTGTATGATTATGAAATAAGGTACACATTTCTTGAAAAACAAGTACTTTCAGTAGTTGTAGGACAAAGAATTTTAAGTACATGCTTTCAAACAACAATATTCATGTTTTGGTTTCTCATCCAAGTGTAAAATCTTTCTTGTTAAATAAATAATTGAATGAGAAAAGGGTAGGCTGGTAACTAAGGTCATGGAATATGATGTTGATATCCATGTTGCGAAGATAGTTTGAGGTAAAGGTTTGTGTGAGCATCTAATTGCTGATATGGAAAAAAAGTAGGGTAAAATCAGAAGATCAAAAACAGCATGTTGAAGTTACATATCAGCAATTAGAGGTCATGGTACATCTAGAAAATCAGCAAATTTGAACTTACTCAGGAAGTTCAGGAATCAAGATGGATGACTGATTTAGTTAACTATCTATAGCATGGCATTTATCCAGAAGGTATGGACAAGAATAGATGAAGGTATTTTAGGTTACAAGTTGTACTTTATGTCTTTATTGATGGTGTTTTATTTAAAAAGGATATAAACAGAATCTCACAGCAATGTGTTGATTATGATAGAATTCAACAATTATTAGTAGAATTCCATGAAGGACCTGCAGGATGTCATTTTTCAACATGTACCACAACCTTACAAATTATGAAAATTGGTTACTATTGGCCCATCATTTTCAAGGATTGTTTTGAATGGATAAAAAAATGTAACACATGTGCTTTCTTTGTTGAAAAAAAACGTTTAGTTTCGCTGCCCTTATAACCTATTTAGTAGTGGGGTCTTGAATTTATTGGCATTATAAACCCACCTTCATCACAAGGACACAAGTGGATTTTTGACTCTACTGATTATTTTACACATTGGACTTGTTGGTGCTCAAAATAGTCTCGCTGCAATTTGCCTTTGAAAATCTATCAATTTACAGCCTCTGTCACTTTCCTTTTCCCCATGTTGTGCCTGGTTAATCCTTGTTACCATTTTTTTTATCTGCTCCTGAGTCATATATCACTTATGCGTCCATGGTTTGCTCCTTGTTTCTTTGCTCCTCTAGAAGAGATCCAAAACTTGGGTTTTCACAAATTTTCGGTCTCCACATGATCGGGATTTGTATTCCTTGTTGTTTCTTCCCTAAATACTTGAATAAAATGAGTGGATGTATCTCTGAGAAACATATTTGAGCCTTATAAATGTTTGTAAACTCTCTGTCCTTGAAGAAATTTTCATTTCCTCGCTCGAATGATCATTTTTCTATATTTTCCAGTTTCACGGAGTTTTTTTCCCAGTCAAATTTGTATCCTTACATCGACAGGGGACATGGCTTCTTTTGGTTGGTTAGGGGATGGCAAGCAAATGCTTTAACTTATCACTTTTTACCTTTTTGGAAAAAGGCAAAATTGGTCCCGTGGCTCCGCTCAACTCTGATTGGTTCTTTTAGTGCTTACCTGGGTTCTTATGATTTCATGGTGTGTGGAAGGTCTATTTTTGAACTTGTTCCTTTTTGGATACTTTGGAAAAAAGTTTGGACTCACCCTGCGGCCCCATCTAGCTTTGATTGGAGCAAATTTAAGGGGGAGGGAAAAAGTCTCACTTTGACCCCGCAGGAGGACACGGGGCGAGCTCACACTCGTTTAGGGTTTCCACTTTGGGGACCATCTTGAAATAGGACCATAGAGACACGTGGAGGCTTCCAGTCAGGTCTTCCCATACTTAGTATTTTTCAAAAGGTTTGGGACACGTGGAGGAACCGTGCATGTTTGGGGCCTACCCCTTAAGTTTCATTTTAAAGAAGTTCCAGGATGACACATGGAGGCCTCCACTCACTTTGCATTTTACTTAGACTTTTCAAAGACCAAAGGAGACGCATCGAGCATGACATGTGGTGTCTTCCACAAAGCTTCAAGTATTAGAAAAACTTAGCCAAAGCAGGACATGTGGCGAGCCCGCACTCGTTCAAAGTGTCAAATTTTTGGGACCATCTCAAGATGCGTCGTGATGACATGTGGCAGGTTGAAAAGTCAAAGGGGCGGGAGGTGGACCATCGGGGGCAATTTGGATTTTCCCCTTGAACATGCAAATGGCTAAAAACATCAAAATGGCCCACAATCCCGATAAAGGAAAAGTCAAAAGCTTTCTCTAGTCAACGGCAAAGAGGGTGCGAGACTATAGCGAGGAAATTTGGAAAAAATTCGTTTGGGAAAAAGAGGTCAAAAGTAAAAAGAGAAGCAATGTTCTGTTGCAATCATATTAAGACACATGTCAAGCCCATTTTTTCAAGGGCGGAGCTATGGGGAACACTTGGAAAATTTTACTTTTTCCAAAAAGGAGTGAAATGGCAGAATTTGACCGCGGTTCCACTGGGGCCCACCTTAGGACATATGTCAGGCTCATTTCCCAAGGATGGAGATGTGTAGCAAAATATGAAATTTTCCCAAAATTTGTAGAAAGTTTGAGGAAGCCCCCGAGTCTATTTTTAAGTTGGAATCTTCCATGTGGACGACCCAAATTCAAAGTAAAGATTTATGAGCTGAGAGTCAAAATCTGATTTTCCCTCCATTTCTCTGCAACACGTCTGGAAGTGCGAGTTTTCATGATTTCTTGGTTTTTTCTACATGCCAAGAAGAGAAGGAAGTTAACGTTGATATCTAAAGTTTGGTGGGGAGATCTGGAAGGTGTCTTTTGCCATTAAAATGGTCTGACTTTCGTGCCCGATCATATTTTCCATTTTTCTTCTCCCAAGCATGCAAGGAGCCAAATTTGACATATTAGGGGTGGAAGTGGTTGGAAAATTGAAGGAAGAGTGATCTACCAGAGCAAGGATTTGAATACAGGAGGCATTCGATGAAATCTACCCCCTCGAGCACCTGGAGACTTCTTACATATTTGATTATGAAAATCATGAAAGAATCATGGCGAACACTGGTGCATTAAACATTTTTGTCTTTTGGGGAGAAGGGGCTCTGTTGTAAATGTTATAAATGGCACAATTTTTTTGTGCCAATGGTTAGGCATTTTTGGAAAGATTAGGACTAATTTTCTCCAATGAGAAAAAGCTTGACAGAGCCCATCCATTTTGAGAAGAAATCCAGAGAAGCTTGTATATCTCTCTTTGTATCAAATTTGATCGTGTCAAGGTGGTTGCAAGTGTACAACCATTGACAAGCTTTGAGATTGTTCTGGAAACTTTCCCTTGCTGATAAATTTGATCAAAATTTGAGTTATTCTATGTTAATCTTGAGTAAAGTGTATTTATTTTTTCTCTAAATGCATACAAGTAGTTTTTCTTGTTTTTGTTGCAATCTTGTATCAAAATCCAATCCAATCACACAGGTCTTAGTCCTTGTGATAGTTTAGTGGCATCTACAATTTCATTTCTCAAAAGATCTTTCATCTAGGAGTGAGATAAATAGTTTAATATCACTTTTCTTTCATTTTGTTGACATAGATTATTTGTAAGCCTCTGGGTGTACCTCAGGCGTGGTTTGATTTGAATCTTGGTGCTTTATTGGTTTTTTCTGAATCAATCCTTTGTGATAGAATCCCATAGGTTGTGTGAAAGAGTGCTAATCTGGGCTTCCATTTGGGCACATATTCTAGTTGAAGAAACATTTTTAGCTTTTGTGGCATTTTGTTGACTGAATCCTTCCATTTTGCATAAGCTCTCAAGGATCTGGTGAGTCAAGTTTATCCTGTCTCCCCTCCCACCAAAAATCTATTTAAAACATCCAATCCCATCCATACTACCCCTGTTCTTCTTTGTATACCCACATAAGACCAAAATCCATTTGCCAAAGTATGCAGGATAGATCAGGGTCTCAAATGTCTTTAGTAACCTTTTCCTTGTTGTGAAAGTATCTCCATGATCTAGAAGTGACAACTCGTGAGAGTCAAATCTGGTGTGTTGATCATATTTTTCCCAAGGTCTTCTCTACAAAATTTATGCAAAAGAAGGGTACCTATATCTCCTTTCAAATAAAAAAGGTTACAAAATAGGTTCTCTTACCTTGGTTGAAAGGCACAACCTAAAATAGTTAGGATAAGATCATATCCTTTTAAGGTGCTACCCATCTCTCCACAAATCCAAGTAACAAAGGGATAGTCAGACCTCCTCCCCAGCTACAAAATGACATATATTTATGATCTGGCTGCCTCTAAGCTCCATGTTGAATCAGTGTTGCTTCTTGGCTTGAAAAGGAGAACAAATTTGGGTACCAACAGGACTGAAGCGATAGCTTTGAAAGATGCCAACGAAACTTCAATACTATCCTTTTATGAAGGAATAGTTTGTAGATTTGGTGTTCCAGTAACTATCATTTCAGATAATGCCTTAGTGTTTGTTGGTACAAAGGTAACAGAATGGGCAGTCAAACATGAAATTTATTTGAGTACGTCATCTAATTATTACCCACAAGGTCATGGGTTAGTTGAAAGCACTAACAAGAATCTTTTAAGGATCATCAGAGGAACACTTAAATATAAACAGAGAGCTTGTCATCTAATGTTGAATTCAACACTTTCGACTGATAGAGTGACTCCTAAAAGATCAGTTGGCAATTCACCATATAAACTTGTTTACATAAGATAAGCAAGAATTCTTATTTAGGTTGAGTTACCTGCACTAGATTTTCTACATCAAATGGATCTTCTTGAGAATGAACAATTGCGGAGTTCGTTATGCGAGAATTAATGGAATTACAAGAGCTAAGAGATGAAGCTCATGTAAACATGGAAAAGAATCAGAAGTATATGAAAAGTACTTTTGATAAGAAGGATAAGCCCAAAATATTCAATGAAGGATATATTGTGTTGAGGTGGGATGCTCATCATGCAAAGCCAGGGAGACACACAAAGTTTGATACAATCTGGAGTGGTCCTTATATGATCTCATCTTGCAAAGAACATAATGCTTTTCAGCTCTCAAGGCTGAATGGAGAGGAACTTCCCATTCCTTTAAATAGTATGTTTCCCAAACATTGTTATTGAAAATCTTACAATGTCTGTTTAGAGTAGGATTTCCCTTCAATAAGTGTAGTTCTTGCACATTGCAATGTTTTCAATTCAATAAGTGCATTCATTCACATGATCTGGTTTACCAAATCCTTTCCATTTTTAGTTCATTTTGGAAGGGTTGGACCTTTAAAAAGGAAGATTTTAGTTACATGTTTTGGACTCCATGCCCAATGGACAAGAGAAAGGCATTGGTTTACAAGCTAGCAGGTAGATTTCCCGTAGGATTGCCAGAAATGTTTACAATTTTTGCACTTGTGCAAAAATGGGAAACTCGAAACTTCATTACAATGGATGGCATTGGTGAAGTGAACCTAAACTAGGGGAGGTTCTTTCAGTTCATATTGTTTCTGTTGAATTAATTAATGATTACATGAAATCTAAAGCTATGTGTGTTATTACAAAATGTAATAGATCACATAGTCTGTAATTTCATGACTATCTTCAGCAAAAGAAAAAAAAATCCCTGAAGGATAGATGTGTTATCCTGATGAAGACATTGAATTGTAGAATAGATGAATTGTTAAGCTTTGGAACATCAATCATAACTGTAGATTGTAACAATCAGAGTTCATTACTAAATGTTACAGGTATTCTTTAAGGTTCTTTCCTTCATGATTAAGACATTCAATTATATTATTGAGTTGTTTAATTCATCATACAATCCATATAGAAAGATGAAATGCAGAAAGAAATACACAACTCAATTTAAGAATTCAATGTTTTATTCATAAGGAATTTCAAATGTTCCCACACAAGCCGTGGGATGTAACTGAAAAGTAAAATACAACTACTGAAGTAAGAGGTACATATGCATGAAAAAGAAAGTAGAAGAGTATGAATGAACCCATCATTACCTTGGGGGTTTCTTTCATTGTGGTTGATGTATCTCTAGCTCCATCTTTGTTCCATCATCATCTTCGTTGCTTGGCAGAAAGCACTGTACCTAAAAATAGAAAAGAGAAAACTATCAATTATGAGCTCAGGGTTAATCCATATTCCTATACTAGCTAGATTCATGCGCAGATGGATGTCTTAACAACATGGGATATAAATTACATGAAGATTAAAGGCATGACTAATAAAGTACTTTTACGTAATAGCATACATGATTTACTCACTCAGAAATAAGGAGAGAGAAGAAAATAAAAACTATCGAACACAAGAGAGGCCAAAATTCCTCAATATTTTCTAACGGTTTTCTTAAGTGTGCAGTACAGTTACATTCAAGAACAAAATAATTCATGTCTTACGAGTCTATTAGATAAATATTACAGAGTTCAATGACTTCTATCCTATGGTACATCAAGATTGGAGTAAATCACAAGTACAAACTAGTATGAAGGAAGAATACAACTCAAATTTTAGTAGCTATTCTAGAAATAGAAGAAGTTACTATGCAGATCGAGGAGAGAGGCGGCATGCTTACTTACACTCTAAGGTAAAGTACATGTTTCAGAATTCAACTCAAAGGTAAAGTAGAAGAATCATAATATAAAGGTGAAGTAAAGCTGGAAAGATAATAATACAAGCGTATATGAGAAAAAAGAAGGAAATCTAAAAAAATTACGAGGATTTGCCATGTAAAATTGACATTTTAAATTTTCCAGCATGCATACTAAAGTTGTAATGAAGATCAAATACAATATTTAAGTAGAAAAGAAATGGAACTATACTTTCAGTCATCAAGGTGAAGGACTTTGGAGCACTCATTATAGCTTAAAAACTGAAGAAAAATGGAGTTTCAAGGTAATCTTACAAAGTGCAGCCATTCTAGAAGTATAGTTTTCAAATGAAGCAAATATGAGTGCACATAAAATATCAAGGAAGTATAGATATTTAAGCAAGGAATCAGATCAAGAAAAGATTAAGATCAAGTTCATTATAGTCAATTGAAGGAGATCCAATTTATCAAATAGTCATGCTTCACCAAAGCAGAATCAAATAGGTATGGTTTGAAGAACAAAAGCATTGTTTCAGCATGTCTAGAATTTAATGGTCAGTTACAAGATTTAAAACAATTTGTTATTAATATACAAAGAAAGTAAGTGAACATGTTCAGAAGATAGAAGTTTTCAGATGACTCGATAAAATCATCTATACAACAAAAGAGCCAGGATAAATCAACCACGGAGGATTAAAAGGCTAAACAAACCATAAATATGGAGAGTTTTCATAAGCAATAAGAACTGAGAAGGATAAGATACAGATGCAGACTTATAGATAATGTAATTTCCCATATTTTGCAGGTATGAACATAAATTCACTAAGGAGTGTAAATATGTCAAAACATAAATGAGAATGGTGAACAATGTTATGATGAGTGAAAGTAATGTCATCCCCAAGCCATGATTAACAAAATCAGGACAATGAAGAATGATTAGAGGAAGCTCCAAAAGGAATCAGCTCACAGAAAGCTCATAGAGAGAAGAATGTAAAAGAATCCATCTTAGAACTTGAAAAGCCAATGGAGAAGGCATCTACAGTTTAAGAGCACACAATCTCCATCTTCAAGCAAAATAATGGAGTAAATACCCATATCAAAGGAGGGATACCCAGATCTGAGTTCTTTAAAAGCAACGATTTGAGCCACAAAAGGAAAATATATATGTAGATACAGATCAAGAAAATGGGTCATTCATACATAACCACTACATGTTCATCTAAGTTTTGCAAAGAACTCAAAGGAATGAATGCATGTAGCAAGTAAACAGATCCCATTTAGTGTTCAGAACACAAACACAACTAGAGGAGATTTGAATAACAAAACTCATGCATATCCAAGTTAAAGAAAAATTCAATTACATCAGAAATTTGTCATTCCCATTGAAATCAGTTTCAAGTTGCAGTATTCAAGGAAGAAAGGTACAGATCCTAGATTTGATTAAAAAAACCCATTAATGGGTATCAAGAAATCAGAGTAAGAAACAAGAACTCGCTGATTAAATTAAAGATATCAAACCCTCTAAAGATCATAAAATTCAAATTGGAAAAACGAGTACCCAGAACGATTCTCAACTTGAAATCTCCAAGGGAACCACAAAATAACAAAGATAATGCCAAGAAAGAACGAAGTATCAATATATTAAAAGTCAAAATGACATAGACAAAGTGATTGCAATGCTCAAAAATCAAGACTTATCATCCCTCATCAAACCATGATTTGCATAACAAGAGAACCAAGCTTGGCGGAGAGGTTGACCATGATGACCATTATTTTTACAACAAAATTAAATAGAGCTCGAAATGAACACAAATGGTGTCCACAAACCTCACAGAGTTACGTAGACTTAGAAAACTTATTCATAGATGGGAACCGAGCTTGAGGGTTACCCTAAAAATGAAAAACATCAACCATTCGCTTAGAAAACTCAAAAGAGATCAGAGGCGATAAGATACAAATGCATGAAGGTATAGAAACCAGACAAACCTCATAGATCGGAGCTAAAACTAATGAAGACAAGCTGTCACTTTTTTTCTCTGAGAAAATTTGTAGAAGCTCAAAGCAATATCCATAGCAGAAATAAAGTTTCAAAACTCAAATATCGATCAAGGAACCATAGAAAAACGTTTTCACGTTCACTAAAAAAATCATAGAGACCAAAGAATAACATAGTTACGAGCTTCAAGTTCTCAAAAATGGTGTCAAAAGACCATGCAGAGAGTTCAAAAGAAGCAAGAATGAAAAATAACCATTTTTGCAAAGGAGTCAAGCTCAAAAGTTTTCAACAATTACATCGAGCAAAAACATTTCCAGGGCTTCGTCACAAGCCGGAAAACCAAATGAAGTGATCATTAAGGTTGATTGACCTTTACCACATGAGCTCGAGAGATGAGTTAAATTAAAATCAACCATAGTCGAGAAAATCAAAGGTAGAGAAGAAAAGGTACACAAGATCAATGTCCTCAAATCAATCTCAAAAATCAATGCAAACCACCATGATCGGATGCCATTGACCACCTTAATAGCAGGTTGAAACCCTAAGCATGGGTAAAAGATAGACGACCTAAGATCCAATAGTATAGAGATCATCGACTTGAAATCAATTACAACTTTCAAAGAAAACTCGACTTGGGTTTCATGTGCGGCCTGACACAATGATAAAGGGGTGAGTCATCGTCATGAGGGGGCCAGCCCGTATTATATTAAAATTGTTGCATTTGACATATCAAAAGGGGATCTCAATTATATGCCTAGCACTAAATATTCTAAAAGTGACAAGTAATTACATGGCCATGTGTTAATCAAATGTGGCCGAGTATGGCATGATAGCCTTGTAGAAAATAACTCCATGTGTTTTCTAAAACAATGGTAATTTGCTAAGTCCATAAGAGTGGCCAAACCCAACGAATACAAGTGCTCATAGCCACAGGTGCTCCCCACTGATTGTGATTTATTGAACATGATTTAGAATACAAATATTTTATGTGATCACAAGGGATAGAGCATAGGTCAACATCATAATGCAAGAAAACTTTTGAAGACTTGATTACCTTATTTTTCACAAATAAGAGTTGATTATGATTGTACATGTGTTCCCAGTGGTCCCCATAGTGAGGTGAATAATTTTGCTAAGTATTGGAGATCAAAATTATTTATTTTCTTGCACATGAGTATATTTGCATACCTTCACAAAAGTACAGAACAGACAAGAAGAAAAATTTACATGCACTAGGAAGGAGACTTTCTCATCAAGCAATATTTATTATCAGCAAATTATTTCACCCATAATTTACTTAAAAATAGAACAATCAACTGCATTTTGAATGAGATGAAACCCAAGGCTATTGATGCCTCTTTATATTAACTTCCTTATTTTTATTCCTTTATTTATTAATAGATAAAGGAAAAAAATAGGATGCATGGGCAAGTACAATTTCAGTCTATTTTTAGGAGGGTGCAGGAATAATTTTTTACTATATATTGTGTGCCTTGAAATGCACAAGGGGAGGACTTTTAGATACAAGAGTGTTGAAGAAGATTTTTCCAATTTTGCCCTCTTAATGACAAGTATTTTCTACCTTTCCAATTATTTGTAGTCTTGTGTATGACCCATTAATCTCATGAATGTTGAATTCCCTGGTTAATCATCTTACCCTATTGCAAAATTCAGTAATTTTTGCATGATATTAATGTGTATGTTTAACTTAGTAGTATTGTTGTGATACTTTCCCTCAATACATCAAAGTCTTTGCCTTTAATATTCTGTAGAAAATTGTTGGCTTGTGCATCAAGAATTCATTCTCATATCAATTATGCATGTACTCAGTCAAATACCTCATACAATTTTGGTGTATCACTTCAGTTTTAAATCTTTTTACAGTCTTATTTTACCCTCATACCCCAGAAAATTAGTTTAAGATACATCAATAAGAAACCGGCCTTGATATTAAAGACTCACCTCAAACATAGGTATACCCATAGGCCTGAGGTGTTTCCATTGTGTATATGAAGAGAGAGATAAAATTTGCAAGCTTAGAACACCTACAGCTATCTCTCTATAGGGTGCACTTTCGAGAGGTAATAGGTGCTAGGCCATTTTATCCTACCTTCCACCCTAGGGAAGAATCCACTCTAGAGATTGAGACATGACATTTACTGGGCCATAACATGGCTACCATATATGAGGAGTACATGGATCTCTCAGTTAAGATTCATGATGCCATGTCACTTGCCGAGATCATAGGGTTGAAGAATGGTAGAATGGGAATTAGACCAAGGTCTAAACCCTGAGCTTTACAAAAGAAAATTGGAAACATGTTCAAGCCCTAGAGGGAAATAATCCCTCCATTACGATCAAGGAAGAAGAAGAACACTCGAAGTTGTTGGGAATTGAGAAGGAGAAGCCGATGGAAGCCCTTGAAGTTTCTCTTTCCAAATACGGGCCATTAATTGATTTTCAGAACAATAGTATAAAGGGCCAACTATTTGATGAAATCTTAAAGCACACACAAGCCTAGGGAAGAGAAGGAAATCATGAAGAACAAGTTGGAACGTAAAAATACTTTGATATTTAATGATGATTCATTTATTTATAATGATGGAATTTTGTAGAAAAATGGAGACGAAAAGTTGATTTGTGTGAAGTATATGAGGATGACATTATGGATAGGTATGTCCATGATAGAGGGGCACTTCCAGTTCTTTATGATTACTTTCAATTCACTTGAATTTTCCAAACAATAGTCAATGATGGAAAAATTGAGGGAGTTCATAAACTTAAAGAGATTTCAAAAATGTTCCAAAGAAGTACCAACAAAATAAGGGTGAGCTCTTTGTTGGCAGCCCAAGGTATGATAGAAATGATCACATTTTTTCTCCTCCTATATTGTTGCCATACTTGTGTCATCATGGGTAACTTGTTGAAAAGAATGATCATAAGTCATGTTTGATGTCTCATAATATAATTGGTGATAATGTGAAAAACTCATTGATTAACATAGGGCACATAGATCTTTCTATGAAAGTTCAAGATTATGTGAACATAAAAGTTTGGGTTTTGATTGATTCTTTAAGTTATAAGAAAGAGGAAGTCCTTGTTGAATTCAATATTTCTATTCCATGCATGTGACTAGAATTTTTTTATGAAGGATCGTTTTGAACTCGTTATATATTCTAACAAAGTTGTGAAGGGTTTACTCTTAGAGTGTTCATTTTAGCCAAGTTCTACACTCTAATGAAAGGTTATCAAGATAATCAGAGTTTCCGCAACAAGAAGCTTGGTATGGGAAAATGGTAAGAAGTTCTTTCTGAATTCATATTTTGAATGGATAGTACTCTCCTTGGACAGCTATAGGTTGACATTTATGATGAAGCTCTTTGAGTTTAATATGATATTTGAAATGGATTTCAAGTATTGCAGTTTTTGCACCCTTTCTATGTTACTAATATCCAATATTTTTGAGTTGGAAATGTTATGGCACAACCATGATGGGTTGTTCTTCCCAAAATTATTTATGGAGTTGTGCTCGTTTTCCATAGACAAAAATACATGGGCAGGTTTGGAGACATTATTTAAACTTAATATGATGTGTACGAGGGTTCACTCATTGAGATCAAGAAAATCCAACATCCCAACACCTTTGGCGTTGATTGGGAATAAATTTAGAGCTTACATGGATGTTACATGCACTCATCCTCACTCCTATGGTCTGATCCAAACAAATTTGTGAAGAAAATTCAATGGGGCAGCTTGGAGGCAACATTTGGAATCCAAAATCAGCAAGGTAACATCAATCAAGAAGAGGTGAGTGTAAGTATTGGTATGCATTGTTTACATCTTATGTTGAAATTTAAGAAGAAGACAATACTTCAAGGTAGAGTGGATGGAGTTCGAAGGATGTCTACCATGATGAAGGAATAGGCATATTCTCATATCACTCAAGGAATAGAGACAAGCAAGGGTCTACTCTTAGGTAAGGTACTCCATGATGATAATTTTTGGTTCATTCTAGGCATACACAGTATTACTTTCTTGTGGGGGAAAATCAAAGAATTATGTGCAAAATGGACCTTTCTTATTGAAAGCCATCTTCTACACCCCATTGGGGTTAGTGTGGGTTGTAAGAATATTGAATTCAATTACAGACCTATTTTTAATTTTTCAGTTGATGTAAGAAAAATTTCAGTCCCTACACTACTCATGAATTTGCTTTTTTTATAAGATTTAAGTTTTGTAGTTGTTATGCCATTGTCATATGGCTGAACATGCAAAAATCAGATTTGGGATTGCCATTATCAGTCATGGGAAGAAAGAAGCATGCACTTTTAGGAAGGATTTCATCATGGGATAACATGGAAATAAGGTTAGAGGTGGAATAAACAAATAAATAAGACCCAATAGCCTTGATTTGGATGAGGTCTCAACTATTTTATGGCTGTTGTAACTTTTTTCCAGCCAATCCATGATATGATTTGCATATTATTCATCCATTCCTTGCTCCATGATGGAAACTACAATAGTGTGGAGGAGTTTTGGTACAAATGAGTATGCAAAGGAAGGAGATGTCACTAAAATGGAAGATGAAGAAGACTTCATTGAAGAAAGGGGCAAGAAAGGTATGAGTTTGTTTGGATTGAAGCTCCTTCATTCACCAAATATGAGATCCAAATTATGGGAGCACTACAACATATTCCGCCACCTTGATATGATGGTACTTTGGCATATGAGTTTGCATTTGTTTTAAGGCAAACAAATTTGGGAAGGGAGCACTGTAATGACCCATTTTCCAAGCTAGTCACTATGAAGGCCTTGGGACCATTCTACCTTCTATGGGATTTAGGGAAGGGAACCAAGGGAGGTGAACATTGCCATAATTGAAAGTGATTGTATTTTCCTTATTTATTTGATTACTAATTATGGCTTGAAGTGATTTGACTAGGTGATGGTTGAATGACAAAGAAAAGAAGAACGATTATCTCTCCTTCATGAGGTTGGTCTTGAGAGCCTACATAGAGATGGAAAAGTACTTTCTTTTATTAAGGTCGGTCTTCTTGGAGCCTACATTGAAGATAAAGGTGGGAGAACAATCCCAAGGAGTTCGGTCCTCCTTTTGTTCTAATTTATCCTTGGTGCCAAAAAGGAGGATATAAAGGTGGATCGAGTGGCCTAAGAAACATTATGCTATTTTGGATATTGATTTCTCTTAGAGGTGGAGCAAGTAGCTTCTCTTCTTTCCATTGAAGGAAAAAAACCTTCCTTGGTCACTTATTGAGAATGAAACCCCACAATAGGATCACACGAAAAGACAAAAACCCTCTTGTGTGCAGGGGTGATCTCACATTGAGGCCACATTGGAACTTCAAAGTGATTTTATGCAATTTTCTTCATTTCCAGCCCTAGGTGACTTGTTTAGGGGTTGAGTTTGGTTCCTTCTAGGGAAAATTTTATTAATTTGAACTTGTATTCTTGTTCTTCATATTTTATAAGGCTGAAATATAGATTTAGGTGATTTTTAGGGAAGTCTCTATTTTTTCCAACCCTCGGTTTGGATTTATTGTTGTTGTCTTGAAAATTAATTACAGCTTTGATTTATCATTCGTTTCTCCATATTTTTGATATATTTGAGATTGATAAATATTCCGTAGTTAGATAAATTATTAGGTGCCATTTCAACTCTATTTTAATGGTTAAATGTTGATGTGAATCTCATATGTCTCCATATTTTTGATGTATTTGAGATTGATAAATATTTCCGTGGTTGGATAAATTTTTCTGTGGCATTTCAACTCTATTTGCATGGTTAAATGTTGATGTGAATCTCATATGTAGTTCACTGCCCTATAGAGCTGATTGATATTGTGTATTGATTGTTTGAAGAACATTCTCAGTTGTTTCAAATTGATGTTTGTGTGTTTGAAGGTGCAATTTCAGATTTGATTCGTTTGGGTTTAAGTTCAAATTTGTATTTCTAGTTTCAGCTCTGGAAAGGGACATTACAAGTTCCTTGTCAATTCAAACACCCTCAAGGAACAAAAGAGGAACTGAAATATCCCATCAACGGGATCACATGAAGGGACAAAAACCCTCTTGTGTGTAAGGGTGATCTCACATAAAGGTCACATTGGAACTTCAAAGTGATTTTATGCAATTGTTCTTCATTTTTAGCCCTAGGTGACTTGTTTAGGGGTTGAGTTCGGTGCCTTGTAGGGCACATTTTAGTATTTTGATCTGGTATTCTTGTTCTTAATATTTTTAAGGTGGAAATATACTTTTTGGTGATTTTTGAAGAAGTCTCTATTTTTTCTAGCTCTCGGTTTGGTTGTATTGTTGTTGTCTTGAGAATTAATTACAACTTTGATTTATCATTCATTTTCTCCATACTTTTAATGTATTTGAGATTGATAAATATTTCCGTGGTTAGATAAATTATTTGGTGGAATTTCAACTCTATTTGCATGGTTAAATGTTGATGTGAATCTCACATGCGGTTTCACGCCCTATAGAGTTGATTGATATTGTGTGTTGATTGTTTGAAAAACACTCTCAATTGTTTCACATTGATGTTTGTGTGTTTGAAGGTGAAGTTTCATATTTGATTCATTTGGGTTTAATCTCAAACCCGTATTTCTAGTTTCAGCCCTAAAAAGGACATTATAAGTTCCTTATCAATTTAAACAACCTCAAACAACAAAAGAGGAAATGAAAGATCTCATCAAAGAAATACTTGATGAAGTGAGAAGTAGAGGAGGGAGATGTTGGCACAGTTTTTCTAAGTCCATTCATGGGTTTTCCCTGCAACTGGCCTGACCTCCACCACTGCACCCATATGAAGTAAACCCTTTGAGTATCCAACACCCTTCAAGGTAAAGTAAATTTTGACATTTTATAGTTTGAAGGAAAAATTGATATTGATGAATTAGATTAACAACCCAATCAACTAGAATCATATTTCAATGATAATGAAAAGTTAACGTTTGCACTCTTCAAAACTTCTCTGGATGTTGAAACATGTTGGGAATAATATTGGCTACAAGATGAAGGTAATTATTTTTTAATTGTCAATACGAAACCCCCATAAACACGAGATGTTTTTGTAGAGGCTATTAGAGAGGAATATTATCCAATGAAGAATTATAAGGACCAATTAAAGAAACTACACCAATTGCATCAATGTTGCAATCAAATAGTATAAGACTACACAAATGAGTTCACATATCCTATCGACAAAAGTGGACACATGGAACACCGAGAAGCATCGGATTCTCAAATATTATAGTGGGTTGTGATATTACATCCATGAAGAGATGGAGTTTGTAGACACCAATACTCTCTGGGGAAGCTTCCCGATATGCATTCAAGGTCCAAACACAAGGGAAACAAAGATCCTTCATATTCAAAGAAAGGGAAGGCTGGCACTAATCAACAAGGAAAGAATGCACCACCACAAAAACATGATAAGAAGCGGACATGGAAAGAAAATCCATGAAAAGACATGGGGATGTGGTGTGAGAAGTACAAGAGTAGGTACCATGACACAAAGGATTGTTGAACCATCAACAAAACTCTTTTAACAAAGTCATAGGAGCCAGATGTAAGAGAATCCTTCACAGACAACCCATGCGCACATGAAGAAGGGGATTCGATTGTAGATGCAAATTTGTATACCATTGTTGCCATTGCACAAACAATATCTCCACGAGAAGAGGATGTAGAATGAATATTTCCCTAATAGATTTGGGTAAATGGTGCAGTTCTTCAATTTATCCTAGACATTGGGAATTAAAAAAATTATATATGTGGAAACAATAAATAGGCTAAATCTTGTAACAACTCCTCACCCACAACCATACTTTTGTCGGATGGGCCAGTTAAGGAAGATACATGCATGTGAATCGACAATGTCATCTTCCATATTCAATCAAACCATTCAAGGATGATTTGGTATGTGATGTTGCACCCTTGGATTTTTGTGATGTGCTTCTTGGAAAACCATACATGTGGGATCACCATAGTGTCTACGAGGCCAGATCTATGAGCATCATCATTTCTCTAGGTCATAAGTGCCACTACATCTCAGAGGTAGCCCCTGCTAATTCAGTGGCCTTGATCAATCCAAATAGTGTCCGAGAAATATAGTTATTTCTCCCATTGAATGAAGATGGTGATAAATATTGGCTTGAAGTAGAAGGGCAAAATGTGTTACTTAAATGTGTTACTAAATGGTTGGTCTATTATGATGATTTGGGGAGTTAATACCTCCTACATTTAAATATATTTAATAATATTAAAGTTATGGAATTTGTAGCTATTGTTAGAATATGTGTCGAAATTTATTGTTAATGTATCATGTTTTCCAATTCTAAAGTATTTTGTATTTTTAATTGTATTTATTATATTGTATTAATTCAAGACAAATTATTAAAATACATCATAATTTAAATGCTTATGTCTCTATTTAATACTTGCTTAAAAAAAATTATGTAATCCCTTATCTTACACCAAAAAAATGACATGGCTATCTTAGATGTTTTGCATCAACTACTACATGATAAAAACAGTTCTTACACCTCAAATGCAATTGCGTGTTAGAGTTCCTTCTTTTCATTTTCTACATATCAATGACAATGTATTTTCACAACAATATCCCAAAAATGTGTTGGCTTGATTTGGACTAATTTGCAGTGAGAAAATGAATTAAATAAAAAAGATATGCATGGTGTCAGTCAATCGGAATCTGCTCATGTAAGATGGGACTAGCGACTACACCACACCACCTTTGACAGGGCCATCTATGAGAAAACAACTGCACACGAACGCTATTTCGACTCTTTTCTTTTTCGTTCGCTTATGCGATGGTGGTCCACGCTCCTCTTCTTTCCCTTTGCGTCACTATTACCTGGTTGCCATCATATATATAAAAGCTTTCCCACTATGAAAACCGGGCGAGCGTACTTCGAAATCTCCCGCAGACTGTTTACTGAGATTCTACATTAACAACATGTCTCAATACTTAGCAAAACAGACTGTTATCTGTGGATGTACTCCTGCAGCGGTCCCCACTGCTTAGTAACCGCCTCTGCCATACTTCTTCAATAAAACAAGTCAGATCTCCGACTTCTCCAATATAAAATAACCGCTGCGCTTACATAACTATAACTTTCTGCGTTTTTTGAGTATTGGACAACATTAGCATTAGCAATAGCGATTCTAACAGACGGTAAGGCCGGCTTAAGAAAGTTGAACTACAAGAGTGAATATTTTGCCTCGGTAATGACGAAAACTGTCCGAAGGACTCGGGAGTATTTAAAAAAAAAAAACTAGGCCTAGGGATTAGGTATATCCTGCCTCTACCTATTCATTGCCTGTCTATAACATGTACTTGTCATTAGAAAGCTATGAATTGGTTTCCTATATTAGGAATCTTACCCCTGCACCTCTACACCATAGACCATGTGTTGTAGAAGATTGAAAGTGACAGTTTGAAATTAAGGGGGAGTGTTGGAAATATGCATGTGTTGCATATTTAATTCCAACCGTAGCTTTTTAGGAAAGTTAATTTTAGCTTTGGTCTTGTTTTAGTTTGCTTTAGTTAAGTTAGCTTTATCTTATTTTTATCATTAAATTTAATTCAAATAAATTTGTTTTAATTCATGCATAGCATGCAACTATTTTAAAGTATGAGTTTAGATTTAGAATGCTCATTTGAAGAGCTGTTAGTGGGTGAGTTATTCTATTTAAATAACAGCGATTGTAATTGCTTTGTATGCACACACAAAGGTGTGAAATCTGCACAAGCAAGGAAGGATGTGCATTGAAAGCACACAGCTACATGCACAACTTGATTGTAAAGAGCTGAAGCTCTTAGTATGATGAAGCTTTTATTAATGGAGATTATGCACAACAGTGTTGGTTCGAATATTCATCTATTTATGCAAGTTATTTAAGTATTTTGTTTATTTCTTTTATGTTGTTTGTTGTATAAGACTGCATATTTTCTACAAAAATGTATCAGAGCTAGGTTATTCCAGCAGCTTATTAAATTGGTAGCAAGTTATGGCTTCTACATCCGGCATGCGACACCGCAATTTAATGGAAAGAATTACAAATGCGAGGGTCGTTGACCATGAAGGCGCTATTCAGATCTCAAGACGTGTGGGATATTGTTGAAGATGGGTACACAGAGCCCACAAATGCAGCAGTGTATACTGCACTTTCTCAAGCAGAGAAAGATACTATGAAGGAGTTACGAAAGAAGGACGGTAAAGCTCTTTTTTATATTCATCAGGAAACACATGAAAGCATTCTTCCAAGAGTGACAGTAGCCAGTCAAGAAAAGACTGCATGGGATACTTTACAAGTTACATATCAAGGTAAAGAGAAAGTAAAAGCGCTAAGCTACGCTACGATTACTTCGTAGAGATTTGAGAATTTAGTAATGAAAGATTCAGATTCTGTAGAATCATTTTTTACTTATGTAGTTGGCTTAGTCAATCAAATCAAATCCCATGGTGAGACTCTTGAGGACAAAAGGATTATTGAAAAATTGCTTAGAAGTTTGCCTACGAAATTTGATCCTTTAGTTGTTGCTATTGAAGAAACTAAGGATCTGAGTCAGTTTTCTATTGATGAGTTGCATGCATCACTAATCAATCATGAACAGAGGATGAATAGATCACATGCAAGTGTAGATCAAGCTTTTGCATCTCAGACAGCAGGTAGTCGTGGCAAAAGAAGAGGAAGTTTCAACCCAAGAGGCAGAGGAAGAAGTCCATCTAGAGGACGTGGCAGCGGTTCATCAAACTCAGGTGGAAGAGGACAGAATCAAGAACAGAGTTATGGTTAGAGACAAGATAAGTCTCATGTTCAGTGTCATTATTGCAAGAAGTATGGGCACTATGCTTGTGATTGCAAGAAAAAGCAATATGATCAGGAGAGACAATCAAAATCAGGTTGAAAGTTCTATTTCTAAATCTGTGTTTATTGCATGCACAAGGATTGTCGAAGAAATACCTTCTTTATCCCCTATTGAATGTAATTTGTCAAAAGAGAGTCCATGTGATGTATGGTATTTGGATTCAGGTTGCAGTAATCACATGACATGTAATCTAGATTTGTTTTCTAGTTTGGATGATTCGAGCTTAAGAGTGATGTAACTCTTGGAAATAACAATATTGTGTCTGTGAAAGGAAAAGGCACAGTTAGTATTCTAACAAGACAGGGGAGCAAACAAGTATGCAAGATGTTTACTATGTTACAGGTTTGAAACATAACCTTATGAGTATTGGACAACTGGTACAGAAAGGATACCAAGTCTATATGGAATACAATGAGTGCGTGATTGTGGACAAAACTCCTAGCACTCAGTTGATTGCAAAAGTGAAGATGAGTAGCAATAGGATGTTTCCATTGATTTTGAAACCTGGAAAAAAGAAGAAATCTGATCTATTTGCAGTAAAATTCGTTAGCTTTGTCAATAAATTTATTATTATATTCGATATAAAATAACCGCAGCGCTTACTTAGCTATAATTCTCCAATAAAACAAGTCAGATCTCCGACTCCGCCTGGTTAGCTTTGTCAATAAATTTATTATTATATTCGATATAAAATAACCGCAGCGCTTACTTAGCTATAATTTTCTGCGTTTTTTGAGAATTGAACAACATTAGCATTAGCAATAGCGATTCTCGGAATCTGGGAATGTTTCCTCTTCACTAACAGAAGGCGTTAAGAATGTTGAACTACAAGAGTGCATATTTTGCCTCGGTAATGACGAAAACTGTCCGAAGGACTCGGGAGTATTTAAATAAAAAAACTAGGCCTAGGGATTAGGTATATCCTGCCTCTACCTATTCATTGCCTGTCTATAACATGTACTTGTCATTAGAAAGCTATGAATTGGTTTACTATATTAGCAATCTTACCCCTACACCTCTACACCATGTAGTTGTATCGTTTTTTGAAACCAAACAACTCACGATGCGAGGCTGTCGCCTGTCACGTTACAGCCATAGTAATGGAGTAGCGAGTTAAATCCGTAGAGATTTTACAGACGGTGTTTTCTAGGTGGTTATTATTTAATTGAGTGTATTTGTGAATTGTCATTCTGGCCAAAACACCTCAAAATATAGATTTTATTTTACAATTTTGTCCACCTATTTATAAAAATTAATAACCTTTTTTACCACCCATATAAAGATGCCAATATATTAACCATTCATAACCCTTTTTTAAGGAACTGTTTTCTACTTATCACGATAGATTATCATAACCATTCATTTGGTTGATTATAAAAAAACAGTAATTTCTAATAAAGAAATTCATCGTAATGTGATGTCTTTAAATTATAAATTTCAGTGCTTTAAGTTCTTCTCTAACGAATGCTTGACATGTCAAGAACTATTATAAGAAATCAATAATATTCATACAATACTTGTTAAATACCTTAACAAGAATGGATTCTTAGATAGATGATTGATGCTTACATGAACTAAAGCGTTTTTCTATTATATTCAATTTATGTTCAAACAAGGACCCTAGTAACATGTAAAATTCCTTATAATTGTACTTATAAGAGATAAGGGCTAAATGAGGAATAGACAGAAAGTGACTAATGCCATGATGTTAAGCCTATACATTTCACATTCATAAATTGTTAGGAATGTAGAGTCTGTGATTTGGATATGTGAGAAGACAAATTAGAAATTGGGGGAAAAATGAGTTGGTTAAGACTACAAAATTTGGCAAATTTAGAAATTAATGATAGTTGTTTTGGATTCTATCCTTTATCCATGATGTATGTGAATAAAAAAATCTCAAAAACACCAACATTGATCTACAAAGTAGGTTGATATTCCATATTGCTCCCAAAGGCCAACACAATAGTAACTTTACTACGGAATGGCGCACTTATTGTTACGTAAAGATGCCTTTTGGGCTCAAAACTTCTAACGGGACATATCACTGCACCATGAAACACATATTTCACAATCTCATACATAAATTCGTTGAAGTCTATGTCGATGATCTACTTGTCAAATCACGACGCCCTAATGATCACGCTCACAACTTGGACATTGCCTTAGGAAACCTTTGCAAATACAAGGTTCACCTCAATCCCTTAAAATTCATATTCAAGGTAACATGAAGAAATATGCTTGGATCCCTAGTATCTAAACGTGGTATCGATGTCGACCAAGTAAAGATTAAAGATATCCTTTGCATGCCACCACCATCTTCCATAGCAGGCATACATACATTCCTTAAAAAAATTGGGTGATCTGATGATTCGTCCATGAGTTTACCTATCGAACTAATTCCATTAATAGTATCCTCCAAAAATCTACCAAGGTAGAGTGGAAAAAGACTATCAATAAGCATTTGACAGTATGAAACACTCTTTGTCCTCATTTCCAACATTACAACTTCCTTCACCAAATCAACCTAGATGTTGTTATACACCTCTTCCACTTTGGTGTTTGTTGGGGCAATGTTAGCACAAGAATACGAAAAGGAAAATGAGCATTATGTTTATTACATTAGTTAAGTATTAATAGATTATGAAACATTATATACATCTATTGAAGGAACTTGTTTAGCCATATACTATGTAACTACAAATTTACGTCAAAACATGTTGTGTCAAACTGCCTACGTCATTATCCATAAAGATCCCTCGTGGCATTTCTTCCCAAATATTTCCTCCTTTTAGATCACACTGCAAGTGGACTGCCATCCTTATGGATGTTAAACTTTCTATCATCACACAACGAGAGATGTAAAAGGCCAAGTCATAACTGAACTATTTCCTCCCACACCCATCTTTGTTTCTCAACATATTCATGATGCATTACCGGATGAAGAAATCCTCCTCATTGAGGGCTTATACAATGGTATTTCGATAAAAAAGTAATACTATATGGCTTCACTATCATTGTTGAGGAATAGTCATCCGATGCCATTTTTTAAGTGTTTCCCTCACCAAAAACCAAACTGATAACCACAACCACCGAGGAAGAAATCACTATTAATCTTCATGTGGATACATCGACATTACACTTCGATGGGTAAAAGTGCCTGCAAGGAGCTGGGGAAAGCTCTATACTCTCTGACCACTCTAGCTATAATGCCCACAAAATTTTGTTCTAGGAACACATTAAAACTTATACACTTATCTAGGAGGTTGCAACAAATTTTTTGTTTGTTTTAAGTTATAAGATTGCAAGGGTGCCATCCCCTAGTGTACATTAAATTGATTTTCACCAATAATCTCTACTTTATAAAGGATGGACTAGGTCTAACCTAAATGATTAAATATTCTTAATTTATCTCTAAGGTCAATTAATTAGAGTAAAATAGGAAGGTGCCATAATTTAATTTACTTGGTTAAATGTTTTTCTCCTCCTTAATTAACATTCAAACCCAAAATGATTAACCTTATACTTAGTTACTTTAGTTCCATTATCTTAATAACTTTAATGTCCATTTCATTAATTTTCTAAAACATACTAGGAACTAAATAATGAATTTACACACCAAGGTATTTAAATGGCCCCATTCACCCATCTACACATACCTTTAATTTTATTTAAAACACCCATAAAATTCTTTCCTACCAAACAATTGTACGGTTGATCCTCAACCCTTGGATCAATTCAGTAGTGGCCACTAGATCCTAGGGTTCCAAACTAACTTTAAATATCCTTATGAATTATTATTAAATCATTTTCTTTACCCTAGTCTCCTCATTTGGTCAGTTTTCCTTTGTTTAATTTGCAGGTTGGAGAGATGGAAGTCATGGGAGCAAGGAAGGAAGAACTATGGAGGAATTTAGTAAAACAAGCTTAGTTTAGTCTAGGTTTTAGATTTACCATTGAATTTTCTTTCATTTGAAGATTGGAGGGGTTTCCTTTTTAAATCTGGTGTTGTTACAAATATTGTTTTTAGTTTGGCTTCCTTATTTGGGCCAAACCCTACCTCCATTCATATGTATGAGATTGAGCACTTTTAATTATCTATTTGAAGATTTACTTGCTTTGAATAATGAAATTTTACCTTATGTTACTTGCTGGAGGTTTCCTTTTAATTTTTACAAACTTAAAGTTTAGTTAGACCAAGTTAAAATTTACATGGGCACGGATTAACATTTTTATTCCGTTAGTGATAGAACCACCGCCCAAAGCAGGTTGGTCATCCTAGGATTGCCGCCCTACCTGGGTGATAATTTACAAACTGCCACCTTGCCTAAGTGGCGGTTCTGAGACCGCCGCCTTTCTGGAGAGGCAGTTACAGGACCATCATTCTGCATAGGGTGGAGGTCTTGATCCTTAGAAACAAAACTTTCAAATACGAGATTTTTCAAAAAAACAAAAATCACTACGAGTGTTTTAAAAGTCATCATGAACTTAAATTTATGTGCCTAAAGTTTCCAGTTGAAAGGTCTAATCCATTTATTCATTCCATAGTAAAATTACTCATTTAAATCATTTCCCACTTCAATAGTAACAATAACAAATACAAGATCATTTTCATTTTGTTCAACAAATTTTCTTTCAAGTCCAATAGTAGAAATAAAACTAAACCTACTTGTAATGTTGTTGTTTTTCCTAACTATAGTTCCCACTTCCCTTCGACACTTTTGATATTGATCATGATATTGTTGACTATATTATGGACATTATTATAGTTTTGATTTAGTATGGTGTTAGATGTCAGATCATGGATTATCGTTGACTCTGATTAATATATGATGCATGATGATTGTTAGAGACATTGTATATAGGTGTTGACATGCTGTTGGACATGGCTATATATATTTATGGATGTTGTTAGGACATGTGATATTTGGATATATTGAGTAGACCGATAAAATTAAATATAAAATTGATGATTCTATAGTTGCTGATGAAATTGTAAGAAATATTGTTGATTTTCTAGATGTTGTTGTGATTCATGTATATTTCAATCATTTTGAAATTATATTATATTGATTTGGATGTTATGATATTGCCACGAGGCCAAAAGGGTATTTGTATTGTGCATGATAAAAATATCACAACAAACATAAGGGGATTGGAGACTAACCACATTGGAATTATAGATGAATTCAACAAGGTCACCATGGTAACTAGTTTTGTTTGTGTGTGTGTGTGTGTGTGTGTTAGTGTTAGGGATTCCCATGGGGGATCACCTTTAAATGTGACCAAGGGATTTTATGTATTTCTTTTATTTTTGGTCCCTTTTGTTTAATTTTTACATGTGTTTATGTTTGGTGCACTTACACCCTTTCTTTATTTATTTAAGGGTCTGTAAATATTGTGAGTAATCTTATTTTAGTTAATTAATTAAAATATGTCATAAGAATGTAATTAATAGAGTTGTTGGCCATGTATTAAAGTGTTGTAAGAATATGTAAGTGATGTGTAACTTAACTTTTGAGTGTGAAACACTCCACCTTCTTAAGCAATTCAAATTTTTCCTTGGAGGATGATTTTGGAGGCTTTTGGGACAAGTTAAACTTGTCCCAAACCTCTTAAGTTTACATACTAGCCTTGCCTATGGTTGGAGCGTTAAATTTAGATTTTTATAATGTATTCGGAAGTCAAGTTGTAGGTTGTAATTGCACTTTTCTTACATGATTTAATTTCAGTCCTTTGGGATATGGACTTGTTTGGGTGTGTAAGTAAATCTGTCATATTATTCACCCACCTATTTATTATGCATTGGAGAATTAAGTTGACTTTGTGTTTGGGGTTGAGGATGTGTGATGTGGCATCCTACATGGATCCACCTCATCCTCTTCTCTTCCTTCCTCTATAAAATTTGAATTCCTTGTCTTGTTTTGGGTTGCTTCACTTTTGGGAGACTTATTTTGGGCAAATTTTCTTGTTGTTTTGGGAGCTCTTACTTGGAGAAGTTTTTGGAAGATTGTTGCATGCTTTTGTTGGGTTTTTCTTTGGATTGCTTGCATTGGAAGGAGCTTGTTCTTTTGAATTTGGAAAGAACTCCATCATGGAGAGGTAGGAGCTTGGCTCTTGGAAATACTCTTCTTTTCTCTTTTATGAATATGTAAATGTTGGTATGTTTGTTATTTTTGTAAGTTATGGGTAGATGGCCTATGAATGGTGTAGGAGTAGATTATGGGTTTTATTTTGTGGGAGGCACAAGTGTGTTTTAGGGAGGTATAAGGGTGGAGGGAGTTGGGATTTGGGCTCCACCCTAAAAAGAAATAGCTTGCATTTCTTTACTCATTATGGGGTGCCATACGAGGTTGGGTGGGGGGGCATAAGGAAATGTGAGGAATAAGGGGTACTTGGGAGACATAAGGAAAGTCGGGGTTTTGATATACTATATTTTGGAGATTGGTAACTTAGGTGGTGATACCCATTTCCCGTTTGGAAGGAATAAGAAGCATCCCCCAAAGTTCTTGCAACTTTGGCTTCGCATGGTGATGCTCGAGTTTTATGTGATGTATTTCATGTGGTTGCAAAACTACTATTTTGTTTTGGACTATGTTTTTAATTTGAAATGTTCTTTTTCAAAGATTACTTTGTGATGTGGAAGCATGTTGTTGCCATGAGTTGAAATACATTTCTTATAGCATTATGGTTGGGGCTCAAGGGAAAATGAAGAACGATGGATTCTCCTTTCATTAGATGTCTTGGTTAGGTGGAGAGCGTTTCTTTCCCCGCCTTTGTTGTGATCAAAATTGGAAGAAAAGAAGAATGCATGTTGTTGTTCTACAATTGAGAATAGACAGTTTGACAGTCCCTTGTGAAATGAAATCTCATTGTAACCTTTCCCACTTTAAGTGGATGACCTTGTAAATGTTTGTAGATGTTGTACTAACTGCAAGTGGAAATTGGAAATGTAAAATAGTTATACTATGTATGTTGTTTTGTAAAGAATGTGAAAGAATGATAATGTTTTGTATACTGCATTTTGTAATCAAATGGAAAGGAAGTTGTAAGAGTTCATTTGAATTAATGAAAATGGTTTTTTTGTCCATATGATGTTATTCCATTGGAAATCCTTGTTTAGCATACTCTATGAAATCTCTATTTGAAAAATGGTAAAGTGGAACACGTGAAAAGAAAATGTAATATTATACCCTATGTTCAATAAATGATTTTGGATGGATTAAAAGAAAGAAGTTGTTTAGTTGTCTTTTGGAATCAATAAATGAATGTAATTCTTTTCTTGACTTGCATTGTTGTATTTAAATCTGATTATTTCAATGTATTGGAATCTCTACTTGACAGGAGAAAATATGTATGAAGGATAATGCAGAACTCTATCTTTGAAATGTGAAAAATTGAAATCAGTATTTCATTTTGATCTTCAATTATTTGTTTTGAATCAAACAAATGTGTTAGATTGGAATTGGAAAGTATTGTAAATACTTGGAAGAAGAAATGGCAAATAGACACATTAAGATTTGATCCTTGTTATTTATAATTTTAAAACTGGAAATTAATTAAACCAAAAATGCCCAGTTCGAACCTGCAAAAATAAAATGAAAAATTAAATTAATTAATTGAAATAGTAGCCCCTAAACGAGTTCAAATAGATAAAGACACGTAAGGAAATATGTCAAGACTTATAAAATCCTACAGGCTGTTTTCTTAAAATTTACCCCTTAAAATTTATCTAAACCAAAAAATAAAGAGCTCCATGCAAAGAGGATGTCGATAGATTTCCAAAAATTTATCATTTTCCCCAAACCGAGCTCTCTATCAAAATTTATGGCCTTCTAAATTTTTCTTCCTTGGCATTGAAATTTTTGGGAAAAATTTTCCTGGCCGGGCCCATGGCTCGAATTTTTCAGTTGGGACTTAGGAAATTTTTTTGGGAAAATTTTCAAAATTTTCTCTGCTGCCCCACCGACTCATAGCCAATCAAATTATTTCATGTGGCACCATGAGGTGCCAGCGGTGGGATGGATCCCCTTTTTAACTTAGCATTTTCAGATAATTTTGGGAAAATTTCCAAGTTTTCCCCGTCGTCCTGCAACCAATCAGGTGAGGCCACATGGCGTCACGAGGCATCGGCGGAGGAACGGGTTCCTTTTTTCCTTCACGTCTCGGAAAAATTTTGGAACATTTTCCAAGTTTTCTCCGCGCTGGCCCACTGCCCAATCGGGGCTGCCACGTGGCACCGCGAGGTGTCAGTGGAGGCGATGGTCTCTGTACCTTCTTAGCCCTTCAAGTCATTTTCTCCCTACCACCCTGACTTCCCTGCATTGGCTTAGGAGATGCCATGTGTTCATTGCAATCTCACGGGAGCGCAGGCGCAAAGATGATTTTTCACCCGCAGGGGAAAATTTGCAAATGTCTCCCGCTGCCCCGCCTTTCTTTGTTTTTCCCGGCGGTACCTTAGGGAGTGTCATGTGTCCTTTGTGGACCGTGGGAGTGTGGGCGCAAATGTGATTTTTTCCCCACATGGTAAAAAATTTCCAAGGTCTCCATGTGGCCTACCAACCCACCCTTTAGGAAAATTTTCACCCATGGGCCCGCAGGCCCACTCTTAGGAAAAATTTTCACCCCAAGGCCCGCTAACCCATAACTTGAAAAAAATGAGGAGTTAGGAGGAATTCTTTATTAACTAGAAAGGTGAGGAAATTTCCTATCTAATGGGATTGATTTAAGAAAAATTTGAATGCGATAAGTATGAGAAAAATCAAGTTGAAACTTTAAACCTGTTAGAGAGTGGGTGTGGTGGGATTTTACCCTCTAAACCTAATTGAAACTTCTAACCCTAAATTTTTGACCTTATGACCTATAATAATTTTTAATAAAATAAAATTATATTCTAGTAGATTGGATTTGTGTTGGAACCTGTTAGTGAAAACTATTGTCTTGTAACATGGTTGTAAATTCTTTTAATCAAAAAAAATTATTCCATAATTTTGTCCTAACTAATCCTAGGTTGTTCTTGGGTCTCAAGTGGGTTGTTTTAGTGGGAATCAAACTTGGTATCAGAGAAGTGGTTCAAAATCTTGGACCCTTGGGCACACTAGAAAACTTGAGACATAAACTGTAAACCTAGCACACTTTTGAAACTAGAAAGCAACCTTGTTTGAAAATAGGAAAAAAAAACAAGTATGAAGAAATATTACATTACTCTGTTCATTTGAACTGACAGAATTAAAATCATAATAAAATAACAAGTTGTTTGAGTTGTTGTGATTTCTTAGTGGGGTTTTTTATAAACCTGTAACTAAGAATATCAGATTAAATTGATTTTTGTGAACTTCTAGTGTAGTGAAACTTGGTTCCCCTTTGAAAATGTGTTTTTTAACAGTCCTAAAACTTGATTTAATTGTATGATGCGTTAAGCCCTTTGTTGAGACCCTTCCTTATTGGAATTGTTAGAATGATAAATTTTATGGTTTGAATCTTGTGGGTTGACAATAGTAGTTGTGTTCTAGGTCGGGAAGAGTTACTTAAAAGCTTCTTAGAGCTTCCTTACTTCAGTAGTTAGGAAAGTTGGTTTGGGTGTTAGTTTTTCATTTTGTTACCCATATGGAAGAGTGGACATTAATTATGGGTGTAGATTATGACCCATTCCTTTGTATGTGTCCATGGAACTGACCTTGAGGTAGAGTATCCCTATTGGCGGCCATGAAGGGGCTGCAAAGTGACTCTGATGTTGTCATCTATAATTTATATTTGTAAACTTGTGTTATTTTATCAAGAACCTACATCTTATTCTTGGATTGGATTGAGAAGCTCTGAGGCTCTTCTAGTTATTTATATTTTTGTGAGAATTTTCAGAATTTCCAATGCGGCTACTTAGCCACATTCCTTGATTGCCGATATTTCTTGGACTTTATTTTGATTGGTGACTCGGAGCTCATTATGTTGTTGGCAACTAAGCTAAACTTTATGTGGTTCCTTCTTGGTTGATGATGAGCTAGTTCTATGCTACTTGTATTGTGACATTTCTTTGTAAGGGGTACACCACCGGGGTCTTGAATGTCTTCTTAGGTGCTTAAAGTTATGCCTTGGTTTTAGGTGCACAGAAACTTAATGTGCCTAGGATCTTGGAGTGACCTTTTCATTACTCGAACTTCTTAGGAAGAGAGTTTGTAGTGTTGTGCGTAATACTTGCCACTGTTAGCGATGGCGGTGATTCTCTTACAATCCGATAAGAGTTTGAACCTCGTCGAGTAGAGGTGTTTAATTGTGACTGATGAATCATGTTAAGATCATATTACTTTTGGTTGGCTCTAGATGTTAGTCGAAAAGTGTGTTTTTTGGTAGTGGCTTCTTTTCAATCGAATGCTAAGTTCTATCGGGATTTTCCTTATTTAATTATATTAAGTATTGACTTGTCAATTGTAATTAGATTTAAGGCCATTTGAGTAGTGTGTTTGATTAAGTATGTTTGTTTTGCTCACGTTGACCTATTTAATTTTTCGTTACGTAGAGATACTTATGGATGCTTTGAGTCGTTTGGACCATGTTATTGGTGATGTTAGTGTAAGTAGACCTTGATAATTTAATCTCGGTGGTATTTTATAATGTGATTCTCTTGTAAAACTATAACTCCTTGTCGTAAAGCCATGTTGAAAAAGATAGCTGATTTGTGCGCTTACATTTGATGCTTTATAGTGAGTTTGTGGTGTTCTTATAGTTAAGATCTTTCCTTGTCATTTTGATCGGTTGGTTGGCGGTATCTCGTGGTAATATGTGGGTAGATTTGAAAATTTTCCTTGTCATATCATATGAGCAAAATGTTTCATCAAGATTAGTAAGAGTAATTATAAGGATCACCACTAAGGTTATATATATGTTCTTTTTTTTCTTTTTTTCTCTTTTGCTAAAGGGTTGAATTATCTAGATTTGGCTAGTAGGGTGTGTTCGATTCCTAAAACAAAAGTGTAAAAAAAAAGACTATATGAAAACTTGTGGTCTTGACTTCACTTTTACTACCATGAAAAGTTAATTGTACCATCTCGAGTTATAGAAGTGCTTTCATGGAATAGTTTCTTGATTTTAAATGTTTTTCTGATTTAGGTGTTCTTGTTGATTCACCTCATTCTGTGTGATCCTCAAATTGTGGGACCTTGAGTAGACTTGTACCTCATGCAAATTTGGTCATAGTCTATTTTTTAGCCTTGTCTAGACAATGAACCTTGAAATCATGGCTTAAACATGTAGAAACCTTAACTTTTATAAATGTAGTATGTTGTATTTCTTGGGAAAATACGTGGTCATTATCAAACTCACGGAATTCTCCTTATTATTCTTCTACTTGGTGGTTACTCTTAAGACTATTTCGAACTCTTCTTGTTATATTGTTTTGTGTGGTATCTTGGTTGATAGCGTAAATTTACTCTCTAGATTTAAGTCTTTGTAGCCTTGCATGCAGAAATTTTAAAACTCATCCCTTGCAATCTTCCTTCTTCTTGTTGAATTGCATTGGACCAAACTTAGGTTCTTTAGACCCACACTTGTTTGAAGCAAGCAATCCCATATTGGAGTGATCCTTTTTCTATTGCATTTGTTCCTATCTCTCTTCCAGTGATTTCCGGAGGAAGTCGAGTCTAAGGGGAGGGGATGTAGTGCCCACTTCCCTTCGAAACTTTAGATATTGATCATGATATCGCTGACTATATTATGTACATTATTATAGTTTTGATTTAGTATGGTGTTAGATGTCGATCATGGATTATTGTTGACTCGATTCATATATGATGCATGATGATTGTTAAAGACATTTTATATAGATGTTGACATGTCGTTAGACATGGTTATATATATATTTATTGATGTTGTTAGGACATGTGATATTTGGATATATTGAGTAGACCGATAAAATTGAATTTAAAATTGATGATTATATAGTTACCGATGAAATTATAAGTGATATTGTTGATTTTCGGGATGTTGTTATGATTCATGTATATATTGATGATTTTGAAATTATATTATATTGATTTTGATGTTCTAATATGGCCACGAGGTTGAAGGGGTATTTGTATTGTGCAGGTTAAAAATACCACCACAAACATCAGGGGATTGGAGACTAACCACATTGGAATTCTAGATGAATTCAACAAGGTAACCATGACAACTAGTTTTGTTTGTGTGTGTGTGTTTGTTAGTGTAAGGGATTCCCATGGGGGATCACCTTTAAATGTGACCAAGGGATTTTATGTATTTATTTTATTTTTGGTCCCTTTTGTTTAATTTTTGCATGTGTTTATGTGTGGTGCACTTACCCTTTTTCTTTATTTATTTAGAGGTGTGTAAACTTTGTGAGTAATCTTATTATTTAGTTAATTAATTAAAATATTTCATAATAATGTAATTAATAGAGGTTTTGGCCATGTATTAAAGTGTTTTAAGAATATGTAAGTGATGTGTAAGTTAACTTTTGAGTGTGAAACACTCCACCTTCTTGGAAATTCGAATTTTTCCTTGGAGGCTAATTTTGGAGGCTTGTGGGACAAGTTAAACTTGTCCCATACCTCTTAAATTTACATACCAGCCTTGCCTATGGTTGGAGGGTTAAATTTAGACTTTTATAATGCATTTTGGGAAGTCAAGTTGTAGATTGTAATTCAACTTTTTTTAAATAATTTAATTTTAGTCCTTTGGGGTATGGACTTGTTTGAGTGTGTAAGTAAATATGTCATATTATTCACCCACATAATTATTATGCATTGGAGAATGAAGTTGACTTTGTGTTTGGGGTTGAGGATGTGTGATGTGGCATCCTACATGGATCAACCTCATCCTCTTCTCTTCCCTCCTCTATAAAATTTGAATTCCTTTTCTTGTTTTGGGTTGCTTCTCTTTTGGGTGAATTTTATTGTTGTTTTGGGAGCTTTTGCTTGGAGTATTTTTTTGGAATATTTTTACATGCTTTTGTTGGGTTTTTATTTGGATTGATTGCATTGGAAGGAGTATCCTTTTTTGAACTTGGAATAAAATCCATCATGGAGAGGTAAGAGCTTGGCTCTTGGAAATAGTCTTCTTTTCCCTTTTATGAATATGTAAATGCTGGTATGTTTTTTATTGTTGTGGGCTATGGGTAGATGGCCTAGGAATGGTGTAGGAGAATACTATGTGGTTTATTTTATTGGAGGAACAAGTGTGTTTTAGGGAGGTATAAGGGTGGAGGATGTTAGGATTTGGGTTCCATCTTAAAAATAAATAGCTTGCTTTTCTTTACTCGTTATGGGGTTCCATAAGAGGTTGGGGGCATAAGAAAGTGTGAGGAATAAGGGGTACAAGGGGAGGAATAATGAAGGTAAAGGTTTTGATATAGTATAGTTTTGAAGTTTGTAACTCAGGTGGTGATACCCATTTCCTCTTTTAGGAGGCATAAGAAGCATCCCCCATATTTATTTCTCCTTTGGCTTGCATGGTGAAGCCCAAGTTTTGTGTGATGTCTTTCATGTGGTTGAAAATGTGTTGTTTTCTTTTGGACTGTGGTTTTAATTTGAAATGTGCTTGTTTAAGATTGCTTTGTGATGTGGAAGCCTGGTGTTGCCATGAGTTGAAATATATTTCTTATTACATTGTGTTTGGGGCTCGGGGGCCAATGAAGAAGGATGGCTTCTCCTTTCATTGGATGTCTTTGTTGGGTGGAGAGCATTTCCTTTCCCCTGCCCTTGTTGTCATCAAAATTGAAAGAAAGAGAAGAATGCATGTTGTTGTTCTGGAGCTGAGAAAAGACAGTTTGACAGTACCTTGTGAAATGAAATCTCATTCTAACCTTTCCCACTTCAAGTGGATGACCTTGTAAAAGTTTGTAATGGAAAGATGTTTTACTAACTGCAAGTGGAAATTGGAAATGTAAAAGAATTATACTCTGTATGTTGTTTTGGAAAGAATGTGAAAGAATGATATTGTTTTGCATACTACATTTTGTATTCAAATGGAAAGGAATTTGTAAGAGTTCATTTGAATTAATGAAAATGGTTTTGTTTTTTCCATATGATGTTATTCCATTGGAAATCTGTGTTTAGCATACTCTATGCAATATTTGTTTGAAATGGTAAAATGGTAAAGTGGAACACGTGAAAAGAAAATGTAATATTTTGCCATGTGCTCAATAAATGATTTTGGTAGGATTAAAAGAAAGATGTTGTAAAGTTGTCTTTTGTAATAAATAAATGAATGTAATGCTTTTCTTAAATTACATTGTTGTATTTGAATCTGATTATTTCAATGTATTGGAATCTATGCTTGAAAGAAGAAAATATGTATGAATGAAAGTGTAGAACTCTTTCTTTGAAATGTGAAATATTTAAATCAAGTATTGAATTTTAATCTTGAATGGTTTTTTTGAATCAACCAATTGTATTAGATTGGAATTGGAATGTAGTCTAAATACTTGGAAGAAGAAATGGAAAATAGACACATTAAGATTTGATCCTTGTTATTTATAATTTTAAAACTGGCAATTAATTAAACCAAAAATGCTCAGTTCAAACTTGAAAAAATAAAATGACAAATTAAATGATTGAATTGAAGTAGTAGGCCCTAAAAGAGTTCAAATAGACAAAGACACTTAAGTAAATATGTCAAAACTTAGCAAAATCGGGCTCAAACTATTTATAGTCATTCTGCTGTCAAGAAAATGTAAATGTTACAATTGCAAATCAATTACACATATTGAATATTGAAAAATATCTTAAATCCATCTAAGAACAATCCTCCATGTCTATTTTACATGTTGAGAGATGAAGAAGATCAAATTGAATAAAATTCACAAGTTAAAATTTACCAGTTCGCTCTATAAAATCCTCGCAGGACGTTTTCTTAAAATTTACCTCTTAAAATTTATCTAAACCATTAAATTAATGAGATGGATGCAAAGATAACATTGAGATATTTCCATAAAGTCGAGTTTTTCCCAAACCGAGCTCTCTATCAAATGTTATGGCCTTCAGAAGTTTTCTTCCTTGGCGTTGAAATTTTTTGAGAAAATTTCCTTAGGGCCCCGTGGCCCAAATTTTTTTGGGAAAATATTCAAAATTTTCTCCACCACCCCGTTTGTTCCTAGCTAATCAAAGGTTGGTACATGGCACCATGAGGTGCCAGCGGTGGGACGAATGCCATTTTTAACTTAGCACTTTGGGAAAATTTTGGGAATTTTTTTGAAGTTTTCTCCCGGCCCATAACCAATTAGGTGATGCCATGTGGCATCACAAGGCATCAGCAGAGGAATGGGTTCCTTTTTTGCTTCATGTCTCGTAGAAAATTTTTGGAACATTTTCCAAGTTCTCTCCATCTGCTCCGTCGGCCCCTGACCCAATCGGGGGCTACCATGTGGCATCTCGAGGTGCCAGCAGATGTGCGGGTCTTTGTACCTAATTAGCCCTTTGGGGTGTTTATTTATTTTTCTCCCCACCACCTCACCTTACCCACATTGGATTAGGAGATGCCATGTGTACTTTGTGGTCTTGCGGGAGCATGCGTGCAAAGATGACTTTTCACCTGCGCATGGGAAAATTTGCAAATGTCTCCGCCGCCCCACCTTTTTTTTTTTTTTCCCGTGCTAACTTAGGGAGTTCCACGTGTCCTTTGCAAACTGTGGGTGCACAAGCACAAATGTCATTTATTCCCCGCATGATAAATTTTTTTCCAAGGTCTTCCTGTGGCCCGCTAACTCGCGGTTTAGGAAAATTTTCACCCTTGGGCCCCAGCAGCCCGCTCTTGGGGAAGCTTTTCGCCCCAAGGCCCGCCAACCCATAACTTGAAAAATATGAGGAGTTAGGTGGACTTATTTATATCACTAGAAATTTGAGGACATTTCATATCCAATGGGAGTGGTTTAGAAAAATTTTTAATGCGTTAAGTATGAGAAAAATCAAGTTGAAACTTTAATTGTGTTAGAGAGTCGGTGTGGTGAGATTATATCCTCTAAACGTAATTGAAACTTCTAACCCTAAATTTTGGACCTTGTGACCTCTAATAAATTTTAATAAAAGAAAAGTATATTCTAGTAGATTGGATTTGTTCCAGAACCTATTAGTGAAAACTATTGTCTTGTAACATGGTTGTAGATTCTTTTAATCAAAAAAAAAAATTCCATAATTTTTTCCTAACTAATCCTAGGTTGTTGTTGGGTCTCAAGTGGGTTTTTTTTAGCATTCATCACACTTGGTATCAGAGTAGTGGTTAAAAAGCTTGGACCCTTGGGAAAACTATAAGACTTGAGACATGAATGTAAACCTAGCACACTTTTAAAACTAGAAAGCAACCTTGTTTGAAAATTGAAAAAAAAAAAAAGTATGAAAAAATATTACATTACTCTGTTCATTTGAACTTCCAGAATTAAAATCATAATAAAATAAAAAGTTTTTTAAGTTGTTGTGATTGCTTAGTGGCATTTTTTCTAAACCTAGGTAACTAAGAATGTCAGATTAAATTGATTTTTGTGAACTTCTAGTGTAGTGGAAACTTGGTTCCCCTTTGAAAATGTGTTGTTTTACAAGTCCTAAAACTTGATTTAATTGTATGATGCGTTAAGACCTTTGTTGAGACCCTTCATTATTGGAGTTGTTAGAATGATAAATTATATGGTGTGAATCTTTTGGTTGGAAAATAGTGGTTGTGTTCTGGGTTGGGAAGAGTTAATTAGACACTGCTTAGAGCTTCCTTCCTTCAGTAGTTAGGAAATTTGGTCTGGTTGTCAGTTTTTCATTTTGTTACCCATATGGGAGAGTGGACATTAATTATGGGTGTAGTTTATGACCCAATCCTACGTATGTGTCCATGGAATTGACCTTGAGGAAGAGTACCCCTATTGGCGTCCATGAAGGGGCTGCGGAGTGACTTTGATGTTGACATATAATTTATATTTGTAAACTTGTGTTATTTTATCAAGAACCAACAACTTATTCTTAGGATTGGATTGAGAAGCTTTGAGGCTCTTCTAGTTATTTATATTTTTGTGAGAATTTTCAGACTTTGCAATGTGGCTACTTAGCCACTTTTCTTGATTGTCGATATTTCTTAGACTTTATTTTGATTGGTGACTCGGAGCTCATTCTGTTGTTGGATACTAAGCTAAACATTATGTGGTTCCTTCTTGCTTGATGATGAGTTGGTTCTATGCTTCTTGTATTGTGACATTTCTTCGTATGTGGGTACGCCCTGGGGGTCTTGAATGTCTTCTTAGGTGTTTAAAGTTATACCTCGGTTTTGGGTGCACATAATCTTAATGTGCCTAGGATCTTGGAGTGACCTTTTCATTACTGTACCTTGTTGGGAAGAGAATTTGTAGTGTTGTGCATTCTAGTTGGCAACCTGTTAGCAGTGGTGGTGATTCTTGTACAGTTCGATAAGAGATTGAACCTCGTCAAAGTAGATGTGTTTAATCGTGGGCTGATGAATCATGTTAAGATCGGATTGATTTTGGTTGGCTCTGGATGTTAGTGGAAAAGTGTGTTTCTAGTAGTGGCTTCTTTTCAATGACATGCTAAGTTCTATCATGATTTTCCTTATTTCATTATATTAAGTATTGACTTGTGGATTGTATGCATCTTGGAAATTACAATTAGATTTAAGCCCATTCGAGTAATGTATTTAATTAAGTATGTTTGTTTTTCTCACGTTGACCTATTTAATTTTAGATTACGTAAAGACACTTATGGATGCTTTGATTATTTTGGACCATGTTAGTGGTGATGTTAGTGTATGTAAACCTTGATAATTTAATCTCGGTGGTATTTTATAATGTGATTCTCTTTACAAAACTATAACTCTTGGTTGTAAAGCCATGTTGAATAAGATAGTTGATGTAGTCTGCTTACATTTGATGCTTTATAGTGAGTTGGTGGTATTCTTATAGTTAAGATCTTTCCTTGTCATTTTGATTTCTTGGTTGGGGTATCCTGTGGTAATATGTGGGTAGATTTGAAAAAATTACTTGTCATATCATATGAGTAAAATGTTTCATCAAAACAACAAACATGTTAAACCCTAGTAGATCGGTAAGAGTAATTATGCTTCTTTAATGGGTCTTCCTCGTAAATCGGTTTTGAGAACTTGTAGAAACCCACTAGGAATGTTTTATGATACTTGTAAATAGTGGAAAAATATCAAAATATTGTTGTGAACCATGTTGATTAATTATTTCCTAGTTCTTACCAAATTAATAATGTGCTTTCTATGTTGAACGTCCTTGTTTCCTTAGAATTAATAATGTGATGGTGAATTTCGTCTCTATCCCATAAAAGTAATAATGTGACATGTTTACCCTTCCTTCTCATGAAACTTTTTTTAATTGACAAATTTACTCACCCAAACATCATAAAACTGTAATTGAGGAGATTTGGCCTTGAAGCTTAACAAATAAACTGGAACATAGAAAGAGAAAATGGTCCTTGCTTTAACCTTGGTAGATTAATAGAAGGAATAAAAACCATGTAGAAGAATAGAAAAGGAAAAAAAAACTTTGTCCATCTACCTCCCCTAGGAGTAGAATAAATAGTTTGTTTTTCCACCTTTATAAAATGGCGAGATATCATGGCCACCTTTGTGGTGATCCTTATAACGTAAACATGTGATATTAGCATAAAAAAGAATATTTTAATTAAGAAAACCCATAAAGGAATATGATAGAAAAAAAAAGAAACTTCAACTTTTGACTTAATTAGTTGAGTTATAAAATAAGTAATATTTATGTGTATTGAGTGCAATGTATAGTTGAACCTATAATTTTGTCACCTACCTTAAATTGTGAAACACCTAGTGGATAGTAATGTGTTCTAGTTGCTTAGTGCTTCTTGTTCCTAGATGTATGTGCCTTTCTTGTGGGAGTTTTGGGTCATCATACCCTTATCATCCCGTATCTCGACCAATGTGAGTTATGGTCCTTTTGGATTGAGACTTATCTGTTGTTTGAAAAGAAACCTCCTTCTATGTTGTCTTGTCCTTGGAGACCTAAGTTATTGTAATTTTAAGGAAACATATGTTAAAGATATTAAATAAATTCAGGAATTCTTCTTTTCTTCATATTTTTCTTGGGTCACCTTGTTGTTTTTGCCCCTTTTCCATTAGGATAGAAAGTGCAAGATGATGTTATTCGCTATTGATACGATGCACCCTTGGAGTGTAATTGGACCCCATGTTAGTTATTCTTCTTCCTAGCGACATTGAGTGGTCCTTGGTGTTTCTTGTGCTCTCTTTATGGTTATTCCGAGATTGAGTAGGAAATAAGATAAATAAATCCCATTTTTCTATAATATATGGTACTTATATTGATATGTTAGTTCTTAGGGGAGATATATATATATATATATATATATATATATATATATATATATATATATATATATATATATATATATATATATTGCTAAATGAATGACTTATTTAGATTTGGGTGGTAGGGTGTGTTCAATTCTTATAACAAATTGTAAAAATCAGACTATAGGAAAACTTGTGGTCTTGAATTCGCTTTTACTACCATGAAAAGTTAATTATATCCTCTCAAGTTATAGAAGTGTTTTCTGGAATAATTCCTTGATTTTAAATGTTTTGCTGATTTAGGTGTTCTTGTTGATTCACCTTATTCTGTGTGATCCTCAACTTGTGGGACCTTGAGTAGACTTGTTCCTTGTGCAAATTTGGTCATAGTTGATTTTTGCTAGCCTTGTCTAGACAACGAACCTTGAAATCATGGCTTAAACATGTAGAAACCTTAAATTTTATTAATGTAGTATGTTATATTCCTTGGGAAAATATGTGGTCGTTCTCAAACTCACAGAATTCTCCTTATTATTCCTCTACTTGGTGGTTACACTTAAAACTCTTTAGAACTCTTCTTGTTATTTTTTTTTTGTGGTATCTTGGTTGATAGTGTAAATTTACTATATACATTTAAGTGTTCGTAGCCTTGCATCTTGAAATTTTAGAACTCATCCCTTGCAATCTTCCTTCTTCTTGCTCAATTGCATTGGACCAAACTTAGGTTCCATAGACCCACACTTGTTTGAAGCAACCAATCCCATAATGAAGTGATTGTTTTTCTATTGCATTTGTTCCTATCTCTCTTCCAGTGACTTTCAGGAGGAAGTTGTAGGGGAGGGGGATATAGTGCCCACTTCCCTTCGAAAATTTTGATATTGATCATGATACTGCAGACTATATTATGGACATTATTATAGTTTTGATTTAGTATGTGTTAGATGTCAGATCATGGATTATCGTTGACTCTGATTCATAAATGATGAATAATGATTGTTTATTTTATATAGATGACATTTTATATAGATATGATATATTATTGGACATGGTTATATATATATATATATATATTTATGGATGTTGTTAGGACATGTGATATTTGGATATATTGAGTAGATCGGAGAAAATTGAATTTAAAATTGATGATTATATAGTTGCTGATGAAATTGTAAGTGATATTGTTGATTTTTTGGATGTTGTTGTGATTCATGTATATATTGATGATTTTGAAATTATATTATATTCATTTGGATGTTTTGATATGGCCATCATCCCGAAGGGGTATTTGTTTTGCATGTAGGTTAAAAATATCACAACAAACATCAGGGGATTGGAGACCAACCACATTGGAATTCTAGATGAATTCAACAAGGTCACCATGGTAACTAGTTTTGTTTGTGTGTGTGTTTGTTAGTGTTAGGGATTCCCATGGGGGGATCACCTTTAAATGTGACCAAGGGATTTTATGTATTTCTTTTATTTTTTGTCCCTTTTGTTTAATTTTTACATGTGTTTATGTATGGTGCACTTACCCCTTTCTTTATTTATTTAATGGTGTGTAAATATTGTGAGTAATCTTAATATTTAGTTAATTAATTAAAATATTTCATAAGAATGTAATTAATAGAGTTGTTGGCAATGTATTAAAGTGTTGTAATAATATGTAAGTGATGTGTAAGTTAACTTTTGAGTGTGAAACACTCCACCTTCTTGGAAATTCAAATTTTTCCTTGGAGGCTGATTTTGGAGGCTTGTGGGACAAGTTAAACTTGTCCCATACCTCTTAAATTTACATACCAACCTTGCCTATGGTTGGAGGGTTAAATTTAAACTTTTATAATGCATTTTGGGAAGTCAAGTTGTAGGTTTTAATTGTAATTTTCTTACATGATTTAATTTAAGTCCTTTGGGGTATGTGCTTGTTTGAGTGCGTAAGTAAATCTGTCATATTATTCGCCCACCTACTTATATGCATTGGAGAATTAAGTTGAATTTTCGTTTGGGGTTGAGGATGTGTGATGTGGCATCCTACATGGATCCACCTCATCCTCTTCTCTTCCCTCCTCTATAAATTTTTGATTCCTTCTCTTGTTTTGCATTTATTCACTTTTGGGAGACTTCTTTTGGGTGAATTTTCTTGCTGTTTTGGGAGCTCTTTCTTGGAGAAGTTTTTTGGAATATTGTTGCATGCTTGGGTTTGGGTTGTTTTTGGATTGATTGCATTGGAAGGAGCATGCTATTTTGAACTTGGAACAAACTCCATCATGAAGAGGTAAGAGCTTGGCTCTTGGAAATAGTCTTCTTTTCCCTTTTATATATATGTAAATATTTGTATGTTTGTTATTGTTGTGGGCTATGGGTAGATGTCCTAGGAATGGTGAAGGAGAAGACTATGGGGTTTATTTTTTGGGAGGCATAAGTGTGTTTTAGGGAGGTATAAGTGTGGAGGGAGTTACGATTTGGGTTCCACCTTAAAAATAAATAGCTTGCATTTATTTACTCATTATGGGGTGCCATAAGAGGTTGGGGGCATAAGGAAATGTGAGGAATAAGGGGTACTTGGGGAGGCATAAGAAAGGTCGTGGTTTTCATATGCTATATCTTGGCAGTTTGTAACTTAGGTGGTGATACGAATTTCCCCATTTGGGAGGCATAAGAAGCATCCCCCATAGTTCTTTCTCCTTTGACTTGCATGGTGAAGCCTGAGTTTTGTGTGATGTCTTTCATGTGGTTGCAAAAATGTTGTTTTGTTTTGGACTGTGTTTTTAATTTGAAATGTGCTTGTTGAAAGATTGCTTTGTGATGTGGAAGCTTGTTATTGCCATGAGTTGAAATACATTTCTTATTTCATTTTGGTTAGGGCTCGGGGGCCAATGAAGAAGGATGGCTTATCCTTTCATTGGTTTTTTTAGTTGGGTGGAGATCATTTCCTTTCCCCAACCCTTGTTGTGATCAAAATTGGAAGAAAGAGAAGAATGCATGTTGTTGTTCTGGAGCTGAGAAAAGATAATTTGACAGTCCCTTGTCAAAGGAAATCTCATGTAACCTTTAGCACTTCAATTGGATGACCTTTTAAATGTTTGTAATGGAAAGATGTTGTACTAACTGTAAGTGGAAATTGGAAATTTAAAAGAGTTATACTCTGTATGTTGTTTTGGAAAGAATGTGAAAGAATGATATTGTTTTGTATACTACATTTTGTAATCAAATGGAAAGGAAGTTGTAAGAGATCATTTGAATTGATGAAAATGGTTTTGTTTTGTCCATATGATGTTATTCCATTGGAAATCCATGTTTAGCATACTCTATGAAATCTCTGTTTGAAAAATGGTAAAGTGGAACACGTGAAAAGAAAATGTAATATTCTGCCCTGTGTTCAATAAATGATTTTGGAAGGATTAAAAGAAAGAAGTTGTAAAGTTGTCTTTTGGAATCAATAAATGAATGTAATTCTTTTCTCAAATTGCATTGTTGTATTTGAATCTAATTATTTCAATGTATTGGAATCTCTGCTTGAAAGAAGAAAATATGTATGAAGGATAGTGCAGAACTCTGTCTTTGAAATGTGAAAAATTGAAATCAGTATTGCATTTTGATCTTGAATGGTTTGTTTTGAATCAACCAAATGTGTTAGATTGGAATTGGAACGTATTCTAAATACTTGGAAGAAGAAATGGAAAATAGACACATTAAGATTTGATCCCTGTTATTTGTAATTTTAAAACTGGTAATTAATTAAACCAAAAATGCACAGTTCAAACTGCAAAAATAAAATGACAAATTAAATGATTGAATTGAAGTAGTACGCCCTAAATGAGTTTAAATAGACAAAGACACTTAAGGAAATATGTCAAGACTTATAAAAATCAGGCTCAAACTGTTTATAGTCGTTCTGCTTTCAAGAAAATGTAAATTTTCAAATTACAAATCAATTAGATAGATATTATCTTGAATGTTATCTTAAATCCATCTAAGAAAAATCCTCCATGTCTATTGTACATGTTGAGAGAGGAAGAAGATCAAATTGAATAAAATTCACAAGTAAAAATTTACCAGTTCGCTCTATAAAATCTGCAGGCCGTTTTCTTAAAATTTACCCTAAAATTTATCTAAACCTAAAAATAAAGAGCTCGGTGAAAAGAGGACATCAAAATATTTCAAGAAAGTCCTTGTTTTCCCCAAACCGAGCTCTCTATCAAAATTTATGGCCTTCTGAAGTTTTCTTCCTTGGCATTGAAATTTTTGGGAAAATTTCCTTGGCGGGCAGCATTGTGGCCCCATTAAAATTTTCCTATTGGGACTTAGAAAAAAAATTTGGAAATTTTTTTTAAAAAATTTCCGCCACCCTTCCAGCTTGCAATCAATCAAAGGCTTCCATGTGGCACCATGAGGTGCCAGTGATGGGATGGATCCCCTTTTTAACTTAGCGCTTTCGGAAAATTTTGGGAAAATTTTCCAAGTTTTCCCTGCCGGCCCACAACCAATCATGTGATGCCATGTCATTTCACAAGGCATCAGTGGAGGAACATTTTATTTTTTTCCTTCGGATCTCAGAAAATTTTTGGAACATTTTCCAAGTTTTCTCTGCTGCTCTTCTGTCCTGCAGCCAATCAGGGGCTGCCGCATGGCATCGCGAGGTGTCGATGGAGCCGCGGGTCTCTGTACCTTCTTAGCGCTTTGGGGCATTAGGTGATTTATCTCCCCACCACCCCACTTTCCTTGCATTGGTTTAGGAGATACCGTATGTCCTTTAGAGTCTCGCGGGAGTGCGGGTGCAAAGATGACTTTTCACCCCGCGCGGGAAAATTTGCAAATGTCTCCTGCTGCTCCTCCTTTCCTAGTTTTTCCCCTCGTTGCCTTAGGGAGTGCCAAATGTCCTTTGCGGACTCGGAGCCCAGACATAAATGTGATTTTTTCCCTACACGGTAAAAATTTTCCCAAGGTCTCCCCGCGGCCTACTAATCTGTCCTTTGGGAAAATTTTCACCCCAAGCCCCCATTGGCCCATAACTTGAAAAATATGAGGAGTTAGGAGGACTTATTTATATAATGGAAAGGTGAGGAAATTTCCTGTCCAATGGGTTTGATTTAGGTTAATTTTTAATGCGTTAAGTATGAGAAAAATCAAGTTGAAACTTTAATCTGTTAGAGAGTGGGTGTGGTGAAATTTTACCCTTGAACCTAATTGAAACATCTAACCCTAAATTTTGGACCTTGTGACCTCTAATAATTTGTAATAATAGAAAAGTATATTCTAGTATATTGGATTTGTTCAGAACCTTTTAGTGACAATTGTTGTCTTGTAACATGGTTATAGATTCTTTTAATAAAAAATTATTCCGCAATTTTTTTATTAAAAGAAGGTTGTTCTTGGGTCTCAAGTGGGTTGTTTTAGCCAGCATCACACTTACTACTAAATTTATTATTTCAACATAATAATTTACTTAAAATTTATTGCATCTTTCCATTTCCACTACAACCATTTGTTAAAATAACTACAAATAACTTTATACCACATTCAAGTTTGCCATGCACTACTATTAGCATTTTACAACTTCTTTGTTCCTTCTTTCTCATTTACAATAATACAACTTCAAAAATTAAAGTAAATGTTCTTTTTCTTGATCATAGCTCATTCCTTTTAATGCAAGAAATTATTTTATCACAAGCCAAATCATAACTAAACTTTTAAACATGATTTCCATTTGATTCATTTCCTTACAGACTACAATTTGTGGAGAAAATAAATTATACAATTCCTCAATGATCTTCCTTCAAAATAATAATACAACTTAGTAAATGAAACCTACAATGCAACATTTAAAAAATAAAATAAATTACAATACTACAAGTCTTCCACCTCAAGTGGGAATAACAAGAAGGTTTTCTCACAAGGAAGGATTTCTTTTGGACATCAACAAATTCTCCAAGTTTCACATCATCAAAGAGAGATCCACCATGTCTTCACTTGATAAACAAAAAAACGGGGGGGAAGAGGCAACACTCTCCACCTAACCAATAATCAATGAGGAGAAAAATCTATCCTACTCATTGGCCCCTGAAACCCAACCATAATGCAATAAAAGGTGGATCTAACTCATTGCAACAATACAAGCTTCCACATCACAATACAAGGATTTCAAAAACATACCAAAATACAATCAACACAAACTAAAATCACAAGAAGGAATCTAAACAAATATACAAGGCTTCAAAATGTAAAATGTAAGCCAATGGTGGACCTCCATCCACCCCACATCGTCGATCATGGGAGGAGAGGAATTCGTAGAATGCTTAGCATACCTCAATCCCCCCTTTAGCAAGGTCAACTAACCCACATCCCAATAGAGAGAAGAGGTTCTCGATACCAAAATGACCCCACTCAATATGCATCAACGATGGTTATCCCCATATCCATGCAACATTTGGAATTTAAAATCTCTCACCTAGGTGACTGTCCATCCTGTTGCATCCACCAACACCACCCTTCAGTATTGACCTTCCCCAAAACCATTGTTCGAGAATCTTCCTAGAAACTTATCTACATTACAGATTAGCACAAGAAAACATGACAATACCAGATGAGGCTATCACACTAGAAGAATTTGACCTAGGCAAGGTAAGTCCACTAGTGACCATATGACCCTCCATAGGATACACGGCCATGAACTCACCCATTTCTTATTCCTCTTAATTTGAATCCTCCCGCACATCCTCCTCTTCGGATGAGTCTTCCAAAGACATCGTCCCATCGAAGATATTTGAATTTCACCGGTGGCTCAACATGTCAAAAACAATCCTTGAACTCATATC